>VWZI01014877.1:1187398-1203332 GCA_013396835.1 Psilopogon haemacephalus
TTTTTTTTTGTTTTTTCCCCCCTCTCTCTCTCTCCCCCTTTCTTTTTTTTCCTTTCTTTTTTCTTTTTTCTTTCTTTTTTTTTTTCTCTTTTCTTTCTTTTTTTCTCTTTCTTTTATCTTTTTTTTTTTCCCCCTTTTAAATTTTTTTTTCCCCAGGACCAAGAGCAAATAGAAGCACACGACAGCACCCACCTGGCATAGAGGGGGGCATAAGAGAAGAGCTGCATGGATGGGCATGGAGGATTCATCTCTTTCTAATCAATTCCTCAGTTGCTGTTGACCCTACATAGGGGGTGGCAGGGGGATCAAGGGTGTCCCACTGCCCAGGTCTGGAGGCATGAAGAAGACCAGTGGAGGAGTCCGTCTGTCCGTGACAGGAGGGATGAGGGGGCCTGCCCCTGCCCGGGGTCTGAGGGATGAGGGAGACCAGGGGATGCTCCTCTACCCAGGACCGGAGGGATGAAGGGGCCGAGGGAATCCCGCTGCCCGGGAATGGAGAGATTAGGGAGATCCGAGTGGATACAGCTGTCCGAGGCTGGAGGGATCTGGGGGGACCGGAGAGTCCCTCTGCCCCGGGCTGGTGGGATCCAGGGGGTTGCGGGGTGGCCCTGCTGCCCGGGGCCGGAGAGATGCGGGAGGGTCCCGCTGCCCGGGGCCGGAGCTGCTGGCGCTGCGGTTTCCCACGAGTGCCCTCTCCTGGAAAAAGCCTCCTCTCCACATGTTCCCCATCCCCGCCTTTCTCCGGACAAGGACAGCGAACACCCGTGCTCAACAGCGGGGATGTTTCAGCATCACCCCCATCTCCGTGCCCTCTGGCCAACGACCACAGACCTTGGGGCCAGGAACTCTCCCGGTGGCTCTTTTCTCCAGGCATTTCTTTGGAGGCATAATCAATCCTTTTAGCATGGCAGCTTTCTCCTGCTAACAGAGCCCAAACACTGCTTTGATGGAGTCGACCTTGCCCATGTTTTATTTATAAGAGCATGTGGTGACAGGACAAGGGACAATGGTTTTAAACTAGAGCAGGGCAGATTTAGATTGGGCATTAGGATGAAGTTCTTTACTATGAGGGTGATGAAACACTAGAACAGGTTGCCCAGAGAAGCTGTGAACACCTCATCCCTGGAAGTGTTTAAGACCAGGCTGGATGAGGCTTTGGGCAATCTGGTTTAGTGAGAGGTGTCCCTGTCCATGGCAGGGGGAGGGGGGTGGGAACTAGGTAAGCTTTGGGGTCCCTTTCAACTCAAGACATACTATGGCTCTGTGTGCTGTCATTTGGGTGATGGCCAACAAACTTTGTCCTTGCTATCAGACACCCAACATGCCCTGTGTATCCCAAAGGAAGAGGGACACTTAGCGTTCACATTCCTGAGTATTTCATTTAGGATAATGGTTTGATTTGATGGCCTTAAGGGGTCTTTCCTGTCAAAAATATTTCATGATTTTCCAAAGATTTTATTGAAATACTTAAAGCTGACACAGCAAAGCTGACCCACTGCCCTGCCAGAGTCTTTCTCATCCCCCTGAGAATGTCCCTTATCTTCTCTGACACCAAGTGCTGCTCCTGGAGTTGGTTTCATATGGATGGGAATTGCTCTGTGCTGCTTCTGGAGTTGGTTTCATATGGACAGGAATTGCTCTAACCTCATATTTATAGAGGCAGACTGGATACACCTTTGTGCCCCAATTTTGGGCCTCTCACCACAAGAAGGAGATGTTGGGACATGTGCAGAGAAGGGCAACAAGGTTGGTGAGGGGTCCTGAACACAAGTCTCAGGAGGAACAGCTGAGGGAAATGGGGTTGTTCAGCCTGGAGGCTCAAGGGAGATCTCATTGCCCCCTACACTACCTGAAAGTAGGCTGTAGTGAGATGGGGGCTGGCCTCTTCCCCCAGGTAACAAGTGATAAGAAAAGAGGAAATGGCCTCAGCTTGCACCAGTGGAGGTTTAGGTCAGATATTAGGAAAAAATTCTTCATTAATTTTCATTGACCAGAGAGGTGGTCAAGTCACCACCCCTGGAGGTGTTTCAAATACATTCGAGCAAGGTGCTTAGAAACGTGGACCAGCAGTTGTGTAAAGGGAGATGTTTGGTTATGGCTGGACTCGGGGATCTTAAGGTCTTTTCTTTCCAACCATGCGATTCCATAATTCTCTTCCCTGCAGAAACCTCTCCCTTCCCTCCTGGGCCACTGGTCAGAGCCACTCCAGGCCAGTGAACCCTTCCAAAAAAACCACTTTTGTTTGAAACTGGGGCACAAGCAGCTTTACCACCATTCCAACAAGAGTCATTCTTACAAGCAATTAAACCACCCCGATACACCTGTGCCTGGTTGGAAAGGCAAAGGTCCTCCCCACCACAAGGATCCAGCAGATGAACCAGTTAAGAGGAACTCAGGCCAATTTATTTCCTGATAGATAATGATGGGAGTTCTCACCAGGGATCTGTAATTTTCTATTGATGAAAAGCTGCCTTTCCTGATTTGCAGGGTTATCTGTCTTTCTCAACTTCAGGGCTCTTGCCAAATTTGCAGGCAGCCCTGTGAAAGTGGCGGGTCCCACAAGAGCCATGTATTTTAATACGAAGTACTTTTCTTTGCCCTGGAACCAGGAGCAGTTCTCCATGCTGACAATCCATAAAAGACCTAATGACCCATCTGAGGAACATTAACCAGCACGGTGGCCATTCCAGGCAGAGAGTTTGTTTGTTCTTTTCCTTGCCCTGCTTGGGAGTCTTAATTTCTGGAGACGATCTTTGGGGGCCGAGTTGGATCTTCAGAGATCTTTTAGCCTCGAATAACTAAAACTCAGGCTGAAGGGTGGCTTAGCCTTTAAATTTAAGAGCCCAATTTGCAAAGAAAAGCTTTGCTAAGGAGCTGGCAGCCTGCGATGGCCTCCTCCTGCCCAAGAAAGTGTTGGGTTTTTTTTCAGGCAAAACCCCATTATTGCTTTCACCAAGAGCCTGCAAAAGTGATTGCTAATCTAAAGGAATTTTTGTCTTCCAACTTAATTGGTTTTGCTTATAATTTAGTACCATATAAAAGAAAACTATTTACGCCTCGCTGTATTTTCATGATCTATAGTTAACATTTGTGTTTAGCTGGGAATTATGAGCTGGCTCCATTCAGTTTCTCAGAAATGGTTGGAAATATTGAAATGCACAAAAAAAAAGAAAAATTAATCTTTTGAGATGAGAGTTCTTTCTGTGCTGCTAGAGGTGCAGGTGGGATGGGGAAAGATCTCCACCGCCAGCAACACTGCAAGGGGAGGGTTGGGTTTAAACATGGAGCTCTGATCCTGGCCACTGATGCACAGCCAAGGTGGTTCCTGGGCACATATTTCCTCCCAAATCACCTTTCACGGATGCCAAAGGGGTTTGCCATCAAAACTCTTTCCCTTCAGCAGCCAAAAGCAAATAGATCAGGGTGCAGAAGTGCTGGTAGTCCCAGCTGAGAACAGAGGAGGTCATCTCATGTGTGATCATCATCCCAGAGCTCCTGGCATTTCGCAGCCAGGAGCTACATAAAAGAAGTTTGCATCAATCCCCCAAGATCTTCCCTCCCTAGCCCCAAAATGGACTTCAAATCTGTTTGTTCAGGGGCTTGTGATTTCTCCAGCCTTCAGGATTCCTGTTATGTATTGAAGATCTCCTTTTTTTTTTTTTTACCCTTGGAGTGCCCTAATTATACAGAGCATTGATTTTACAATGCATTCCTGGATTGATTGTGCTGCCACGCTCCTCCCACAGGAAACAGCTTGCACATGAGCACTTTTTGATCTCTCCAAAGTATTCCCTAAGGTGAATCAATGGCTCTTGCATCTTGTCTCTCGCTTTAGTTTAGGGGAAGCCGAAGATGTCTCGCTACTGAAATGAGCTTCAAGAAAAAAATATCGGAAGGGAGAGAAAGAGAAGGAAAATGATTCACATCTTTCCCCCCTCCCAAAGAGATTGTCTCGTGTACAGCAAAATATGCTCCTATTAACATAATGTTCTCGTCCTGCTCAGCCAATCACAACCCTGGAGAAAGCATGGGAATGTCCATATCTTTATCTTTAATAAACTGGCCAAGATAAAAGGAATGATATCTTAAAGAACAGAGTGCATAATAAAATATGTGTCTATATAAAAGCACAAAATGACATGCTAAAATGAGGAGAAAGAGGGAATTTATGTACTTTATGGCTTTGGCATCTCTGTAACAAAAATCTTGGACGTGGTGCTTGTTAACCCAACCAAAGTTTTTAAAGCAGAATATCTCTTTTAGTCTAAAGGGAGGGTATCAGCTCTTGTTCCCAGTGATACCCTGTGAAGGGGGTAATGGATTAGACTCAGATTCAGGTTGAAGGCTCTAATCCCTATGTTTTAATGACTGCACATGCCATCAGTCCTACTTCATGAGAGTCTGATCCAAGCCTATGATGCCACAGACACCTCTTTTTTGCATCCAGTGCAAGCAGATATAGTGAAAGCCCAATGCTTGACCTTGAAGAAATTATGGATGAGTTTAAGTTAGCTCTGAGACCTTTGCTGGTTATTGGAGCAGTGGTGCCAAAAGCTTCATCTACAGGGTTTGGTTTCTTCCTAGGCTGATACAGGTGAGGGCACTTCTGATACAGGTGAGGGCACTTCTGCCCATTCAGTTGCTGCTTATTACTTTCTGTCTGTACAGGGCTCCTTGCAGTGTGCTCTGCTGAGAGCTCAGCTGATTGCAGTGCTTAAATACCAGCCCAGCACCCCCTCTTTAGCTTCTGGCTAGCAGCGTACCAGCCCCCGAGGAGCCTGAACCCAGAGCACAATGCCAGAGCACTCAGGGGTCAGCAGGCTGCCCTCCAGCCCTTGCCAAAACTGAGCAGAAGTTTCGTGCATCCTTTTTACTCAGCAATTTCCAGAGGCAAAGCTGGTAGGACAGAGAGGGGAAGGCAGATCCCTCTTGCTCAGCGGCTCACCAGGATTCAGCCCAGAGTCGGGGGATGTCAAACAGCCCTTTTTAATCTGAGTCTGCCCAAGGTTACTACGCTCTGTCCTCCGCTCCCTGCCACGCTGCCTCTAAACTCTGCATTGCAGCACGAGGTTGGGCTTCTCTATCAGTTTTCAGGAGCACGAACACCTGCCCTTGGAGCACTGCTGTGCAGGTGTGTAGGTGCATGCAGAGCACTCTGTTAGTTGAAATATATATATATATATAGATATATATGCATATGAAATATAAAAGCAGGTTATTTCTTACCTGGCAAGCTGAAGGCTCTGATTGCTTGGCTTCTATGAAATATTTAGATCATGCACAAGAGATAACTCATAAGATATAATGTTGATGTATGATGGGAAGCTACTCTTTATTATCGCAGGTGTAAATTTTCACACCTCTGTTATCAATTTTGCAATTATAACTGGGTTTCCCGGGGAAGTAATTTACTACTCACTACCATATAGGATGAAGAAAATGATCATTTATCCACCTTCGACTCAATTAAATATTCATCGTTCCCAAAAAAAAAAAAAANCCCCCTTGCAACCATTAAAATATTCACTGTCACAAAAAAAAAAAAAAAAAGAAAAAAAGGGGTGGGAGAGAGGATTTAAATCACTTCCAAACTGTTCTGTTGTGGGTTTTTTCTTTTCCTTTTCCTTTTTTCTTTTTCTTATTTTTCTTTTTTTTTATTATTTCTCTTTTTTATTTTATTTCCTTTTAATTTTTTAATTTTTTTTTTTTTTTTTAAGGAGGGAGAATCTGCCTTGTAAGAAAACAACAACCAACATATATTTGATGCAAAAGGAAAAAAAAAAATACAATAGGAGCATAATACATTCAGGGATGCGGCACGGATTTGGCTCATCAGTCACTTGTGTTGTGGGAGTCCAAAAGAGCAATAAAATCAACACAAATCCAGCTTTAGCACCAGAAGAGAGGGCTGATTCTCGAGTCAGATGAAAGCAGCATCACTCCAGCTCTGATTAAAGCAAGCAGGTTGTGCTTGGAGAGAAGGGAGCGTAACAAAGTTCGTTCTGCCTTGTGGTTGCCAGTGTGGAGGAGCAAATGCTGAGCAAACGTTGCCCTTCCCTCATTCTTGCCCCTCGTCTGGGAAGTTTATATTTTGGGCACGATATGTGAGGTTTCTTTGTCTGCAAATAGGGAATTTGGGTGTTGTTTTGTTTTGGGGTGATTCACTCAATGTGAGCCCCTGCCGGCCTCAAGGAGAGCTGCCTCCTCCTTTCCACAGGAACTGGGTCTGTCCAAGCCATGAGCATGGTGGTATCTCATCTCCACCCCATCACTGGCAGACAACTCATTTTCCAGACTGAAGATAAATTCCAGATACTTAACCAGTCCTGTCTGTTTCCAGGGCTGAAGCTGGATGATGTGGAAGAAGACAAATTTGCACCTGCAAAAAACCCCTCATTGTCCCATTCAGTGAATTACTCAGCAGCTTCCTGACCTTGAACATTTCCAGGGAAGGGGCTTCTACCACCTCTCTGGACAATTTTTTCCTCCTGCTCTCATATTTTCCTCCTGTCCTGTCTCTGGGGCCATCCAGTACCCAAAAGGGACTGCAAGAAATCTGGGGAGAGACTTTGTACAAGAGCTTGTGGTGATAGGATGAGAGGGAATGGCTCTGAGCTGGAAGAGGGGAGGTATGGACTGGATATCAGGATGAAATTATTTACAGTGAGGATGGTGAGACACTGGAACAGGTTGCCCAGGGAGTGTGAATGCTCCCTCCCTGGAAGTATTCAAGGCCAGGTTGGATGTGGCCTTGAGCAACCTGGGCTGGTGGGAAATGTCCCCGCCCATGGCAGAGGGTTGGAACTAGATGATCTTTGAGGTCCCGTCCAACCCAAACCATTCTATGATTCTGTGATTTTATGGTTCTCTGAATTACTCAGGAGCTTACCTGGCAGTTCCTGACCTTGTTCTTCTCTCTCTGGAGTTTTCCTCCTGTCCTGCCTCTGCCCTGTCAAACCCTCCATCATTAAACCTGTGATGTCTCACGGCTCCCAAACACACTCTGCTTGTTGATTAATTCTCAGCGAGACTTTTCTTCCAAAGGCTTCTCCACCAGCCTGATTATATAATAACAGCTTGCTCATTACCCCGAATATAAATAGTTGAAGTATCCCTGGAGAATGGACACAGCTGGTGGAACTTCCCATATTAGCACCGCATTAATATTTATGGCAGCGCTGTGTAAGTATGCAAAATATTGGCATCTCTCCATGCACAAGTTTACACATCTGTCATTAGTGACTCTGCCCCAACATCACAGGCAGGTTCAGAAGAGAGAGAGAGAGAGAGAGGGGGGAGCCTGCACCCCTGCTGAACTCACTATGAGGCAGCTCCAGCTCTCCTCCAGCACCCTTTGCTCTGTAGCCTGAGTCACTCATTAATAGGTGGGAGGGATGGGTGCCCCCCGTGCTCTGCGTGGCCACTGGCATCAGATTTTATGGGGGTTTGTTTTTACTTGTGAAGTGAAATATTAAAGGATGCGATGAGAACCAGCTAATTGTACATGTAACCTTTCAGATGTCTCGGACAGGATTCCAGCCTTCACCTAGGGTTATAAAGAGAAAGTAATGGGGCCATAAAAACACATTTAAGTATGCCTTTAAAGTTTAAGGAGAGTTTAACTGCGGGTGCTGGGGTGCCTGGGAGGAGAGCCTCTCACAGGTAGCATGTCCCCAGGAGAGGCTCATGGAGGGCCAAGCTCAGCATCCAACTCCCAGGCTTTGCCTGCCCTGAGGGGAATTGGTTTGTGCTAATAAATGTCCTGGCTGCAGGTCAGATTGTAAATGAAAGTGGTATTTAATGGCTCGGATCCTCTGCCGATGTAAACCAGCCCCCTCCACTGCTTGCTCTGGGCTCTGGCTTGGTTTAAATCCAGGTGTTACTGACCTGTGTACATGACTTTGGGAAGGTCTTGCAGTTCTGACAGCAGTTTATGAGAGTCCCAAGGATGGAGCTGTTGCAATGAGACAGCTCCTGCCAGGCTTGCGGCATCCCAAACAGATGCACAAGTTCTCCTCAGCACCAACCTGCTCCCTCTCAGGCAGGTCCCTGCAGCACCCAGCACCTTGCACTGCAGGAAAAGGGAAATGGGAGAGGCAGAAGGGGGTTGTGGTTTGTTTATTTTTAAATCATGGCATGATTTTTAATCGTATAGGTCAGGATGCAGATCAATCTGTGGCCGACTGCAGAGCAGTTCAGTGCCCTAGGATGGCCATGGTGGGCAGCTGGGGTCACTGTGGGGGTGCCATGGTCACCAGCGTGCATAGGGCAGGCAGGAGAGCTGGCCCCAACCTTCTTAAGTGTGAAGGGAGGTTGAGCAAAGTATTGAAAAGCAGCAGCTGAACAGGCTCAGCGGTAGCTGCACATGTGTGAAGGTGCAGAGCAGAGTTCAGACAAGCTGATGATTTATTTCTTTTTTAGTCTAGAAAAGGCTTTTATAGAGAGAGGGAAAGCAGAGGACCAGAAAGCAGAACAAAATCAGGAGCATATCTAATGCCTACAGATCCACAAACAGCTTGAGGCTCCAGTATAACTCTTACAGTCTGGGTTTGCAGGCTTGGGCACAAAAAACTCCCAGGTGACAGCTGTCCAGCGGACCTCCAGGGACTGATAACTCTGAATGACACCTGAATGGGAACACACAGACTTTAACGACATGCTTAATGGAGCTACAGAAGGGACACCCCTGGCGGAATTACCCTCTCACAGGTGGCAGTGCTCTGGTTGTTCTCCCAAGCCAGTGTCCCACCAGGCAGCTGCAACACCAGGGATGCAGCTTTGGAGATCAGCATTGCTGTTTTGCTATCACCGTGGTACTGCTGGGGGCTTGCTCTTTGAAGGGAAGCACCAAAATCTTTGCTATTGCCACTTCCAGAAGAATCATTATCAACCACCCAGCGAGAAGAGGCCAACCTGCAGTCACCTCCTCCCACATCTGTCTGCCAGCTTGGGCTGCAAAGTGTCAAGGGAATCACAGAATCACAGAATCATAGAATCATAGACTCATAGAACCATAGAATCATAGTACCATAGAACCATAGAATCATACAATCAGCCAGGGTTGGAAGGGACCACAAGGATCATCTTGTTACAATCCCCCTGCCATGCCCGGGGAACACCCTACCCTAGATCAGGCTGGCTGGAGCCTCATCCAGCCTGGCCTGAAGCACCTCCAGGAAGAGAAGTGCAAAAGTTGCTTTGCTTCTCCATCAATCAGGCAGTCCTGCATTCCCCTTGGAGCCAATACTGATGGAACAATATCCAGCCCTACTGGCAACGGTACAGGCAGTGCAGGGATTCTCCACCTCAGAAACATGGCTGGTGAGACACCCTGTGGAACAGCAAATATTTTGGCAGAGCCACTTGCAAGCAGCTGGTGGTTTAGTGTGTGAACACACAAACTTTCCCGAGGCCCCTCAAAGCTGAGATTGCTGGGAGGGTGGCAAAGTGACCTACTGCTGCTCCTGGGCATCTCCGTGGGCAGCAGGGAGGGGAAGGTCAGGAGGCACCTGGCTTCAGGTGCCCCGGGGTAAAATTAATTGATAAAACATAATCGCTGTATCAATGCCTTTTTAGAAAAGATAAAGTACATTTCAAAGCTAATTTAGACCTGCAGACAAATGGCTTAAAGAAGAGCTACTGTACTGAAAAATGTCCATGTCATTTTTTCCCCAAATCATAGTTTCAATGCACACAGCCTCAGCCTGACATTCTGAATTATGGCTTTTATTAAACATTAGTAATAGAGTGCACTTAAATCATGGTTTCCCTGTAAAAGAGAGATGTGTTCAACTCAGATCTGCACATTTTAATGCCATATTTCTTCCTTTTACTCTCCCCACAAGATAAATTTACTTACTCCACAAAAATGTTTTGCTGAAAAGAATAATTCATCCTTCAGCGTCCATCTAATGTACCTTGTGAGTAATGTGAAATGATGCAAAAATTACAATGCACTGGCCATGTCTGGAATGCTTAGATGCCTCCAAGTTAGAGGTTATGCACACACAGTATTGAAATTAGATTTAACAACTATCATCTTTTACAATGTTGCCTTGATGATTTTTTTTTTCCCTTCCCCTCCTTTTATAGCTTTGATCAGATGCTTTCTGAATACATTGCTGGTTGCAAACCTCAGAATCTGCTGCTCTGTGAGCCCTGCTCAGCTATGAGCCAGGTTGCCAATAGCTATATTTTCTTTTTTTTTCAGAGTGAGAATATTTGTAGCCACAATTTACTCTAGCAGGCAAAATTCAGAGGGTTTTGGGGTGGGTTTTTTTCACTTCTTCTCTGTGAGTAGATCAGAAAATATGTAATGGAGTAAATGGACAGCTATGGACACAGCTATGGAAACTGGGTACCAGTTTTTGGTCTGCTGAACCCTCAGGTCCTTGCAGAGCAAGGTCATACCTGTGCCCCATGGTTTGTTGCACTGGGAGAGCATCTTCAGCACAGGGCAAACCTCAGCATGGGGTGAATGGAGCACGGGCTCCACTTCCACCCTTACCACTATCACAAGACACAGTATCTCACTCCTACCCAAACTCCCAGTCCAGTTCTCCCCTCCAGATACGCACAGAGCAGAGCCAGCCCCTGCAACATGACCTTTATTTAAAGGACAGCAACTGTACCATTGAATCAATGTCCCTCTGCCAGAAACTCTGCATCGGAGCTGCATTGCAGTGTCAGCACAGGGACTGATCCAGCCACAGCTCTCACCTGAATCCTCCACGACCTCCTGACCCACGGGGAAGTGAGATGCCAGCAGACCAACACTGGTACTGAAGAGGGATGATGGGGTTTGATATGATAAAGCACCTCTTGATAGCAGGACTGGTGGATTTGCCAAAAAAAAAAAAAAATCCTGTTCACTCAGCACGGAGCTCATTTAGCAGGGAAAAGACAAGTATTTAATAAGCACTGTGAAGCTTTTGCTTCATGTATCAGTAGCACGGCATGGACAATAACTAATTGGTCCCACAAGATTCTTCCAATGTTGATAAGAGAGAAGCAGCATCCTTCACTTTTGCCAGGTCGAGGCCCCTAAGGGTAGGAGTATGCACAGTGCCCAGCAACACTCCCCTGGGACTGCTCCAGCCCTGGAACCTGCACTAAGGCACCAGAGGAATATTTATGATTTATTGGTTGGGGTTTTGTTTTGTTTTGTTTTGTTTTTTCATTGGTACCTGACAGTCTCAGCAGGGTTATGATCCCATTACACGAAGCCTATAGGAATACCAGTTGTGTAGATTGTTTGCAAGAGAGCCATAAAAACCTGACTAAGAGAAGCAACTTCACGTCCACCGCACCACGCTTTAGCGGCGTGATGCTTCTGGCAGCATCTCTATCAGCTCGGGTGACAATTCAGAGGCTTGCAGAAAAGGGTCGCCAGAGTTAGCTGCTCTGCAGAGTCCCCAAAGAGCACGTAAAAGGCTCCTGCACTTGACCTGCTGAACTGAAGTCTGGTGGGTTGTTATTAAGACCTAGAATTATTGCTATACTGTTGCTGTTCGCTGGCTGACAACAGGAAAATCGCTGGACAAGCAGTGCGGGCACTGACTTTATCAATAGCTTGGTGGCTTTGGCTGTCTTCCTTATGGCCTCTTCCAGTGAACTTTGGTTCCATTCAAATGTCCTCTCAAAGAGCACAAATGGTTCCAAAATGAGGTGGAAGAACCTTCAGCACATTAGCTAATAGCACAGCAGAGGAAGTGCCTGGCTGCGACTGTAACCTCAGTAGCATCTTTACACGGGAGGACGTAAACTGTCGCTGAATTATTTATTGAAGCAAAGACATCAAATTGGACAATTAACCTTGAAAACTTAATTTAAGCGCCGTAAAAAGAAACATCTCCAGGAAAAAAAAAAAAAAAAAAAAAAGTCTCCTTAATAAAAGTCAGCAGAACAAACTAGCAGAACCTACTGCTGCAAGAACTGGGCACTCGTGTGGGTTTCTCCCTGTGGAGAGATTAGAACTGCAGGTGATTCGGCAGTAACGCGGCAATTTGGAGAGCAGGTTAGAAGCCTCCCTGGAGCTCTCTGTGTGCTCCTCTGAAGGATGCTCCTCCTTCTCCCCAGCTCACAAGCAACCTGGGAAGCCTCAGACCCTGCATAGGCCCAAACCCTGCTGTGGTTTCTGAGTGCCTCAGTTTCCCTGTAGGGATGGAGAGAGATATCGCAAGGATATATCTGGAAAGGTAAAGGAGCTGGATGCTGTGAGGTGTCTCTATGCCCTTTTCTAAAAGTATAAGGTCAAAGGGGTCATTCAGAGGGGTTTTACCAGACACAGCATTTTTTTTTTTCCCAGCCTGGACATTCCTTGAGCTTCAATCTGGCAGCAAAATCCAGCTTTTGCCCTCACTTCACTCCACTGTGGATGAGCTTCTGCTCCTCCTTGGCATCTGCTAAATGATAGAAGCTGCAGAAGGCTTCAGCAATTTATTCTGTTTAATTTCCTCCACAAAGGTGTTTTATCCTCCCTAATAAAAAGAGTGGAACTTGATCATTTCTAAAATATTGTCCCTTCTAAATCTTTATGGCTCAAAGTGGACTGAGATCATTAGAAGTTACTTTATGTGCAGCTCAATCAGCTCCAAAGGGCTATCTCAGTCGCTGCCTGCTTGCTGAGAGCAGATCCCATTTCCCAGAGGCAAAAGGACAATACTTAATCACTTCCTCGCTTGTTAGGTGTTTTAACAAGTTGTATTAAGCTTCATCAGTCGGAGCTTTCATGCCAGATTAAAAATGATAGTTCGCCTCTCCCTTATTACAGGGCATCATTTGTTTTCTTTTATTTTGCTGGGCACTTGCATGCCACTGTAATTTCACATGAAAATATATGACTGATGTCACCCAGAAGTAATTAGGTTTTAAAAGCCTTGATTGCAAGAGACACGAGCGCTACGGCTTTTATGGTGCCAGTGCACTGCCACCCGGTTTATGGCTGTTGATTCTGCAAGTATTTCATAGATCTGTCAATAGGAATAAGTTAGCTGATGTTGAGTGGAACTATTCATCAGAAGGAAGGAGAATATACATTCTAATTTCCCTGCTCGCACTTGATAGCTCCCTCAAAGCCTCCCCTGCCAAACTCTGCCGCACTCCAGGGTTCCTTCATCACCGGAGCCGGAGAGCTGCAGGGAAATCCTGGGCCCCTTCAGGGTTATCAACAAATTGCTTTGACACACCGTGTTAGAGGGACTTGTTCTCTGCCTCTCATTTGCATACTTGTCATTGTGCATGGAGAGCGTGTCTTAAAGCATGGGGAAGAGCACATTTGATTGTTTCAGCCTTCAAATAATATTTGTATAGGGATTCATCAGATTGCAGGAAGGGAGGGATGAGGCTGGTGCCTACCTGGTGTGCTCGGCAGGCAGAGAGCAGAGCTGTGGGGTTGGCAGCTACTCGTTTTAACTGGGCTGCATTTACATCTCCAGTCACAGCTCTGGTCAGAGTTAGACTACTCATGTCAAAAGGAATTTCTGTAGTCAGGAGAACTGTGGAAATCTTCTGGCATGGTGGCCAGCAAGGGAATGGAGAGATGGACAGGAAGGTGAGATCCTGGTCCTGCTGCAGGTCAGTGCAGAACATTCACTGGTCTCAGTGAGACCAGGAATTTAACCAAGAAACTAAATGCTGATTCAGGTCTCAGAAAGCAGGTAGAATTATTCAGGAGAGCTTGTGTGCAGCCCAGCAGCCTGACCCATGTTGCAGAGGGATCAAAACCACTTAGAGTTTGTCCTGAGAACTGCATTGAAGAGAGGTTCAGCAGCTTGTTTCCCTTGTGACTTCATATTCCTTATTTCAAAAAAGCTGGTGGCTTCCCACAAAAGCAGATTGTTCCTTCTAAAGAGCATTTCTCCTACTTCACCCTTTCTTCTGATGTCACCATACCTGTAAAGCTGCCCCTGGGTAAGGTAGACCCAGGCCATTGCCATTGCTCACTCTGCAACCATCCCTCTGAAATGGATGTGTTGGGACCTAGCCCAGTACATAACAATCTCATTTCTTCCTGGTTACAACAACCTTTTAATCAACTCTTGGGCGAATATCCCAGGTAGTGAGAGTGGACTTTGCTGTGCCAAGAACAGAGAGTCTGTTCCAGAGCTGGGGACCTTCTCCCACCCAGTTCACTCCCAAAACACATTGGCTACAGCTACAAAAAAAACCTTTGAGTCCAGCACGATGTGGAAAAGCAGAGCTCTGAGTGCTGTGCTGGCATTGCTTTCCCAGTGCAGTAATGGTACCCTGAGGGCTCTCATTGTGCCATCCTGGGGATCTCCAGCTATTTAGGAGCTGGCAGGTCCAGCTGTCAAATTCTGCTCATGAAAGAAAGTAGTGAGGAGACTTCTCCTCCACCTCTACTCCATCCTAGTGAGGCCATATCTGGAATATTTTGTTCAGTTCTGGGCTCCACAGTGAAGAGACACAGGGAGCTACTGGAGAGAGTCCAACAGAGGCTATGAAGATACTGAGAGGCCTGGAGCATCTCTGTGAAGAGGATAGGCTGAGATACCTGGGGCCATTTGGCCTGGACAAGAGGAGACTGAGAGGGAATCTTCTCAATGAGGTCAAGAGGTAGAGAAGAGGAAGCTCAGGGGTGACCTCATTGCTCTCTACAACTACCTGAAGGGAGGTTGTAGCCAGGTGGGGTTGGTCTCTTCTCCCAGGCAACCAGCAGCAGAACAAGGGGATGCAGTCTCAAGTTGTGCCAGGGGAGCTATAGGCTGGATGTTAGGAAGAAGTTCTTCTCAGAGAGAGTGATTGGCATTGGAATGGGCTGCCCAGGGAGGTGTCGGAGTCACCATCCCTGGAGGTGTTCAAGAAAAGCCTGGGTGGGGCACTCAGTGCCATGGTCTAGTTGATTGGATAGGGCTGGGTGATAGGTTGGGCTGGATGAGCTTGGAGGTCTCTTCCAACCTGGTTAATTCTATGATTCTAAGAGAATGAGACCAGACTCTTTCCAATGCTGCTCTGTGATAAGACAAGCAACAATGAGCACAAACTTGAACTCAGGAAGTTGCACATAAACATGAGGAGAAAATTCTTTACTGTGAAGGCTGGAACTAGATGATCCTTGTGGTCCCTTCCAACTCTGACTGATTCTATGATTCTAAGGTGCTGGTGCTCTGGAGCAAGCTACCCAGAGAGGCTGTGGACTGTCCTGCTTTGGATAGATTCCCATCTCACTTGGACATTGTCATCCCTGGCACCGTGCTGTGGGAATCTCTGCTTTAGCAGGGGCATTGGACCTCTGGATCTCCAGAGGTCACTTCCAACCCCCACCATGCTGAAATCCTGTAACTTCTGTCTGCTCATTATTTAGTGGAAAAAAAAACCAAAACTTTTCCTGCACTATTGCTTTCATGAGGGGAGCTCTGACTTCCCCTTCATTTACAGTAATTTGGTGGTCCCTCAAGCAGAGAATGCATCCAAAGTGCTGTGCCTGTCTTTCATCTGCCAATAGCCCCCAGAAAACTCTTCCCCTTGAGTCCTGATTAAAACAGAGGCTACTTTACACTTTCCTTTTTCTTCCTCGTCTCTCTCTTTCTTTTTTTTTTTTTTTTCTCCCTTGTCTCCTCCTGAAGAAAATTCTAGACAGCAAACACAGGAAGAAAAAAAGGCTGAATTGCCAGCAGATAAGCACAATTTCACTTGACCCCTGAGCTCTCTCGGTCATTCCTGACAATGGGATGGGCTCTTATCTCAGCACACCACTTAACACCCATTAATGCTGTGGGGAGTTAGTCCAGCCCTTTAAGATACCCATGTAAGGATTTATTTCAAACACTGAGATGAGGGGGATGAGTGGCTTGAGCGGCTGCAGTCTGAAGCGCTGGATTCTCCTGCTCGGTACTCTGCTCATTGTAAAGCTTTAGCCCACTGGATTAAGGACCTGTGGAAAGAAGAAAAGAAAAAAAAAAAAAAAAAGAGA
>VWZI01014877.1:1204066-1229147 GCA_013396835.1 Psilopogon haemacephalus
AGAGGAGAGGAGAGGAGAGGATCACTCAGGGCAGTTTTACAGCTGGTTTGAATTGGTGAAGCTCTTTCAATACACACTGGTATCCACTGGTACCAGTTGCCTTACTGGGGTTCATTGGTATTGTTCCACAAAGGTAGAAGTGAAGGTTTCTGAAACCTCATCCAGGTTCATTAGTTCACAGAATTGCAGAAATATTCCAGTTGGAAAAGCCCCTCAGGATCACCCAGTCCAACTGATAAACCTACTCTACAAGGTTCACCCTAACCATATCCCCAAGCACCACATCCAAATGACTTTTAAACACATCCACAGTTGGTGACTCAACCACCTGCACTAAATTATGCAGGGTTGGACTCGATGATCTCTGGAGGTCCCTTCCAACCCCTAACATGCTGTGATCCTGTGATTTGGGCCAGTGAAGCTACCCTCAACAGGTCCTTATGAGTGAAGGCTGACATCAGCTGAGAGCCCCAGGCCTGTTGGAGAAGTGTTCCCAGCCTGACAGCAAAGTTCCCTCTGTTCTTGTGTATGTAGAAGAGTGGCAGAAAAGTTGGCTTCTTCCACCAAAAAGGAAAAATTTGACGGTACAAAGAAAAACAAAAAGATTCCTTTTTCTTCTGGATTCTGCTGGAGTAGAAAAGGCTGAAAATTGTAGAAATGGAATCATAGAATCAGTCAGGGTTGGAAAGGACCACAAGGATCATCTAGTTCCAATCCCCCTGCCATGCCCAGGGACACCCTACCCTAGATTAGGCTGCTCACAGCCTCATCCAGCCTGACCTTAAACACCTCCAGGGAAGTGGCCCCAGCCATCTCCCTGGGCAACCCATTCCAGGGCCTCACCACTCTCATGCTGAAGAACTTCCTCCTCACAATGAGCTCATCTCTGCCCCGTCCCAGGTGACTTGGTCTCAGTTGCTGGTCCCAGCCACAATCTGCAACAAGCAGCTTGCCAGCACTGTGCACAGCAGCCCCCTTCTATTTCCAGCTGGTCTTGAGGTTCTCCTGGGGTTTGATTGAATGCAACATCTGACTTCAGCAAAGTGTGTTTTCTTTCTAAAATGCTTTTAGCCCTGATTCATAACTGGTAGGGAAAAAAAATAATCTATGGAATGAAATATGCTGAGGGTTTTAAGCAAATATTTAGGCAAAAAGCAGCTGGTAAATCTCTAATGAATGGCTGTGTGTGGAGCTAGCACATAATTCACCACGTGCCAGCCAGAAGGGTCTGATCCACCTCCTCTGCTCCTCACTCCCTGTGACACCCTGGGAGCTGGGGTTGCATCCCTTGTATCCGAGGCAGGCAGCAGGAGAGGAGATGCATCCATCAGCCTCTTCTTCTCTGTCCTGCATTCTGGAAGAGGAGTGTTGATGCTTGGGGATTATTTCCTCTGGCTCAGCTTCTCCTGCCCTGAATTTAAGGACTGCTTGTCGTATGGAGGGTCTCAGGTGACAGAGGTTTGAAAGGACAAACTGACCACCCTAAGCGGAGGTCACCACTGCTAGGTACGCCCCGTGCACTCCCCATTCCTCTCCACACACAAGAGCTTAATAAAATCCCACACATCCTATAAAGCATCCCCTTTCCCCCTCTACTTGAGTAACACTTTAAAATAATGGAACATTGATACTGCATTACAAAGCAATTCCCTTGGATGGATCCGTGGCAGAGCCATTATTAATATCAAGTGAGTTCACGACGATTTATGTTATCATGGTGATTTTGCATCTTGTTTATTACCTTCCAGAGATCACTTTGCAGTGATTTTTTTTATTTTTTTTTTTAAGGTGGCATGGAAATTACCATGTGAACTGGGTCTTCTAAATCAATGCAGTCTTTTCCTGCCTGATAATAAAGATCTCTCATGGTTTTCAATGAGCAGATATTAGCTAATGCTTAATTACTGTGGAGGGGCATGTACTAAGCACAGGAGAGGCAACAGCATTAATAAAACTCTTAGAGTAACAATAAATCAGGAGGTTCAATAAGGGGGATGTTAAGGAATGAAATGTTCACCTCTGGCATTGCCTTGAGGGGGACCAGGAGCTCGCTGAGAGATTTTAGATGCTCTGGTGTGAGTACTCTGAAGGCATCAATAGCATCCTGGCTTGGCTCTCATGGTCCAAAAGCTCCTGCAAAAACAGTTCTCATGCTTCACCTTTCAATGTTTCATGGACATTTCTTTCAGAGAAAGGCACCTTTCAAGGTCATCTAGTCCAAATCCCCTGCTCAGAGCCCCAGACAAGCTGACTTGGAATGGTTCCAGGGATGGGCATCTACCACCTCTCTGGGCAACCTGTTGCAGTACCTCACTACCCTCAGTGTAAACAATCTCTTCCTTCTCTCCAGTCTGAATCTCCCTCTTTTAGTTTAAACCCATCATCCTTTTTCTTCTCACAGCTGGCCCTTCTACAGGGTCTGTTCCCAGCTGTCTTACAGGACCCTTGAAATATTGGAAGGCTGCAACAAGATCTTTCTGCAGGCTTCTTCTCTCCAGTGAAGTTGTTGCTGACTCAGTCCATTCCTGCCAGAAGTCCCTCACAGCTCAGAGTGCTGCCTGCACCACAGGGCTGCCAGCTGAGATTCTCTTCATTGATTCCTGACACAATTTCCCATTGATTTGCAGGGATCAAGCCACAGTTGGCACTGGAACTTTTGTATAAATACATCAGAGGTGACAAGCAGGGCAGGTTTTGCTCTGGTGATGTGGCAGCAGTTGATGCTGATGCCACTGAGGCTTGTGAGCACCTCTGTTGTGGGTCAGGTCTTGACCATTCTGAGCACGCAGCTCTCACAGCTACACCAGCAGCAGGAGGAGGAGAATGTGATGAGCTCAGCTGGGCAAGAACTTGCTGCTCACTCCATCTCCTGCTCACACAGTGACCCATCGGCCTCCAAACCCTCTCCTCTCTTAAAATCTTCTCCTCTCCTTCACTGCAGACTAGCAAACTACAGATGCAATGCCCAGCATTAAATAAATCCTAAGCTGGCTCTTTCAAGAGACTCCCACCTGCCTTGAAAACAAAGCTGGCTGATATCACCTTTCTCCCTGCTTTCTCAAGAGGAGGCTTTTAAAAAGCACATTTTCCAAATTTTCTCTGCTAATGGTGGATAAAAATTGCAATTTTGGTATGAGACTGGGGACTTGCTGCCTTCTTCTGTCACAGGTCTATGGGAGCTGGTGTTCAGCGGTGGTTTGGGCAAAAGGAAAGAGCAGCACAAAAGACACTCAGGTTGTGGGATGGCAGAACTTACCTGTGCTGGTTTGAATGAATTGGAGTATTTGAATGAGAAGTTAGACTACAGACTGAGAAAGGAAAACACTGATGATGCTACTTCACTCATAGCTTTACTGAGAAAAAAAAAATGTTTAAGAGTTGTAACCCAAAGATAAGTCAGACTGCTTTGAGCTGTGGATGCTTTTGCATGGCTCTTTCTCCCTGCCTTTTGTAGCTGGATCTGAATAATTTCACTAACTTCTTTCCTGCTGTTAACCCCGCCCTGGCTGATCTTCCTCCACTTATCTGCTGCATAAGACAGATGGTGAGATAAGATTGGGGAAGGCGGGAAAGGTGGTAGGGGTGGTTAAAACCCCTCTTAGGGATTTCTGATCTCTGGAAGGGCTGTAGTGTTTCTGTGTTACCTTTTCACTGGATATATCTGCAAATATCTGTTATATATTGTAAATATCTTCTTGTATATTGTGCAAAGCTATCAATATAAAGCTTCATTTATTGACTTCCAGCTGACTGAGTCCTAGCCTGGGTTATTTCAAAGAGTTGGGGGGCAGAGAACTGCCAAACCACATTACCCACACCTGGGTCCATCCCAGAGCTTGAGGAGAGGAGCAGAAGCACAGCCTGGTCACTGCAGACTCAACAGCTGCTTTCAGCTGGCAGAGCCTCTGTACCACCACCAGCCTGAGCATCCTTTTGCATATTGTGCTCTGCAGCAATGCTTAACCAAAGATGAATTACAACAGAAGCTTTGAGGATAATTTACCAAAACATGCTGAACTCACAAAAAGCCAGCACTAGCAATAAATACTCAGTGTAATCTTAAAAATGGGGTGGTTAAACGTGACCAATACTCAACAAAGAGCATGCTCTAACTCTTGTCTGACACCCACGTTGCTTCCACTCCTGATCAGGTTTATTTTCATTCCCCAGAGGGGCTGCATATAAAACAGATCATTCCAGTGGTGCTCCATAATACATTCTTACAACTGATACATTGTGTAAATAAAACGAGGCATTAATAAAAAATGGTTGGTGTCTGTCTCCAGCTCTAATTTGAATACTTACGAGGATGGGAATGGGGAGGGGGGGGGGGAAGAAGGGTGTGTGGTGTTTTAAATAAATAAATAAATGAATAAAATCCCTCTTGGAATCGATGCTAACAAATTTCACAAACAAGGCACTAAGAAAATGTGAGCTCCCTAGGAGGAGGTAGCCACATGGCCAATAAATCCTCTTCCTTAAGCTAACTAGTTATTGTCTATCACGCTCATAAAACTCTTTGCTCAGAAGACCCTTCCTGATGAAATAAACCATCCATCTTGGCCACATTACTATTCATTCTCCATGTGTGCTGAGAGCAAATGTCATTCAAGGCATTACAGTTCTCTCAAACTATATTAAAATACATAGTCTGGTGCTATATCTTTTCGAGCCTCCCTGTTCATAAATTGTCGCTGCTGATTGGAACATAAAGCATCTTTTTATAACACCATAAAGCCCCAGAAGATACAAGATCACTCATGTTTGTCTTTATAGCTCAACGTGTAGGACTTCGAGACGTGCAAGCCTTGTGTATTTCATAACCAGAAATCGCCAGGGTCCGTGGAGAGGAGTCTCAGACATTTCCATAAAACATCATTACCATATGCCTTGATGACTGGAAACATCACCGTTCACAGAGCCCAGAGCCCTTAACTTATGGACTGTAAACGGAGGAGTTTTCCTAATAAATCAGCATTGTTTAGGAGCAGAGTCATCCTACCCAACGCTTGCCTCTAAGTGTTATCTCCAGGTGTCAGCGTAATAATGACTTCTTTTTTTTTCCCTCCCCTTCCCCTCCTCCCGTTTTGCTTTTCTTACTGATATGGTTAAGAAAACTTCCTTTCTAAGGAGAAGTCCCCTGAGAAGGCAGTGAGATGTTTTGACATATTAGGAAATTAGATCGGCTGCTCAGTGTTGTTCCGTGGCTCCATCAGACCTACTATTTCTGGATCCTCTTTGGGGAGCCATGGCTATTGCCTTCCAACACACTTAGATGCTTCCCTACAGAAGGAAAACTCCTGCTGCCAGCACCTGCAATCCTTGGTCCCATCCTACTCTTATCTACCCTCAAAGCTTCCATGCAGAAGGGTTTTCATATATGTCTCACAACACTAAAGCAAGCCATGGCTATCACCTTCCAACACACTTAGATGCTTCCCTACAGAAGGAAAACTCCTGCTGCCAGCACCTGCAATCCTTGGTCCCGTCCTACTCTTATCTACCCTCAAAGCTTCCATGCAGAAGGGCTTTCATACACGTCTCCCCACACTAAAGCAGTGCCAGAATGCTCCAGCACTGAGCCTTGTGCTGTCAGTGTAACAGATCAGTCTCCAGATTGCACAGGAGTCTCAGGGTGGGGGCAAAGGCTGGGGCTTGGAGCCTTCAATGCTTCGGCCAGCACAGCTATGACAGTACAAAAGGCTCACTAAATTAACTCTGGCATCAACCAGAAAACAGCTCCATCCTTACTGAAAACAGGAGTGCAGCAAAGCCTGGCAGCTAACTTCAAGCTGAAACAGTTCATGCATCATCCCCTCACCCAAACTGGGTTATAGCAGAAACAGCAGCAGTAATGTGGGGTCTTGCTGTGCTGCAAATTGATAAGACTTCCAGAAACATCCCTGTAAAGGTGCATGGTAGCACCAAACACCCTCAGCTCAGCCAGGAGAGCTGGGCTGGACACAGCTTTATGGCACCAGAGCTACAAGTGCTCTCTCCATTTTGTTGCTGGTGCATTAGGCAGATGTGGTACCGTGGAACATGGTTTAGAACCAGGCTTGCTATAGTTAGATAATGGTTGGATTCAGTGATCTTTAAGAGTTTTTTTTTTTTCCCCAACAAAACAACTCTATGATTCTCTGGTTCTATGTCTGCAAAAGGCCCAGTTCCCTTCCACACAGGCACTGGTTACTGCTGTGCTTGCTGTTAAGCAAAGGATTGCTCTGATCCCAGGATTCCCCAATGTAATCTGCAGCAGAACTGACATAAAACCAAAAGTTGTGGGGTTTTTTTTTCCCCAGAGTCTCTCACAATTTCAAACAGTTAAATGCCACCTGCATTTCCCTCTGAGTAGCACAGGTTTCTCATGCTGGCTCATGGTCACCAGCAGCTGATGCCACACTCCTAATGACAGCACTTAGTATTCACACAGGGGCAATGCACATGCTTCACACAGACTCCCTACTCCTGTTTGGCTTTAATTATTGGACACTTAGATTAATACGTTACTGGAAGTTGCTCCTGCTACATTTAGCTCTGTAATTTTCTATTTTGCTGTTCTCCAGTCTCCAGATGAAGGAGGAGGCAAAAACCCAAGGAAAATTTGAAGTATATTATTTTACATTTTTATATTATTTTAGTTTGGTTAATCGTCTAAGGAGCCTGTTCTAGTGGGAGGTGTCCCTGCCTAGGGCAGGGGTTTGGAACTAGATGATCTTTGAGGTCCTTTCCAACCCAAACCATTCTATAATTCTATGATTCTAAGTTTGCTCCAGCACCTAATGAAATCAGAAAGGACACTGCAGGAAGATGGATGGTGCATCTCAAGAGGACTGTCTATCCCCAGGACACCTGAGGGGTGGCATTTTCAATGGGAAGTAAAGAAAGGCCAGCAAAACCAGAGATAGAATCTGCCCAAATAGATGAATGTGTCAATCAGATTGACAAATGTTTACAGTTTGCAGACAGACAAATTCTTGATAGGAGAGCAGTGGCACTCATCCTGCTCTCGGCAAAAAAGGTGATACTGGGCCAAACACTCTGAAATATCCAAACCCTGGGGCTGGCAGGGGCAGCCACAACCTGCCCTGGATCTGCCTTCCCAGGCACAGCTGCACAAGAGTCTCAGCAGTGCAAGTGACCCAGCCACTCAGGCAAGACACTCTCATCCCATCTGCTGCAGAGCTAATGCCTTGGTATTCCTGTGGCTTCCTTTCCACAGAAAGCCATGCAGTATTTCCACCCATTTAGAGGTCTATAAGAGGTCTCATCAAAGCCAGGTATAGTTTATATTGCAGATGGCTGCTGACATGATATAATCCACACTAACAGGCAGGCTGTTAAAGGTCAGAGTCTCACTTCACTTCTGTTATTAGCTTTGATGTTGGGAAGATGCCGAATTCCCTCCATGTCTTTTTCTTTTAGAGGGAGAAGAGACACTATTTACTGTCAGGCTCTTCATCAACATAATTGGTGGCTTCTCTGGAATAGCCCCTTTGCTCTAAAAAGCTCTGTAAATCAGCTGGAGGAAACCTGGTCTTTGAAAAATCCTCTGGCGGAAGAGGAACATGAGCAGCAGTCTGCAGGATCAGCTCCATGTCTGTGCCAGATGTGTACAGCAGGCAAGCAAAGCCAGAGCCTTTCTCATCCTGCATCCCTACCCTGGCAAAGCCAGAGCCTTTCTCATCCTGCATCCCTACCCTGGCAAAGCCAGAGCCTTTCTCATCCTGCATCCACACCCTGGTAAAGCCAGAGCCTTTCTCATCCTGCATCCACACCCTGGTAAAGCCAGAGCCTTCTCATCCTGCATCCCTGCCCTGGTAAAGCTGAAGCCTTTTTTATCCTGCATCTCTACCCTGGCAAAACTGGAGCCTTTCTCACCTTGCATCCCTGCCCTGGTAAAGCTGGAGCTCATAGTTTTGAGACATTAATGTTTCAGAGGTCTAACCAATTTGGGGATCCCCTCAGGAGGCTCTTGGGACTCTTGGTCTGGATGGGACACCTCAGCTCCTTTTGCTGCTTCCATTTGCAGCCGAGGAGCTGCACCTCAGCATGTGCATGCCAGGTTGTAGTGTGGCTGCATCCAGCCCTGATCAAGCAGCACCATAACAGCCCTGCTTGCTCCAGAGCACTGGAGATCGCCAAGAGAGTGGAGATCCCCAGGAGAGTGGAGATCCCCCCCAAGCCTGGTCAGCTGGGCTGTTCAGCCAGTCCTGAAGCTCTCATGCACAAAACCAAATATTGCTGGGAGCTGTCTGAACAGAGTGAGGTGCAGTCAGTATTTCAGAGCCTGCAGTGCCAGGGCTGCTGTCTTTGGAGCCTCTGCCTTCATGTCCCCATCCAACGCCTGAATCTGCCCCAGTAGCATGGAGAAAGCAGCATAACCCTTTCTGGTACCCCATTTCTAAATAGGGCCCAAAGGAGGCTGTTGTAGGTGAGTACCTCATCCAGGAAAGTACTGACATTATCCCCTGTGCTGGAGTTTTCCTTGTGGGAAAGCCTTCTCAATACCTGATCTCAAGCAAAATACTCTGTGCCTATTGCCACAGTCCTTAGGAAAATCCCTGCTGACCTTGCATCAAATCACTCAGCCATATGGATCCTGAGAAGTGCCAAAGCCATTCCCAGGCCTGGGCATCGCAAGAGGAGGAGCTGGGTGCCTGACAGTGGCACACTCAGCTCTTTGGTCTCAGCAATATTAAAGCTTTGCCTGAAGATGGCACTAAAGAATGGCTGGGGCGAGCGTGCGGCGTCCTGGCCGCGACTGCACTTTACAGTGCAATTAACACAGCATCGACCAGCCCATAATCACAGCTCCTATTGCCCAAAAGAGATGCCTGTCCAGCTGCCTTCTCTTTCTGGGTTGGGGTTTGCTGGGGAGAAGACAGCAGAGGTCACTGTGTGTCCGGCAGACCACAATCCCCAAATTCCTTGGTACCGGCTGGATTCTCCTTCTCCCCTGCGAAAATTGAGCTTCTCGGGGTGCAACTGGTCACTTGCTTTTCACGTTCACGTGTTTCATCCGTCTTGCTCCTGACCTGGTGGAAGAGCAGCAGTAGTTTTAGTCTGTCCGTGTACATGGTGTGCAGTCAGTGCTGAAGTGATCATGAAGCCCCTTGCTCCAGGGCAGCTGGTGCTGTGCTTACTCCTTCTCTCTTCTCCGTCCCCATCCCACACTTGCAAGCTCCATTAAAACCAACCCACAACAAAGAAAAGTTACCAAACTGCCCAGTTCCTGGGTGATAAATTCTGCTTCCCTCCCATAGCAGCAGACCACAAACCACAACTCCCCCCCCCAAAAAAAAAAGCCCCTAAATCCCTACAAATTAATGACAAAGATCCCCACAGCCTCGAGTCTGCCAGGACTGCACTTTCCTGAGGGTTTGCAGTGGACTCCATGGGCAGCCAGAGGAAAATTCCTGGGCCAAAGGCCAGATTGAACAGGGAGGGGATGGGGAAAAGTCAGAGATTAATCGATCTATGCCCAGAGGGCCCCTGAGGGAGGCAGCATGCCCGAGCACAGTCACCTGGCCAGTGCTACTTGGCTGGTGGCAAGCGAGGGCAGCTCGGCGTTATCGCTCACCATGGGACAGGGAATTGGAGTTGCTGGTACCATGCAGCACCCTGTGCCTTTGCTTCCAGCCAAGGAGAGTTAAAGGGCTTGGTGCAGGAAGCAAGTGGGGAATATGGCTGGGGAAAGATGCCTGTATCAAAGATGCAGATCTGCTGGAGGTGGCCTGGAGAAGGATGCTTGCTCCAGAAGTCACTCACGGTCCCCCTGCCTTGGGACATAGCCTGTAGGCAGGACAGGCAGGAAGGAGAGCAGCTTGCCAGGCTCAGCTCACCAGCAGCTCAATGGGAGCATGAAGAATTGATGTGAACTATCAGACCTGCCTAAATATGAACCTAACAACCCAGTGCAAGAAAATTCCTTCTCATTTTCAGTTATCAACCCTTTTCTGACTACCAGGATGGACTCAGGAGAATCTGAGTTCCAGCCCAGGACTGGCTGTGGCTGCCATCCATTAACAGCTCTCACCTCCATGCTGCAGGTCTGATGTTTGGGGAGCAGGGTGCATTGCTGCACATTCCCTTTGCAGTCTGTGCAGAAATATCCCCAGAGTTTAACCAGACATTTCTGACACATTACATGAAAAAAGGCTTTTTTTTTAACAACAAGAACAATGGGCCACAATGGAGTTTAATGTTGTCTCAAGCCTGTACACATGGCCTTTGCAATGAAAAGAAAACGTGAGGTATACCAGAGGACTTCCCAAAGAGGATAAGATATGAAAGGAGAGGATAAACTGTGGTGCCAAATATCCATATGGCAGCACAGTGTTTGTGTTGGAAGCAGAGCCGAGCCACAAAGTTCAAAGCTCCAAGCAGAGCAGCAGTGGAGTTCAAGGTCCCTCCAGCTTGATGGGATGATACTGTCTGATATAGCTGCAAACCATGACATGGCATGTGCTTGGCAGGGCTGCTGATCATCCTCCTGTTTGACCCAGGACCAAACCGTAAAGCTCACGTCTGAGCCACCCCAGTGTTTTAGCTCATCACCTTTTCTAAGCTGCTTCTACCCAAGACACAGCTGAAGTTAAAGGTGTTACAATGTTGGACTGGAGCTTCCAGCCCAGGCGGCTCTGAATTCCTTGCCTTTCCTTAAATCATGTCATCTGCTTGAGCATCCTTCACTACCTTCCTAACATTTCCCATCCATCTTGGCCATTGGAAACTCTTTGGATCTCCCTTTTGTTTACAATGAGTAATGGGCAGGAGTTAACAGAGGTTCCAGAGGAAAAGGTCACTGTAGTTCAAGCAACATTAGGAAGACTCTCTCAGACCCGCTTTGATCTGTGGAGGATTTAAGCGGTCAATAAGGCAGCACGGGGAGCAGCAGCATCACCCAGATCCCCCCTCCTTTGCAAAGCTGCTCCGAGGGCCCCGATCCCAGTTCCAGTGCAGCCAGGCTGCAATTCCTACCAGTCCCTTGGGGTTTATGGCTGGGGAGGGCGTGAGTCACTCGGCCCCGTGTCTGGCGGTGCCATGCACGGCTCCCCGGGCTGCCGCCCGCTGCCGCAGCCTCCCCGCATGTTTGTAATTGCTGAGGCAGACTGTTTGCTCCTGCCACGTCCATGGCAATCCAGTAAAAGTTTACAAAGGGCTAGAGCCTCAAATCGTCAGCTTGTGAAAACACCGAGCTGGGCTCCCTGGCTCTGCAGTTCAAAGTCTGAAGTGTGCCCCGTTGATTTACACACGTATTTGTTTTGCGGCTGGCCGTCGATGGGAGTCATCTCACAAAGATCGTCGCCCTTCCAAGAAAACAGGGTGAAAGCCCCTGAGCCAGAGGGGAGCGGGTAGGACTTTTGCTTTTAACCTTCAAACACTCTGGACTCATGGAGCCTGCCCCACTTACAGGCAATTAATACGACAGAGGTTGGTTGACCTGCCCAGGGTGGGGTTGGATATGGGCAGCTTCGTCACACGGGATGCGACTTGGGGCTGAGAGGCTCAGTGTCTCCTGGTGGGGGTAAGATGATTGGTCAGATACAGGATCACAGGATGTCAGGGGTTGGAAGGGACCCAAGGAGATAATCGAGTCCAACCCCCCTGCCAGAGCAGGACCAGACAATCAAGCACAGATCACGGAGGAACACAAACAGACAGGCCTTGAAAGGCTCCAGAGAAGGAGACTCCACAACCTCTCTGGGCAGCCTGTGCCAGGGCTCTGTGACCCTTACAGTAAAGAAGTTCCCCCTTGTGTTGAGCTGCAACATCCTGTGCTGCAGCTTATATCCATTGCTCCTTGTCATATCACAGGGAGCAAGTGAGCAGAGCCTGTCCCCCGCTTCTGAACAGCCTTCAGATATTTATAAACATTTATTAAATCCCCTCTCAGTCTTCTCTTCTCCAGACTAAGCAGCCCCAGGTCCCTCAGCCTCTCCTCATCAGGCATACCCTCCAGTTGCCTAATTGTCCTCGTAGTCTTCCGTTGGACTCTCTCCAGCAGATCCCTGTCCCTCTTCAACTGGGGAGCCCAAAACTGAATGCAATATTCAAGATGGGGTCTCATCAGGGCAGAGTAGAGGGGGAGAAGAACCTCCCTTGATCTGCTGGACACACTCTTCTTAGTACACCCCAAGATCCCATGATCCTAGCAGCTCATCTGGGCACAGGTCTTAAGACCTATTTCTAGCTCCCCAAAATGAGAAGAATGCAGCCCACAGTCTCAGGAAGGATCTTTTCACATCAGACAGCATAAGCTCTGGGGTGAATTTATCATCTGCAATAACCAACCTTTAAAAAGAGGGGAAAAAAAGAAAAAAAGTGCTGCCATCATAAAATAGTTTTTTCTGTACAGCTTTTTGCAAAAAAGTTGCATGAGTCCACCCAGCAGCAGCAGCAGCAGCAACCACATTTGCTGTGGGCAGTAGACCTGGCCCCATCCACTAAAACTCCAAAGCTTTTCATGCCATTTCACCCTGCAGTGCACGCACCAGGATTGCAATGGAAAAACCTCTTATCACTCCCTGATTTCCTCTCCACCCCTCTAGCTGCGTGTCCCTGTCTCATGCTCACCTCTTTTCTCCTCCTTCACCAATGCACAGCCTCTGTCCTCAGCTGTCAGTCCCTTTGCTGTCCTTTCTCCTCTACATCTGTCCCTCTTCTCAGCCCACCCCCTCCGATGAACATCTCTTCCCTGCCCAGCCTCCTTCCCTCCTTTCTCTGTCCCTGCTCAGCTGTTGCTCTAACAGCAGAATGCATTTGGAGTTTGGCTTTAATCAAATAAGCCATATAAATGAAGACCCTCAGTATCGTTAAGTGTCTCTTGCTGCTTCCCCAGCAGGCTTCCAGATTAGAGGGTGGGGGGGATAAAAAAAGGAAAAAAAAAAAAAAAATCAAAAGGAACCAGATGCTCAAGGGATTGATTATTCCTGCGTGATCCTCAGGATAAATAAAGTGTTTGGAAAGTTCTTAAAGCACACTGAGATTTTGGGATCTCATTTATAAAAAGCAGAGGGCAGGAATAGATACAGGGCCAGGCTTCCCAGCTGCCAGGAAATGATGTTACCTTGGGTTTTCTCAGCGTTCCAGCAGTAGAGAAGGTTTGATGGATGCCCACCACGCTTGTGTGAGCTCCATGGGTGTCTCCAGGAGAATCGGATTTTTTGGTCAGGTCCACGGCAGGAACAGACAGCAGCTCTTCTATTTCCTATAGGGTACCATAGGAAGGACAGCTGCAGTCTGCCCAGAGCCTGGCAAGAAACAGCCTCTCTACATCCTCTCTTAATCCACTCAGCCCCTCTTGGTCTGGTTTAAATAAGGAGGTGAGTTTCTCCCAAGCCCCAGGCAGAGATGCACATGCTTCTGGGTGCAGAAGAAGATTTGGAAGTGGGGTCATGAAAGGATATGGCCGAGAGAAGCTGCTCAGCAGCCAAACCCCAGGGCTGTATGCCGGTCTGGGACTCACGGGAGCATAGCAGCTGCGCTGCCAGCAGCAGTCCAGCATGGCTTTTCCTCTCTCCAGAGCTGGAATAGGGATGGAGGGAATCCTGGAGCTCCTGGGGCCAGCAGGTAAAGCCCAGCGTCACCTCACGATGAGTTAGTGCAAAAGCTATGTGCTGAGCTGGCAGTAGGAACTGGACCATGAACATCCTCGCTGGAGCTCCCCTGCCCACGTACCCCCACATTATCACAACACTGAGGGCTCCTGAGCTGGACCTGACTGGGGGTGGCCACGAATGCAAACCCAGGAGGGGCAGGACAGGTCCTCCACACACCCTTCCCAGCACGGGTGTGTGCACAGCAGGGGTGAAAGCGGTGGATGTAAAGGCAGGAGGATCAGAGAGCCAAGGACATGGGGTTGCTGCGGGAGATAAGCACTGAAAAAAGGTCGTTAGCCAGAGAGGCAGGTATTTATCTGGACATGAGACAAAACTGTAGGGAAAATGCTGTAAAGTGACAAGGTAAATATTTCAAGTGGTGTTCCCATCGACTGCAAATCCCCTTTACAGGTTTTCCTGGGTTTTGCTCCTGGACTCAAAGTCGTCGCTGCCTTCGGCGACTTTTTGGTTCTTATCTCAATTCTAAATATGAAAACTCCCTGAGTCAACCAATTCTAATATTCTAGAGTGCTGTTTCAGTGATTTATCAGAGCAATACAAGCCAAAACGAGGTGTGATTTGTAAAAGCTTGTTTGAAGCACTTAACGAGTTGGGGGGGGGTGGAACTCTTAAAACATGAATGAGATTAATTTGGGGGGNCATTTTGCAGAAGGAGTTTGACAATCTAAAGCTTGAAAATGAATAACTTTATGGCTCCCGAGCAGTATTCCTGCAAATCTCTCTGTGCTATTAATAAGTGTCAGCCTTCCTATTATAACCCAGCACTGTGCAAAATGCATTTCTGCCATCAGCACCTTCATTTCTCTGAACCCTTTTTTTGTCGTCGTTGTCATTGTTGTTGTCCTTTCCCCGTTGATATATTTTTCAAGTTATTTATTGCTTGTTTAGTTTAAAATCGCTTCTCTGCGCTGCCTTTGTGTTTCTTGAACTGGATTCATAATACATATTTAAATAGTCCGTGTCTCTAAGAGGAAGGATCTGGGTGATAAAGCAGTCTGCATTCACTCATGACTTCTTCTGCAGGCTTTATAACCTCTTGGTGCTTCCTCAACCTCTTTTGCAAAGGGCCTTTTTTTTTTTTTTCCCCCTCCTCCCCCTTCTCTCCTGTTGCATTTATGCAGGATATAAATACCACAAAGGAGATATTGATATTATTTGTTTACAGGGAGCCTAACACATTTACAGCTAGGGTCCAGAGGTTCTCCCATAAGGCAGCTAAGAGAAACACAGGTTATTTTTAGTGCAAAATTCCCATATGACTTTATAACAGAGATATTTCTGCTCTGCAATATTTGCTTTCAATGATAACGATTTCGGCTTGGATGATAAAACCCCCAATCTTGCAACAAGTGGTGTTGCCTTTTTCTTTTCTCTTTTTTCCCTCCCCCCCGTTATTTTTATCTTTTTNTTTTTTTTGTACCTTATGGCTGCCAAGAAGGGCTTGAAATGGCAAACGCTGATGTTTTGGACAGTCAAAGGAAGAAGACTCCCAAGGCAGGGCCCACAGAGATGAGCCACAGCATGGGGCCTCTCTCCATCATCCTAGGAAGGTGTTTGGGTTCTGCTGTGACACGGGGACCTCCTGCCTCTACAATGAGGAGGAATCAGCCATTGGGGTGCAGCTCCATGTCCTACAGTCTGCCTCTCATCTAACTGAAATGTTCACACTTACACCCAGAATTTAGGGGTCATACCAGGACATTGTGGAATCTTTTTTTTTTTCCTTCAAACACCCCTCAGAGAAGAGTGCCTGGGGGAGGCTGAAAGATACCCACAACACATGCACATGGATGGCGAAGGTGCAGATAGCAGAAGCAGGCAGCTACAGCTTCCCAAAGCTTCCCCACACGATTCACTGCAAACCCATTAAGCCCCCACCTGGAGAGGTCTCCCCAGAGCCCAAGACAGCCCTGATGTCCCTGTCCCACTCTCCCCCCGGTGCCAGTGTAGAGACCCACCAGGGCTCACTGTCTTTGCAGTGTGACCTGTCAAGAGCAGGGTCAGCTGCAGGTCAGCCCCAAAGAGAGAAAACAGCCATCACCTCCCTGCTTATCAGTCCTTTGGTAGAGAGACACCAGTGGGGTGGGAGTAGGGAAGGGGGCTGCAAGGACAGCCAGGGGGGGTCACCCCTGGGTTACCACCTAATAGCTACTCTGACTGGGGGAACAAGATTTTGGGGCAAATTAATCCCATTTGTTGCCCACCTCATGCATTGTCAGGGCGTTGATATAAAGCCAATGCACAATGCGCAATGGCAAGGAGCTGCCCTACTCAAAAATGTGCTTTTCCAGCCCAAAACTGAGCGTGTGGAGGAAATCCACGTTTCCACACCTGACTGAGGAGGGAGTGAAGCTTTGCTGATGCAGAGGACCCTTAAAACAAGGCTCTGAATCCTACCGATGTGCCTTCTCATGCACCTTGCAGCCTGCCTCTATTTATATATTTAAGGCTTAAAAGAACGAAGCCTTTAATCATGCGCTTAACATCAAGGCCACCAGCAGTTACCCTGACAATGATGAAATCATTCCCATGCAGAACGCTATCACAGCCTGCCGGGTTGGGATCCAGGCAGAGCCCTTTCCAGACCCTGCTCAGAGAAACTTTGAGGCAAACAGTTACAGTTTTAGGAGATGCTGCCTCCTAAAACTCTCCCTCAGCCAAGAAAATTTGGAGTCGCCACAGCTGGGGTGAAGCAGCTGTCTCAAAAAAAAATACACAACTTTCACTGTTTGGGGGGATTTCTCATTTTTCCTGGTTTCTGGTCTAATTTCCACCTTTTAGACACGTTTTTGTTGATTGTCCAAGCTGAGCAGGGAGCTGTCTCCATCCCACTTGCTCTGCAAGAGGCTACGTGTTCCTAAACCCTTGCTGATGTCCGTGCAGCCAGGGCTGAGGCACTGGCACTCCAGCTCTATTTTCTTTAGCCCGGCTGATCCAATCTGGGAACAAAAACAGAGGGAAACAGATGGTCCATTGTACGGGCTGCTCCTGCCTGCACCGGCACCAGCTTCCAAGAACTCAGTGCTGGGGCCAGCTCTTGCCTCTGATTTTCCATGTTTCAGGTTAAATGAATTTGCTAAGAGGAATTTGGGCAGCACAGCTTGTGCTGCTGAGGTGAGGGGCACCTCGGTCACCCCTGCATGGGGATGCTTTTCCCGCTAGTCTTGAAGAAATCGGGTGGAGAAGATGATTGCTGGAGCAAGAATGGGTGTCCTGGAGCCGGGGAGTGTCCTTTTTGTCATCCCTGCTAATTGCTGGGTGAGGCAGCCTCTGATGCTGCACCAGGAGGGAAGCTCTTAAGCATGATGTGTTATTTGATCAGGGGAGTATGGCTGTCACAAAGAACAGAGTTTTTGCACCACTTAGTGATGTTTCCAAACTGTGCTTTAGCGTCGTTTATCTCACTGTTTAATAATTTATTGACACGACAGCAGCTTCGGTATCAAACTCTGTCTCCACTTAAACCAGCTCCGGCGAACTTTCTGTTTCGCTTCTGTGCGGCAAGCAATGGCCAGATCGAGCACAGCAAACACCAGACACCCACAACTGGTAGCTCCTAGCCCAGCTCCCATTTCTCCAGGCTTTCTGCCTACCTTAGGAGTCAAGAAAAAAGCAGAAGGCTGACCCCAAGTGTGATGAATTCCTGCTGAGCTTTTTCCCATTAACTTCAGTAAGGGCTTAATCCAGTGGTTTTCAGAAGCTGGGTGGCTGGTGGGGATATTTGATGGAGGCAGGGGAGAGAAGACAGGGTGTTAACATGTATTTCTGATTAATTACAGTGTTCTCAAGAGTAAGTGAATAATAGTACTGGTCAGAGCCAGGCATCACACGGGTCTCAGCCCTGCAGGGTAAATGGTGTCTGAATTGTGAGTAATGTTGACCTGGCAGAGGCCAGATAAGATACGGATTTTTCACGTCCAGGACTGAACAGAATTCCACATATTGATAACTAAAATGCACCAAAACACAGCCAGCACTTAGCACGCAACTCTTCCTCGCTCTCAAAAATCCTACTCAGCCAGGACAGACAGCACAAGTGCTGAGGAGGGCAGGTAATTGTGTGTGTGAACCATTAGCCAGGAGATTAAACAACTTCCATAACTTGCAGCTTTCCTATCAGGAACAAAGAACACCGTTCCTGCTAATCTGGGTGAGAGCTGCAGAGTGAAGCCAGCACCTTTAATAAATAGCTCCTAAATTTACTGGCACCTCTCAAGGGTGCTGGCTTAGCGTGCACGGTGTGTTCAGCTACCAAACACACCCAGGGCACAGGGACAACACCCTGCTCTCCAGACCTCTGCCATCAGCTAAGGTTAGCACCAGCACTTGTTTAGTTGTCATTTTATCTGCTGGCTTAATGCAGGTTGGAAGATTTTGGGATCCCCACAAAAAAATCCCTCCTTAAGGCTGCAGGACTGGCTGTTCAGCTTTCACCCAAATTAGCAGCAATGATGCTCCAGCACTGCTCTACGTTGGTGCTGCCCAGAACAACCAAAAACCCACACAATTGTTTTTCGAAACCAGAGCAATCTGCCTCAAATCACCTGTGCTTGATCTTCAGCATCTTGGAAATATGGAGGTGTGGCATTGCTCTGAAAATATGCAGGAGAAATGCAACAAAATGAGAAGTTTGACTTCCCTGTTTTGGGGTTTTTTTAATATATATTTCACCTGTACATTAAACAAATACATAAATAAACTAATAAACAAACATACAAACAAATAAATGTTGTCATTGTTAATAACAACAATAATGTCCCTCTCTGGAGATGTTCAAGGCCAGGTTGGATGAGGCCTTGAGCGACCTGTTCTAGTAGGAGGTGTCCCTGCCTATGGCAGGCGGTTGGAACTGGATGATGCTTGAGGTCTCTTCCAACCTAAACCATTCTATGATTCTATAACAATACTACATCATTTGATGTATAATATTATATATTATCATAACTATTTGCCATAAATACAATAAATATATACTATGTAATTTGTTACTTGTGTTATTGTTGTCGTTAACCTCTTCAGAAATGTCTCAATGGAAACTGTTCAAGATTTCCATTCCATGAGTTGTGTTTGGAAGGGAGGTGAATTTTTTGACACTGATTTGGAAAGAAGTGTGACTTGAATATTTCAAGTTTCCTACAGAACAGAAACACCTGCCTGCCAGCCAGCTCTGGGAGGGAGGGATAACTTTCCTTTTACTCCAGGTTTTCTCACCTATTCAAACTAAACAAAATTATCCCATGGTACACACTGGAGTCTCTTAACATTTTTGCCAGGCTAAGTGATGGAGAGATTTATTCACCCTTTCTGATAGCACCATGTGGAGATGCTGAAAAATGAGTCATGCTTAACTACATCCTCATATCAGGAATCTACTAAAATCAGGGCAAAATTAGAGGCAGTATTCCCTTGGGAACTGCTCTTAGTGCCCACAACGTGATGGGAACCAGGTCCTGCGCTGTCTCCGGCAGTGTTCCCTAATGATATGGTTCCTATTGGCAGAAAGGCACACTCAAGGGTGAGCAGAGTTAAACCAACCTTAAACACTGCAGCAAATCACATTCAGTTGCCTCGTTACAAGCTGCCAGGATGAGACATTACTTATAAAAAAGTGATAAAACCAGAAAACCAAATAGAAACATGGGACCACCCCAGCTCTGCAGCACCTCTCTGGGCTGAGCATTGACTTTTGAGACACATCAGCATAGTGTCCATCTGCCCAAAACTTGAGTGTTGCAGGAGCTGTCTGTTCCATTAACAGCTTTGGCTGGTTGGCATTGGATGAATGGAGCAGGCCCCCTCTCTGCTTCTTTTTAGACTTTGCAAAGTCAGGAAGGTTGTGTCGATTTGGTATTAAATATTATCTCTTGCAGACAACGGCTTAGAAGCCAGTTTAAAATACTCAAGGGCTTTCCAGCCCGGTACAGCAGCAATACACAAACCCACATCAAATAGTTCTTTCATGAATCACAAAATAGATGCTGCCCTGCTTATGAGTATGTGTAAAGCAGGAGTTATGACTAAACCCAGCATCTGACCTCCCCACATTCCCCGTTGGACACATCCTGGCATGCCTCATTGAAGATGCCCACACTCCGCACTTCGCCTTGTCACTGGGAGATATGGCACACAGATGGAATGATCATATTGGCCTCCAAAGGAAAATATTTAACCCAGGGATGTCAATGGAATATAGAAATGATGGTTAAAATCCCAGAAGCCTGCCTTGTTTTTGTCTTTTCCCTTTCATCTAGCACTTTGGGTCATGCCATCACTTATACGCTTCAGCCCAAACAGGCAATTGCTGAGTTAAGAACCTGGAGTTCAAAGTGAACCATAAACCTTAGTCTATAAGATAAATCATACAAATTACTTTACAGAAATAAATAGAACGTTTGGGAGAGAGGTTATCTTCTTGCCTTCAGTTTACATCTCTAATGACTGTAAGTTCGCAAATGCATTCTGTCAAGAATATAAACATTGCTTTTATTATCCCAAAGACAGATATTTATTACCAACTTTTACAGTATGGCCAGCCAGCTTAAGAGGAAAACCTTGGAATCTGGGCAGGAATGTAGAAACTTTGGAATAATTATTACTGAATCTGTGGGCATCCTTTTGAGCACTGCTCAGAAGAACCTCGCTATTTGGGTTAAACTGAAGAAATTAGGGGGGGTTAGCTAACAGACTGGGCTGAGAGCTTTGCACAAGTGATGCTGATGTGCAGAAATAGGTGATTCTACACAAACACACCCAGGTGTGTGAACTCCTCTCTCCTGCAGCTCTTAATGATTCTATTATTGTAACTTTGCACAAGGTTGGGTTTTAGGGCACAATCCTAAATCTCCTGCCCTCACTGCTGGAGGAGTGTAATAAGGGAAACATTTTTAAAATAGAAAAATATTAATAAAAGAAAATATTAATAAAAAGTTTTGCTGAAACTGTTGAAGAGATCATGAGGCAATGCCAAAGGGTCCCTGATCACAGGATCCCAGCATGGAAACTGGTACCAATCCCTTCCTTAAAGAGCTGCCTCATCCAGCCCTGCCCAGCTTTGCACTCAGACCAGATTATAGACCCTAAGAAAATAAAGCCTTCTTCAATACCCTTTGAAATGCTTCTCCAGCAGAGCAGGGGAGCTGCTCATATAAGATGCAGCTCTGGTGCCTTGGCTGAGGCTCTCAGCATTCAGGAGATGTGGATAAAATAACATTTTCCATGCACAAGTCTGGGAACCTCGAGGTGCCATGATGCCATCTGAGAATCTGCCCTCTCATTCTTGCTGTGATTTTAGGATCATAGAGTCACAGAACCGTTCTGGCTGGGGAAGACTTTTAAGACCATTGTTAATCTAAGCATTAACCTGACACTGCCATGTCACCACTAAACCATGTCCCTCAGCACCACACCTACAAGGCTTTCCAATCCCTCTAGGGATGGTGACTCCACCACTGCCCTGGCCAGCCTGTTCCAGTGCTTGATTATCCTTTCAGGGATAATCAAGGATAAGGCTGACTAGAGGGAAATTGGGACATCAAGAAAAAGAGGTCCTGCGCATGCCTGGGGAAGCCATCACATCAAATGTTTTCGCTGCTTGGGAAATTGAGAGGCCAGATCCAGGTCCAAATGGAGAACAGAAAAACCTCCCTGGGCCCCAGAGGCAGCCACGCAGAGCAGACAAGAGCCATTTGGGCTCTGGTCCATCTCATCTTGCTTACCCCTCCAAAATGAGTCCCTCTGAGCCCAAGCTAAGGTTCATTAGCAAAGCAAATGTGGGCACATTTCCATCCTCAGTGCCTGGGCTGTTTTACATAAGCCCATGGGGATTTCTCAGCTGGGCCAAATCAGCACCTCTCAGGAGCCTTCTCCTCTCCCAGCTCTCACCAAAGGCATCATGCATATCACTGGGCTACATGTGCTCTGCCATTGCAACACTCATGACTAAGGTATGAGAAATTGGACATGATATTGCATTTCCTGCTCATGCATCTGTCAGATAAGCTGTGTGGAGCTCACTGCTCCAGCCAGAGATTGTTTCTTTCTTACATCATGGTGGTGACGGTGACAGAAGGAAAAGAAAGGAAACAAAAAAAAGAGAGATGTTGAAAACAAGTTTAAGGCTGAACATGTCTATGAGCATGTGTGGGATACATTCATGAGATGGTTTATTGGCAGCAGGGATGTAAAATCTGTGCCACTACTCATGCTCAGAAAATCACAGGGTGGAAGAAAGCAGGTTCTCAGCTCAGGTTATGTCTGCAGATCTTGTCCAAATATTGCTGGGGTCAAAGGAAATATGGGGAAATATGGGTGCAGACCAGCTCCTGCTTTGGGTTCACATCTCCAGTGCCCATCAAATCCACACTCCAGGAACCTGTGGTCAGCACTGAGCAGCATGAGAGCAGGATATCTGCAAGTAGGTCCTCAGTGCTGATGAGAGTGAATTCACCACCAGTCAGGGGAGCTCCAGGCTTCTCCCCCCAGTACAGCTGCAGGCCAGAAAGAAGATGGAAGCAACATGGATAGGAAGGACCATCAGGGTGAATTTTGGGGTGAGTGTGGAAGTGAGGCAGCAGGAGGGAGCAAGGCTCCATCTCCAGCAGACTGTCAGTGAGCAGTGGCTGCCACATTTCCTCTATGTCCCCAGTGCCACCACACCAAAATATCCTCTGCCTCCATCAGGGCATGCTGGGGGGTGTCAGTCCCTCTCTTTCTCCCCTGGCACCTTTTTGCTCTGCACACAGAGACTGTGATAAAGATGAGAATATCAGAATATCACCTCCAGCATAGGAACCGAGGGGATGGTTTAAAACCCTTCCCCAGCGGGGGTCACTCTGCTCTCTCCCAGTGATGCACCGCAGGGTGTTTTGATAAACTGATTGCATCCACAGCTCAAGTGGATGGGGGGTTCTGGAGAAAGTCCAGGGATTTTCTGCTTCATTTGACATCTCCCACACAGACTCCTCCCTTTCTTTCCAAACAGAAGTGTTATTTTCTTTCTCTTTCCTTGCCTTTTCCCCTCTTCCTCCCCCTCTCCCTCCCTTCCCTACACACACCCCCTTTTTTTTTTTTTTTTCAGGAGGGAATCAAGGTCTGGGATAGCAAGGAACACAAGTGCACAAGAAAAAAAGCCAAGAGAAATTACTTTTGCATTGACTCATGAAGGAAAAGGCCCACTGCTTTCAAATGGAACTGAACAGCCAAGAAAATGTTGAGAAATTTGGGATTGAATGGGAAAAGTGGATGGAACAAAAAGGATTTTGCTTCGCTGGAGATAGTTTGCAGGAACGCCTGTGACTCCTCCAGGGGGCCCATGTGCAGGGATCGTGGGCATGGCCAGAGCTCCATCCTCATCTCTATCCATCTCCATCTCTTGCTTACTAGACAACTAATCATGATCTCACCAGTACATTAACCTTATATTAATACAAAGATCGATTAATACTTTTTTTATTTAGCTGGTGTCTCCCAGCTCTTCATTACTTGACTGCTCAGCTAGAAACTTCAGCAAATATTTTGCATTGTAGCAAAGAATTGAAAGCAAAGAGCATCTTAACTGCACCTCTGATGCAGTGCCCATGGTTTAGCCAATTTTGTTCCTTGGGAGACCCAGATATCTCCAGTTACTTCCACCACAGTCCTTTTTGTTGCACTGGAGCCACCTCCTTAAAGATTCTTCTCTCATTATGGACTTTCCAGGATGATAAATTAATTACAATTTGCATTAAACCCAGCACATCTTACTCTGGGGTCTGTTATGCTCATAGATGGGTGAGCACAGTGAAAACTCTCTGCTGAGGCCATTTTGGGCTCCAGTTTTATAGCCCCTATTACAAAAAGGGATGTGGACATGCTGGAGTGTGTCCAGAGTAGGGCCACAAGGATGCTCAGAGGGCTGCAGCACCTCTCCTATGAGGACAGACTGAAAGAGTTGGGGCTGTGCAGTCTGGAGAAGAGGAGGCTCCCAGGTGACCTTATTGTGGCCTTCCAGCATCTGAAGGGGGCTACAAAAAAGCTGGGGAGGGACTTTTTAGGCTATCAGAGAGTGAGAGGACTAGGGGGAATGGAGCAAAGCTGAAGGTGGGGAGATTCAGATTGGATGTGAGGAGGAAGTTGTTGATCATGAGTGGTGAGGCCCTGGAATGGGTTGCCCAGGGAGGTGGTTGGGGTTGGAGGTGTTTGCAGCCAGGCTGGCTGAGGCTGTGGGCAGCCTGATCTAGGGTAGGGTGTCCCTGGGCATGGCAGGGGGGTTGGGACTGGATGATCCTTGTGGTCCCTTCCAACCCTGACTGATTCTACAATTCTATGATTTGTAACACACAACGATGCCAAGATTAGACCAGTTGTAATAAACAGCCCAGGAAAACAGTGATTAGGCACGAAACTGGAGGATGGTAAATGTACTAATACAATGGTTTATACAAAGAGCAGTGTATATATATATATATATATATATGTGTGTGTGTTGTGTGTGTGTGTATATATATATATATATATATATATGTGTGTGTGTTGTGTGTGTGTGTATATATATATACACAAAACAAAGTATCTCCCAGGCATGTTACCTGAATGACAAATGAAAACGGAGCCTCAAATAATAATAACAATGTAAAACAATTTGTGAAGCCTTTTCAAAGCAGCACCCTGGTTAGATTCCAAAGAAAATACATGCAAAACATATTCAAAATCCCATGCATTACATTGACTTTGGCCAGCTCCCAGCTCTCGGGTATAAAGCTTTCTCCCAATGTTTTGCAAGTAAAACAAGTCCTTTGAATGAGAGCCTGATCCTGTCAGCTGCTCAGCATCCTCTGTTCTTAGTGAGGTCATTGACATCTATGGTTTGCAAGATAGATCTAATGAGTAGTTCAAAAAATATCATGCCATAGTCAAATCCATCATATCAAACACATACAGAAATGAAAACTTTGGGGATCCACCCCTTAGTTGTGTAATGCTTCATTTTTCTTCTCCTTATTATTATTTTACTTCTTTCTTTTTTCACCTTTTTTCTTCTTTTTTTTCTTTTTTTTTTATTTTCCCCTTTTTTCTTCTGTTTTTCCTTCCTTTTTTCTTCTTTTTGTCTTTCTTTCTTCCTTTTTGCCTCCTTTTTCCTTCTCTTTTCCCCTCTTTCTTCTTTTTTTTTCTTTTATTTGTCTTCCTTTTCTTCTTTTTTCTTTTCCCCTTTTTTCTTCTTTTTTTTCCCTCATTTTTTTCTTATTTTGTCTTTTTTTCTTTTTCCTTTTTTCCTTCTTTTCTTTCTTGTTTTGTCTTTTTTCTTTTTTCTCCTTTTTCTTCTTTTTTTACCTTCTTTTGTCCTTCTTTTTTTCCTTCTTTTTACATCTTTTTTCTTCCTCCTTTTTTCCCCTTCTTTTTTTTCTTCTTTTATTCGTATTCCTTTTTTTTCTCTTTTTTCCTTTTTTCTTCTTTTTTTTTTTCTTTTTTTTTTCTTTCTT
>VWZI01014877.1:1246020-1263118 GCA_013396835.1 Psilopogon haemacephalus
AAAAAACCCAACAAAACAGAAAAGAAAGAAAAATAAAAGAAAGAAAGAAAACAGATAAATAGTAAGTCGGGATTGAGCAAGATGCTTCACTCTGATGCTGACCCCAAAAACACAGCTCTGGATTTGCAGAACGAAATGAGCAGTGGCTCCGTGGAAGATCACCCTCTTATGTTCATCACAGCAAATCAAGGCATTTCTGTGAAACATTTAGCATTCCCTGATGGGATTTTCCTGTCTCACCCATACTCTCCTGGTCTCCTTTTGATATAATTATATTAAGACTGCATCTCAGCGGCGGGCTTCAGTCGCTGCTGCGCTGCGGATCTCCTCGTTCCGCTGCTGATTTCTTCAGAGCAAACATGCTCCATGCATTGAGAGATAGGCACAAGCCAGGTTAAATCATCGAAATGTGCTGCTGGATGAATTTCCAGTTTTGTTTTGTTTTGTTTTTTAGCAGCTTTTCCTCAAAGGAATAAGAGATATCTCACTGATAGAGAGGATTTTACATCCATGGCTTTTTTTTTGGGAGGGTTTTATTTTCATGGTGCAGGCAGCATGTGGGGACCCTGAGCTCCTCGCCTGCTTCTCTGGTAGAACTCCACACATAGCATCTGTGAGGCATTTTTCAGCAAACACTCCAACAAAGTTTTCTGGGGGAGAACTCTGGTGTGCAGAATTAAGGTTATATCCCATGGCTGAGCAGATCTTGCTGGGAGTTATCAAAGCAGTTCCAATTTAAAAAAAAAAAAAAAATTATTTAGCCCTTCTTTTAAAATGTTTTTTAATTATTGTTTTGTTAATTATTGTTTTGATGATCAATACAATGATGCTAAAGCCCAAATGAAAGAGTTAATTCTTACACAGAGGAAATATTTCAGTAAGGCTCAATTAATTGAGGGGATTTTATTTTGCAGATTGAAAAAAGGGGTAGGAATTTTGACTTTCCATCCTGAGTTTGAAATGAAACAGTTGAAAATCTGGGGTTTGCTCAAGGCTTTGAAGTGTTATGCAGCAAGAAGTTGTGTCCCATCAGAGGAGGGGTGGGGGGAGATGGTGATGCACTGATGATGGACAAGAGGGTGGCAAGCATGTTCTGCAAATCCACCACTGAGGGGGCGACCCGCACCCTTGTGGCTTGGGATGCTTCTTCCCCTGAATGATTTTCATGGTGGGGGATGTTTTCCCTGCTTCCAACCTCACCTGCGTGGGCTAGGTGGGAGCAGAGCAGTGATCACCGCGGCACCGTTGCTTTAGGAACGACGAAATCAGCTCTTTCACAACGCTGTGAAACACGGACATGGGAAGGAAAAATGGTTGCTTTTGTCCTTTACGTTATGACCTTTGTCCTGTAAGTAGAAGCTGCGCTGGGAGTTATTCTGACTTCTGTTTTCACAAAGCAATGTCTTGCTGAAAGCTCTGGAGAAGGCGACGTGGCCCAGATAATACTGCGGCGGTGACGTCCTGCAGCTCAGCCTGCTCCTGCATGGCAGAGAGGGAGGAATAGCAGTGTAGTTTTCAGCTAATTTCTTGTTTCTCTTGTTTGAGATAAGGGCAACGTCCACAGCGCAGCCTGGGCAGGCATTGTGCTGCAGCCTGTGGAGTCAAAGCACTGTGGTTTCTCAGCAGAAAGGGTTTACCTTCAGAGTGGATGGAAGCAGTGCTGCACTTCAGGCAGTAACCTCTTCTAGGAAAAAAATTCTGGGTGCACTTCACAAGGTGATTCCTTAGTCCTAAGAGTCTTTTATCACCCTGGAGCAGCTAGTGGAGGCTATAGAGTCGTAGAATGGCTTAGGTTGGAAGGGACCTTAAATATTGTCTAGTTCTGACCCTCCTGCGGTGACCAGGAACATCTGACACTAGTTCAGCTCCGTCTAACCTGGTCTTCAACACTTCCAGAAATGGAACATCCACAACTTTTGTGGCCAACCTGTGCCAGTGTGTCATCACCCTCACAGTGAATAATTTTTTCCTAATATCCAACCTAAATCATCTCTCAGTTTGAAACTTAGAGGGATGGCTCCATCCTGGCACGTGCGTTTCCCCTGTGCGAGGAGCAGAGCTGCAGCAAGGGGAGCAGAGCTGCAGCAAGGGGAGCAGATGCAGCACAGGGTATTTTTTCAGCTGCCCTTTTTTACAGGTTGAAATGCATGGTAGGTTTGAGGACACTTTTTGAGAAGTTGGGGATGGGACAGACCACAGCCTGGTACAATGCAATAGGTCCTTAAAGCCACACCTTGGCTTTCTCCCAGCCATCAGATCTTGGTACTCCCTTGCCCTCCAAGGTGCAAGTTTGCCCAGAGCCATAGTAACAAAGACAGACTTCAGAGGATGTTGAGCCTTGGATCTGCCTGCTTGCAGGAGCTGAGCTTAGATATCTCAGCATACTGTGTTGCAACTCCTTTCACAGGGAAAAAAAATCTTCTGACCCCCAAATTTAATGATTTCTCTTTCCTGCTGGCAAGAGGTACAGGGAAATGGTTAAATTTGGGGGTCAGAAGGTTTTTTGCTTTTTTTTTTTTTTAAAACCTGTGAAACCTGTGGTTTTGCCTGTGGTTTCATTTCCACCTTTGCAAAGAAGGTGAAGCGAGGTCTGTGATGGCTTTGGCCTCCCTTGGAAGGCCCTGCCTTGCTGGCTCTGAGTTTTTTGGGCTTTCCAAGCAGAGCTCACACACAGTCAATTTGATAGGCACCGACTCGCCATTCCTTGAGCTTATCAGCAGCACTTGGCTGTCAGGCCTGGTCTGTGAAGAGTTTTTGTTTGAGTGTATGCTGCATTTGTATAAATAAACACTGCAGCACAATGTTGAAGTCAACAACTTCCTAGACAAGGTCAGAACGGTACAAAGGCAGCTGGGTGGGGGCAGGCAGAAATGCATTTTCTTTTAAGGGAACTGCTGGGAAACCAGCAATAATGTATTGTACCTTTGTCCTTCAGTGAACAACAGTAGCCTTGACCATCTCCTTCTTCCTAATCTGGCAGGTCGTGGTGCAGGGCTAGGTTCTCATGGGTTTTCTGGGGTTTAAACTGTATGATTTGGTCATGGAGTATGGTTTCTGCTCTTCTTGGCTGTGAGAGAAAGGGGCAGCCCACAGAGCAATGTGCAGGAGATGCAGAAGAGATGTGTAGGAGATGCAGAAGAGATGTGTAGGAGATGCAGAAGCCAGATGTAGATGCCCTAGCAGCAAGCCCCCAGGCAGGTCACAGCACAGTGCTGATAGGGTGGGCATTGCTCTGGCAGGGCTGGCATTGTCCTCCGGTCACAGAGCTAGAGGACTCATTGTCACCTCATCTGCACACCACAGACAAAACATTACATGAAATAGGGGACGGAGTGTCCCTCTCTCCCAGGGACCTGTGGTGACCCAGAAATCTTGGGGCTTTCCAAAGCACTTTGCATTGGCCTTCCTCCATCCACAGGTGATGACAGATCTCACTGGCCCACACTGGGTACTGTTACCTCAGGGCTAAGTGCCTCCAAATTCCCCTCTGCACCCACAGCAGGACTTGGACCAGAGAACCCTTGCACCCTTTGGGTGCTTGGCATCTCCCTCTGCTCCTATTCGGGGTAAAGTCTCTCCTGGCTTCAGGGATGAACATCAGGCTCTCTGTAGCTGCTCAGGATCTTGCTGTGACACCATGTCCCATAACAGGGACAAGGATTGCTGCCCCCTCCTCTGTGCCAGGCTTGTCAGCTCGCACCTCGGTGCATGATTATTTTTGCCTGGTTATTTCTTGCAAGCGAGATCATTTCCAAAGCAACACTATTATTTGCATGTAGTTGCTGAGACCTCTTTGCTGAGCAACGAGAGAATCAAAGCTTGGGCACGTCACTTGCGTCTCTCGAAACTCAAAGCTGATCTTTATTTGACTGCTAACCTTGTGAAAACACTTTATTTTTATTCCTTCTCTTCCCACCTCATTCGTTATATTGCCCAATCATGATAGCAAGCAATAATGGGAGAATAAACAAACAGGGAGTTCTTTATTGCCTGCATTGCCTATCATCTTGCCTTTGAGAGGAATCAAAGTGATTTTTCTCAAGGCTGAAGAAGATAGCCAAGCACCTGAACGTGGAGAGGCTGTGATATCACTTCTGCCACTGCTGTCTTGCACTTAGTGAGGTCCCTTGTTGAAATAGTTTGAATATTTAGTGTTAGGAGGACTTCCAAATGAAATGCCAATTGAGCTGACAGGTCTCCACATAGACGCTTGTGAATTTTCCAGTGGCTCAGAGTACGGTTGTCAGAAAGGAGTTTTCTGTTTCTGCCAGACTATTTCCCTCCTCCATTTGGACGTATTAACATTTTGGAGCCAGCAATCACTGCACTCACAAAATATGCCATTAATTAATGTTTGCACAGCATTTCTGCAGCCTGCAAAAGAACAGATTATCTGCGAGACTTGCAAAAAAATAACCTCCCATCACGGGCCACTTTGCTTTGGTCCTGCTCGCTTCAGCCAATCGATTCCAGTTGTCTTAAACCAGAGATTAATTGGGATGTTGCTGACTGTAGTGGTAGTTAGGAGTGCAGAAAACCAGAAGAAGAGTCTATTTAAAGGGTGAGAATTTCGCTTCATGTGCTTAAAGCGTGGCTGGCACTTCCCATCCCTTTCTCTGAGCAGGTCTCAAAAAGGAAAGTTTTCTGTGTTCCGAGCCCTGATCAATTCCAGCAGATTTGTTGGAAGTCTGTGAAATGACTTTGGGAGGATGTTTGCCAGGATATCAAGCTCAATAATAAATTTTAAAAAATAAAAGGCAAAAAAAAAAAAAATCACTTGCAAATTAGAGTGATCTCATTTGGATGTCATTTCTTTGATCTGAATTTGGCTATTGGGTGTGCTTCACATTTTCCAGGAAACCGGCGTAACTGGAGATTTTACTTTTATATATCAAGTGAAAAATCCCCAATTAATCATTCCTCGGTGTGCACTCATGTGCTTGTTTGTTTGTTTTCAAGTCTTCGTCCAGACGTGCTGGCCTCTGTTGCACTAACTGCCACACAACCAATACCACCCTCTGGAGAAGGAACGCCGAAGGGGAGCCTGTCTGCAACGCCTGTGGATTATACATGAAGCTCCACGGGGTGAGGAACACATCTGCGCTGGGAGGGATCCTTTGGGCACTGGGATTACAGCCCAACAGGTCCAGGATATCAGGTCTGGAGAGACCAGCCTCTAGATTTGACCCAGAAGAGCTGTAACCTTCTTGCATCTCATTGAACAGTTAACAGCTCAGTCTGCTGAGGCTCTCCAGAATAAGTCTTAGGGGATACCAGAACACCCTCGGGAGGCATCTGCATAGAGAGGAGATTCCTGCCACTGGGTGGCTTTTAATTAGAGTCTTTGCAAAGCTACTCCCCCAAAAAGTAAGTTTACCAGGCTTTCTGAAGCTTCAGACTGAAACTCCCCAAACCCAGACCAGAGATAAGAAGGATACTTCTTCTGGATGTGGTCATTTGGACTGTGTGAAGTATGTGAAGGAGTCCACATGGAGGTTGGGTGATAATATTGATCCACAGAGGATGGGAATTGTTGGTAACATGTCCACCAGCCAAAAAGGAGGATTCATCCCTCCATAGCTTCTTCAAACTTCTGCCATAAAGCTCCAAGTCTCTTTATCCCATGCCCATTCCCTCGGAGCTCTGCAGGCTCTCAGTCTGTCAGCATAATTTAATAGTCCTGTCACAAAGGTCACTAATAAATCAGGAAAAGGAAAATAGGAAATAAAGGGGAAAACTGCATTTGTGGGAAAACTTCAGCTGTTAGCCTTATACATCTTCCAGCCAAGGCCTGCTGCTGAGAAAAATAGCACTTAGTGAAGGACAAGGACTTTAGGTGCTTTGCATGAACCTACAGCACATAAATAGGAGAGCAACACGTGTGTGGGAAGGAGATAAATAAGCTACAATATTAATGCTTCCAAACTTTATCAATGTCAAGGTACCACGACCTCTGGCCATGAAAAAGGAAAGCATCCAGACGAGGAAAAGGAAGCCTAAAAACATCACCAAAGGCAAAACCTCAACAGGTACAGTTCTGCTATGATCCATCATAGGAGCTTGAAGGACAGTTCACCTCAATGCATCCTCTGCAAGAAATTATGATAATTAGAAAATCATATTTTTCCTTTTTGATGGCTCATAGATGTAGGATTTGTATTTATGCACAGACATCACACAGAAGGAGGATATTGGGTGGGAAATCTCTCTGCTGTCATACTCCTGTAAGGTTCCTCTGTGTTGTGGGCACCCAGCTCCAGCCCAGCAGCACTCCAGGTCAAGAAGGTCTGGGCTACAATTGAGTAATGGAAACACACAGGGCTGGGAACAGTGCAATTAATGTTGAGGGGAAGGTATCATGACACATTCAGCATCAGACCATCCAGCTTACATCAGGACCAGCACTCCCAGGCTGTGAAAGGCTGCTCCTCTTCCTCCCCCAGCATCCTGGCAGCCATTAACCTGACAGAGATGCAGTGGAGAAAGAAAAGAGAGTTTGTGCCGTGAGATATGATGTCAGCCATTAAAATGCACGTCTTGAGGGCAGATCTGCACCTCCATTCCTTCATCACTCTTTACTGATTGTCTTTCAGGGTCTACAACTTCGGCCACCAACTCCCCTTCTTCCATTACGAACTCAGACAGCACGGTCACTTTAAAGACAGAGCCCAGCACAACCTCGCAGTATCCTGGACAAACCATTGCGGCAGTGTCCCAGGTAAGGCACAGGGACCCACAGCCACCATCTGCTCGGGTGGATGCTCCACACACCTTGGTGCTTGCTGTCTTTGATGAGTTTGATCAATTAGTTCATTACATTGAGGGCCACCGGACTGGTGGGCTGCATTGGATTGAAGAAGACAGGGATCACAAACCAAGGAATTGCAGACCAGGAAGGGCTCCAGCCTGTTGGCTTCCCATTGGCTCTTCCATTTTGCAGTGAGGAACTGGGACATCCAAGCCCTGCTGCTGTGGAGGTGGCAAAACAGCTTTGACTCAGAGATGGGTTCAATTCCATTCTCCTGCTGTGAAATGCAGGATCAGCAACCTGATCTAGTTTGAAACAACCTGATCAGGTTAAAAACAACCTGCTCTTGTTGAAGATGTCCCACCTCACCACAGGGTGTGTAGATCTTCACAGTGAGAGTGGTGAGAAACTGGAACAGGTTGCCCAGGGAGGTTGTGGCTGCTCCCTCCCTGGAGGTGTTCAGGGCCAGACTGGATGAGGCCTTGAGCAACCTGTTCTAGTGGGAGGTGTCCCTGCCTATGGCAGGGGTTTGGAGCTGGATGGTCTTTGAGGTCCCTTCCAATCTAAACCATTCTATGATTCTATGATTAGACGAGCCTTAAAGGTTTGTTCTACCTTAAACTAGCCTGTGATTCTGTGAAATCCTGAGAGTTACAACCTTCTGAAGTTGGTAGGATCAGCCCAGGGTGGAAAGATCTGTAACTCTCAAGAGAAGGCTCCCTGGGCAGATGGTATCTGTGCTTTATAGCCCTAAGGTGCTTAGTGCTCACCCAGCTGCAACGCTGTCAGAGACCCCAGGCTGTGCTTCTGCCCCAAGGATTCCTTTGGGCTGAGTTGTTGTTTTGCCTTGGCAGAGCCAAAAGTGGCTCTAAATCAACCCCCACACCAAAATTTCGTAACCCAGCACCACCTTCATTCTGGGTTGAAGCCCTCCCCAGGCTGGATGTGTGTGCATGAAGAGGAAGCTCAGCTACAGGACCTAAGTGCCTGACACAGTGCCATCTGCACTGTATGGAAGAGGGGTTTGGAGTTGAAAACTGATAAATCTGATTCATCCAAACTTCTCTGGAGACTTTCAAGACCTGTCTGGATGTGTTCCTGTGTGACCTGTGCTAGATTCTATGGTCCTGCTCTGGCAGAGGGGTTGGACTTGATGATCTTGAGCGACCTATTCTAGTAGGAGGTGTCCCTGCCTATGGCGGGGGGTTGGAACAGGATGATCTTTGAGGTCCCTTCCAACCTAAACCATTCTATGATTCTATGATCTATGGAGGTCTCTTCCAACCCCTAACATCCTGTGATCCTGTGACACGTTTAGTCAATAAATAAGTGCAGGATGCCTCTTCCTCACTTGATCTCTGTCCGTTCAGGAGCACCATTCTTGCCCAGCCTTGGGCTCTTCCAAAGGGCAGCAGTAGCATCAGGGATAACCTGCCCTGTTCATACTCCACCCTAGTCCTGCCACCACATTTTGACAAGAAGAAGAGTGGTCCATTGGTTAATAACCAGCTTTCTAATGGCCTTCTGTTTCCCTCCTGGGCAGGCACAGAGCCAGTCAGACGAGGCGCTGGCTGGCGGCCACAGCGAGTTCAAATTTGAGCCTGAGGACTACACCTTCTCCCCCACCACCATGGCCTCACAGCCTGGGCTGAGCGTGCCACTCCGGCAGGACTCCTGGTGTGCCCTGGCCCTCGCCTAAAAAGCCCCCAGCCTCCAGCAGAAAGCCTCAGGACCAACGTTTTTGACTGGCCCTGCAAAGAGCCGTGGGGCAGGAGGACAACTGCCCCGGCGCTTCGGGACTGCGAGGTGTCAAGCAGTGGCCACAGGACAGGTTTCTCTTGGAGGATGTGCATGGAAAACGCTGGGTGGATGGAGCAAGGATAGCCCTGCTGTGGCACCAGCTCTCCTGAGAGCTCATCCTCAGCTGGAGTGACCCAGGGTTGCCTCCCCAAGGCCAGAACCCCGGGGCTGCCTCCGTTATCCTGAGGAAAGCCTCCCTCCTTTTGAGATGAAACCAGCAAATAAATGCATCCCAGAATCTATGTTTATTCGCAGTGATTTCTCCCTCCTATGACTCCTCTGTGTGCAATTTATTCCACTTTTCAATAAAGACTGTAATAACGTGGCACCAAATAACTTAATTTTATTAAAATGTAAACTGCGTGGCCTCCCTTTGGTTCTATTGGCCACACCAGGAGGAAAAGAGGGGAAGAAAAGAAAAGAAAACAAAACAAAACAAAAAAAAAAGGCAAAGCTGTTTTAAACATTTACTGCTTTATATTCAAAACCATCATCTCTATAGAGTGTTAGCTTCTGAAGCCTTTAGAGTATCAACACCGAGCTGAAGGGTCAGACACGAAATAAACATTCTGCTCTTTCTTTTCCAGCTCCAAAACAAAGATTTTTTTTTTCCCCTTTTTTTTTTTTATTTTTTATTNNGGGGGTCAAAACCTCCCAGTAATAAATAAAAAAACTAAGGTGGTTTTTTTTTTTTTTCCTCTCTGTTGTATTTCCTGTTCTGTTTTGAGATTGCCAGCTCTGAGCATTTAGAAAATCCAGAGTCAGCCCATCCAAAAAGTTAAGAGTAAGGCTCGAAGGGCTGAAAAACAAAGAATGTGCTGGAGGTGTGTTTCTTTTGCATCCAGTTTGGGGAATGTTGTGAATAGAGGATTTCCAGCTTTGTGCCATCCAAGGCAGGGAGTCTTTTGTCATTATTTTGCTGAAAGCCAAGTTGGGAACAGTTTCACAGAGCTGAGCTGTAACAGAGGATCATCAGTGATGCAAAATCTACATCACTCTTCCCAAAGCTGGCAGCAGTGCACTTCTACAGCTTCTTGGAGCTTCCCTGAGAAGGTTGGCACTGGGGACATACGCTCTGCCAGGGGCATGCAAGTGGTCCCTGAAACTCCTGAGGGGCCTTGGGATGAGGAGGGAAGATGGGTGGGAAATAAAGTGGGAACAAGGTTGTGAAGTTACTTCTACGGCCTGCTGTATTTGTTATTTCTAAATAAAATCCCCAGCCTGGCTGGACAGCTATTTATGGCCAGGAAGCTGTCAAGTAATAGTTCCTTAATATAGAAGCTGACCTGTCCAGGGCTTCCTGCAGCAACTTTTCCTCTTGTCAGAAGAGATGGATAGCTTGATTTTTATTATAAACAACAGGCTAAAGATGATGAGGGAGAGTGAATCTGACATCAAGTCACAACTCAGCTCAGATAGAGGATGATGCTTTCCACCATGCCAGCCTTGCTGGAGGAGAGGAGATGCTCCAGCCACTGGGGTGCTTGAGTCCCCTCCAGTGCTGCTGCAGCTCAGCAACTAGTCACTCAATGTAGCCTCATGAGGGTAATGTGGGGGTTCCAGCCACTCTTTTAGCAAAGAAGCATGGTTGAAAGCTGTGTTTGGAGGAGTAATTATTGCACCTTCAGAGCTTCATTAACAGCTTTTAGCAAAGAAGCCACTCTTAGCAAAAAGAAGTCACTCTTTTAGCAAAGAAGCATGATTGAAAGCTGTGTTTGGAGGAGCAATTACTGCATCTTCAGAGCTTCATTAACAGCTTGCATCATGGTAAGCTCCAGTGCCAGGCACAGCAGTGGCACACCATGTTCGTATGGTCAGGCTCTAACTGCAGACCCAAGCCTCCATCATTTATTTTTCCACTCGCTTGGCCTGCCAAAATCCACAGCAGAGCCAGGCATGGCCATATAGCAGATAAACTAGCAGCACAGGTTTGGCAGGGTGACACTGTCCCAAATCCAGCCCAAAATGTGCCTTTGTGACTCAGGAAAATGTGTGATGGGTGACACTATCTCTAAATCCAACCCAGACTGCCTCTGGGCATCAAGACAATGGGCAATGGGTGGCAGCATCCCCAAATCCAGCCCAAACTGTGCTTTTGTGACTGAGGAAAATGGGTGATGTAGCCTGGGCTTGGCCAACCTGCAGTCACCCAAGGTGATGTGTTGGGACATGGGCAGGCAGGAGGGACCAAGAGCCCAGAGTGCTGCATGAGTAATGCTCCCAGGCAGCTCCCCAAACCTCAAGCTTTGTAGGCACACACACACACACACAATTAAAGCAAAAGCAATGTAAGACAAGTTGTGGCAAAATGATTTCCATGGCCGATGGCAGGGGGTCCTCGCTTTTTCGTCTGTGTGACCCCGAGGAGGAGAGTTATTTTAAAGGCAAACAAGAAGACCCAAACAATGCCAAGATGTTGACACCAGTGGCTCCAGCAGTTTTATTTATTGCCTGTTGGTAACCGTCGGCCGGGCGTCGGGATGCTCCGGGGGCTGGTGGCTGACGAAAGGAGGCAGAGGGACAAGAAGTGAAGCAAGCAGGACGTGTGTAATTTTTCCTTCCTGCTCACTGCCGGAGCTTGCTGGACGGCATCAGCCACAACTTTGGTTATTCATTTCTCAGCGGTGTCTTCTGACCTCTTCCTGCCCCAAAGGAGAAGGCATCCATGTGGACTTCTGTCTGCAGATCGGCCTTGGTGGGAGAGGCAGCACCATCTGCACGGCTCCACGGAGAGGAGAGGTTGTCCTTCCTCTGGTCATTGACCCCTCAGAGGAGCCAGCACCCAGGAAGTTCTTCTTGTGCAGCTACACATGACCATTCCAGCCATTACTTTCCCCACCTGCCATTCTGAAGACCTTCCCTAGAGAGATCCATGTCCCCTAATTACATGGCAAAGAGGAACATTCACACCAGTAGACATGAACAAAAACCCACGGGAAAATCTGGGTCTTTCCAGCTTATGCTACATCCTCAGTCCTGCTTTACAGCCTCTGGTGCCTGGTTGCACAGTCCAGCTCAGGGGTTGGAATGGTTGGAGTGACAGCAGTGGAGGAGAACCAGACTCTCCAGCTCCTCTAGAGGTTATGGGCTCCCCATGGGCATCTGCTCTCTGGCCTTGCCTGACTCTAGCCAAGCTGGAGCTGCCTTTGGTGGGACCTTGCCCAAGCTGTCCTAACACCATCACCATCAACTTCTGGGACCAGGCTCACCCCTTCCCATCCCCAAACGAGGCTGACTGACAGACACTTTGACATCAACTTTTGCTCCTTTTCCCCAAACCTTTCTCAGCCTCCTTGGTGCTCTCCTTCCTTCCCAGCCTTGGTTCATATTTACTCTCCTACAGGTCTGGTGGCTTGTGGACAACTATTATCTTTACAGTTGTACAGCTACCTTGGAGCTATCAATTGCCTTTGCTCAAAGGTCACCTGCCCAAATGATTTTACAACATGGCTACAATGATCTGGCCCATTTTGCACTTTATACTGATGCCACGGTGATTTTTTTGTACCAAGTCAGCGAGTAAGTAATGAAGCACTTGAGCCTATAAACAAGTTGTTCTTGTTTATGATCATATTAATAGCACAATAAAAATCATTGCTCACCCCAGCAGTTGCTTTAGGGAGGAAAAAAATAGTTTGAAAAAACAACAAAAGGTTCGTTTGCTTTTGATTTCTACGTGGGAAATGGAAAGTTGTCATTTACTTTCTGCCCGGACTCTCTAATGGGGTGCCACAAAAGTCTCCAGCGCAACTTGTGTGGCAGCTCAGCTGCCAAATGGGCTCTGCCTGGGCTGCAAACACCACCCAGCTGGCAGTTAGGTTTGGCTCTTCCTATATACAAGCTTTGAGGACACACAGCCCCCGAGTGAAGCTGTGCGCTGGTTAGTCACTGGTCAAGCTGATTTATGCCAACAGAGAAACATACCCATCATGGTTATAAAAGGATGGGGTTAACAAACTTTCCTTTTGGGTCCTAGTGGCTGGCAAATCTATGAAGTACTGTATGATTCCAAGAGGTTTCTCCTGGAAAGAAAGTGGAATCCAGGCTGTGAGTCAGGAATGGCAGCGCTCTAGTGTCTGAGGGGGGATGCTGGGGCATTGTTGTTGGGTTTTTTTTTGTTCACTCTGGAAGTGCTTGGTGGTGCAGAGAGGCAAACTTGCTCCTGCCTTTCCCTTGTGCCCTTCTCCTTTCCAGTGCTTTTTGTTGCTGAGTTGGTTGTCTACCAGCAAGGAGAACAATTGCTGTTGCTTAGCAGTAATTGAATGTCCAGGCTACCTACTTCTTCTGCGGCAGCTACACCAGAGCCAAATATTCAATCTCACCATTGTATGCGTAGGAGAAGAAAACAAAGAGCACTGATCCTTTCATCACATCAGGTGGTCCTTTTTGGAGGAAAGCTTTGTGGCCAGAGACTGTTGGTAGGAGTGAGTGTCTCCAAGAACATCTCCTGTTCAGAATCAAATTTGCATTGAATAACCCAAAGGGCTCTCTTAATGAGGAGCAGTGACACCTTTTGCAAAGGGATTTATTTCAAAGAAGCTCCTTCTCAAGGGGAAGCTTGATGAGAAGTGGCACATACCAAAAAAGGCTCTCATTAAAGAGAGTTTGTCCCCATACTTTGTTGCCATCTCTGAAACCCCCAGATCCTGTGGCTCAACAAAGTTTCTACCCAATGGTAGCAACACAGGTAGCGTGCTGTGAATAGAGTAGGTGTTGAGAGGACAGGAGCAGTGGTGGTCTTTCTGTGGTCAAGCTTGGCAAAAAGCAGCTTCACCTCCACTCCTCTAATGCCACTGAGTCTGGGAGCATTTGCCAGCCTTTTTCCTGTTCTTTCAGGCTGTCATTACAAAACGTATTAGGATTGGAACACAAAGGAAAATTTTACAACCAGTGTTTTCACAATGATGTTAGCTGTGGCCAAGAGCAGACCTTAACTGTTGTGATGCTTGAAATTGTTGGAGGCTGAGCTGTCTGCAGGTCCCAGTTCCTCAGCTGCTGCAGGATAACAGTGCTGAATCTGTCTCCCATGTAAACCTCTAACGTCATTAACAGGATGCTGTTTACATTTCCTGATGATCCAGAAGGAAACAGGAGGAAGTGGGGAAATGTTATCATTCAAGTAGAGGAGTTTGTCTTGCCTTGGGTGCAAAAGTAGCTGGCTTCATGCCTGAGAAAGCTTTGGGAGCCCTCATATCGGAGATGAGTACAAATAAGAACACATGAGGGAAAGGATGGAGAGAAAATACTAAAGTAACAGTGCCTCTTAGTACTTCTTTCTTCCAAACCATGCAAATGGCTTAAAGCAAGCACTGGTGGGAACTTCCAGCTGTTGTCCCATCACCTATATTCACATTTTCCCTGCTCCAAGGCAAGACATGGGACTGCCTGAAAAAATTGAATGGGAGGAAAGGAGAGGTGGGTGCAGACGGGCTGTGGAGCAGAGTCCTGATGTCACTGTTATTTCAGGTGTTGGTATCACTCTTCCCATCTGTTCTCTCTTTGCTTGCAATGAAGAATAGCTATGGCTTGTTGGAATGAATGGAGGTGATGGGCACTTAGCTGCTGGACCCTGCTAGAACCCCCAGCTGAAGCAGGGCTGAAGCTGCTTTTAGTGGTATGGCCATAGCAAGTAGGGTAGGAAAGTAGTGGTGGAGACACCACCCTCAGTGAGCAAGCTGGAGGACTAAGGTGAGTGGCAAGGTGGAACCAGCAGCGTTAATCATTCACTCCAAGTGCACTGGAGGCTATAATAGACACTGTGTGAGTGTGTGTGTGTAGGGATCTGTGAGCATAAATGTTGACTGGGGAAGGCACTGCTCAAAGGGCACCATAAAGTAGCCTTTTGGAGAGGCAGTTTATTCAGATCCACCTTTGTTTGCTTTGTTGGGAGCACATTCCCATGCTGTGGTGCTCTGTTGCTGGCAGGGTCATCGTGGATGGGAACTACAGGGTGACTGTCAGCCCAGAGCCTGACCTTGACATCTTTTCTCCCTGATTAATACTGCCTCTGCACCAAACGGGAGCAGAGGACTTTCATGGAAAGCAATGACTAATAGTGAGCATTCAGGAATAATGATAGTGTTTGAGCCTTGCTCCGTGGCAATTCTCTTGGAAGGATGTAAACCTGCTCTTCTGCTGGCTGCAACATTTAAAACCTATTTTGCCATCGTGGATATAATGCTTGTATTATTTTTGTCTTTAATAATAGAGATAAAATAACCAGGCAAGGTTTGGGATAGACTTTGCACTCTGGTGTAGCCTGGAGAAGAGAAGGCTTCGAGGAGACCTTGGAGTAGCCTTCCAATATCTGAAGGGGGCCTACAGGAGGGCTGAGGAGGGTCTTGTAATGACAGGACAAGGGGTAATGGGTTTAAGAGGGAGATTTAAATGGGATGCTAGGAGGAAGTTCTTTACAGTGAGGGTGGTGAGACACTGGCACAGGTTGTCCAGGGAGGTTGTGGCTTCTCCCTCCCTGGAGGTGTTCAAGGCCAGGTTGGATGAGGCCTTAAGCAACCTGGACATGTCCCTGCCTATGGCAGGGGGTTGGAACTAGATGATCTTTGAGGTCCCTTCCAAGCCAAACCATTTTATGATTCTATGATTCTATGATCATGTTGCTATCATCTTCCTTCACCAAGAACAAGTGATAAATACATGCCCCAAAAAAAACAAGTTCATCCCAGCCAGCAGCAACCCAGACCTTCTTGTCTCCATCTTTGGTTGCTGACTGCAGTGACTGCTCCAAACTAAGCTTTTCTCAGGACCAAATCCTTCCTTCATGCTAAGGTGCCAAAAGGAGCTTGCAGTTTCACAAGAGTCTGCAAAAGGCTCATGATAAAAACAACGGGTAAAGGAGTGTTGTTCCTGGATGTCTCTAGTACATGGCAGAGTTTGCTCCTAAATTCAGCTTTGGGTCCACAGAGGAGGGTCTATGAGCATGAGCCTTGTGTGCCAGCTTGGTCCTGTGCTCTGCATTCAGGGTAAATATATCTGCGGTGTCTGTGGCTCCCAGGAAAGTCCCAAAGTATGAAAACCCACAAACCTTCTCTTGGAGGAGGCTGAGGATCTAGCAAAGCTGCTCCAGAAGCATCTTTCCTTGCAGGAAGGTTGTTCTCATCAGTATTCTCACGGGAGCCTTTGCTACATGTCCAGGAGTGATTGGCAGTGGCTTGAGCTTTGCTCTTAAATCGTGCAGCTTTGCTTCGTATTAAAACATGATTAGAAAGGATTTAGCAATTTAAAATATTAATAATGGATAACTCATTCCTGAGTAGCAAGTCTTAATAACAGTGCTCCTTCACCAGCAGGCTCTGCTCTGAGGTGATTGACTTTGACATTGCTGCTTGCCCTTCTCTTTAGACAAAAATGGGGAATTTGTCCTCATGATGCTTCCTTTGCTCTACACCAATTTAGAGCTGGTGTTATCTTTGCAGAGTTAATGGAAATAAAAGGGAGACCTTATGACTCTCTACAACTGCCTGAAAGGAGGTTGTAGTGAATGGGTGTTGGCCTCTTCTACCAGGTAACTAGAGATATGACAAGAGGTGATAGCCTCAGGTTGTGCCAGGGGAGCTTTAGATTGAATATTAGGAAGCATTTCTTTACTGGAAAAAGGGTCAGGCTTTGGAAGAGGCTGCCCAGGATGGTGGTGGATTCACCAGCTCTGGAAGTGTTCAAAAAATGTGTAGATATGGCACTCTGAGACATGGGTTAGTGGGCCCTGGAGGTGTTAAAAAAATGTGTAGATATGGCTGTGCCAGGGCAATTTCAGGCTGCATGTTAGGAAGAAGTTCTTCACATCAAGAGTGATTGGCATTGGAATGGGCTGCCCTGGGAGGTGGTGGAGTCACCATCCCTGGAGATGTTTAAAAGGAGGCTGGATGAGGCACTTAGTGCCATGGTTTAATTAATGAGAAGGGTTAGGTGATAGGTTGGACTCAATCATCTCAGAGGTCCTTTCCAACCTGGCTAGTTCTGTGATTCTGTGATTTTAATGCCTATGGTTGCACTGAAGTGAAGATTCCTCACGACTTTTCTTTTTCTGGCTTGCTTTTCCTTCCTGGCTTGGTCTGTCATCACCAATCATTTTAGTTGCAGTGGTGGTGACGGGGCTTGTAACATAACCACAAAATCAGTTACATCTGGAGCATGCTGAGTGAGGTCACAGGGGATGGAGCTTCTTTTGTGGTGCTTTTTTTTTCTTTTTTTTTTTTTTTTAAAGTCAGCCTGAATAAATGGCAGCCAAACCCTGTTGTAGTTGTGGGAGGTCAAAACCACAACAGCATCCATGTTTTCCAGTTAAAATAGCTGCCTTCTGGTCTTGTAATGACATTCAATTTTGACTTTCCAAAGCAAAATGGGCTAGGGATCAGTCCATAATTAGTAGGAAATTGGTCTGGATAGAACAGGAATCTACTTATCTCTTCACAAGAAACCAAACCTAAACAAAACCAGAATCCAATTTAGAGGTTTACGAGCTTTTTTTTTTTTTTTTAAACTCAGTATTTGAATGCTTCTGAATTTCCCACTGAGAACCAAAACTAGGAGTTT
>VWZI01014877.1:1272895-1306431 GCA_013396835.1 Psilopogon haemacephalus
TTTTTTCCCTTGACCAGATGTAGAAGAAAGGCAATTTTATTGGCTCCATGATAATATCATTAAAGAGGAAACAAGCTATAAAAATAATCATTTTCTTTTCTTTTCTTTTTAAAAAAAAAAAAAAAGGAAGAAGAAACACCAACCCACGCTGAATTTGAGAGCTGCTAAACTGGAAGATACAGCAACAAACAGAGGGAAGATAATAAGGGCCTTTCACTGATAGTGGTGTCCTGTGTAAATAATGCAGGCGTGTAGAATAAGTCCCTCCGCACTGAGACTCATTAGGAACACGTCCACCAGCCCAGAGCAATTACTTTTATTGTTCTCCAGCTGCTTTACACAATAAATGTCCACAGACCCACCAAGGCTGCAGCAGTTTTGCTCACCACGTGTCCTTGCAGATCTATGGCTATACTGAAAATAGGTAAGTGCAATGTATTTGCCACTCAGGATCTTGGACGTGCTGCTTTAGGGACCAACTTTCAGGAGAAGTGTCAGCCCAGGGCAGTAGGTTAAACCAGCCAGTCCAACCAGGTGGAGAACAAGGCACACACTTCCATAAGGGATGAGTATGATCAAGGAATAGATCAACCCATTGCTGTTTGGGACATAGGTCTTGTTCTGGGTTTGCACCTGCACAGGGCTGAGATGCTCCTGTGTTTCAATGGAATCCACAGAATGGTTTGGAATAGAAGGGCACTTTAAAATTAATCTAGTCCAAACCCCCTCCAGGGAGCTGGGACATCTCCAGTTCTGGAACTCCTATTACAAGAGGGATGTGGACATGCTGGAACGTGTCCAGAGAAGGGATCACGAGGATGCTCAGAGGGCTGCAGCACCTCTCCTATGAGGACAGACTGAAAGAGTTGGGGCTGTGCAGTTTGGAGAAGAGAAGGCTCCCAGATGACCTTATTGTGGCCTTCAAGTATCTGAAGGGGCCCTACAGAAAAGCTGGGGAGGGACTTTTTAGGCTCTCAGGTAGTGAGAGGACTAGGGGGAATGGAGCAAAGCTGGAGGTGGGAAGATTCAGATTGGATGTGAGGAGGAAGTTCTTCAGCATGAGAGTGGTGAGACCCTGGAAGGGGTTGCCCCTGCAGGGAGGTGTTTGGGGCCACATCCCTGGAGGTGTTTGCAGCCAGGCTGGCAGAGGCTGTGGGCAGCCTGATCTAGGGTAGGGTGTCCCTGGGCATGGCAGGGGGGTTGAAACTAGATGATCCTTGTGGTCCCTTCCAACCCTGACTGATTCTATGATCTCCAACTGGCTCAGATAGACATTGCCCTTCTAAATGTCAAACTTCTTCACAAATGGGTCTAATTAACACTTTTTTTTTCTTGCTTGAAATTGAAGATTGTGGATTTATCTACACATCAGCACTTAAGGAACTCAGCAGTAGGCTTTCAGAGATGGGGCATATTTGTCTCTCCCCAGAGCCTGAGGATGAAGGTCAGATTACCATATTCTGTCCCAGAACTCCAGGTTGGAGAGTCATGGGCATCCATGGGGTAATAAAGGCACTGGGATCTCAGCATCAATGCTGGAAGCACCCAGTAAGTGCAAAATTATGCCTTGTGCCATTCAGATGCAACAACAGGGAGGGGGGAGGAATGGAGGCAGGGGAAATCCTAAGAGTTTAGATGAAAGACATAGTGGTGGGCGGCTCAGATCCACCAGATGTTGTTTATTGCTTAACATCAGGTCATAGCCTGAGTGGTAAAGAGCTCATAAACAGCCAGCATTGTTTTGTGAGGTTGCAGCAGTGACAGTTGTTAGCTGTGGGATCACCTCTTTGACTGGCATAGTGCCCCAAGAGGAAAGTTGCCACGAGCTAATCACAATCAACCAACAATCCCCTCCTCTAGTGGTCTCACTGGAAAAATCAAAGCCGCACGCTGCTATCTACAGAACAGGTTGTGTGCTTCAGGTTAAATAAAAGCAAGAAATTCAGGTGTTGGGCTTGCAAGCAGCTTTACTGCAGGAAAACTGACATATTCTGGATTGTCACCCTTCTTGGATAAACCCTCTCACTCTACAGGGCAGAGGTATGGCCCAAGCAACCACACTGCAAACCACATTTCTCCCATGTGAGCTGCAAGAAGAAATGTTTGGCTGAAAGTCAGGAATAAAAGCTAAATTTCCTAAGGTAAATTTTATTCCCCCACACACACACTTTTTTTTTTTCTTTTCTTCTTACCCTTGGTTTTCAATATTTTAACTGGGAAAGGTCCAATGAAAGGACAAAACAAAGGCTCATGGGAGGCTGCAGCCTTTGGCAGCATTAGAGAAGTGTAGTGTAATAATAAACGTAAGCTGAAAGCCAGTCAGAGTGAAAACACACATCGAGGGCACTTGTGCCTTTGGATTTGTAATGCACATGGGTAGTCTGAAGGTAAGGAGGTGGGGAAATGACACCCAACAGGCAGAAAGACCAAAGCTGAATCAGAGCCATAAAATTTTGTGGTATAGAACCATAAAACCATAGAATGCATTGGGTTGGAAGGGGCCCTTAAAGGTCATCTTGTCCTACCCCCATGCAGAAAGCAGGGACATCTGCACCTAGATCAGGTTGCTCAGGGCCCCATCAAGTTTGACCTGGAATGTCTCCAGGAATGGGACCTTACCACATCTCCGGGCAATTGTTCCAGTATTTCACTACCCTGATTGTGAAAAACTTCCTCCTCATGTCTAACCTAACTCTACCCTGCTCCAGTTTAAAAGCATGCGGAAAGATGGGCAGAGGCAAGACCGAGCAAGATATCAAAGCCATTGCAGTATCACTGCTCTAGGTGATAGCAAGCCCCATTGCCCTCCTCTGAGCATCACAACTTCCTGTGCAAGCTGGACAAAGCCAGCCCAAAGCCTTCCTCTAGCAGAAGCAGGGTGCATGCTGAATGTCCAGCTTCTGAAAGCAGCTCTCACTTTGCCGTGACCACCCTGCTATGGTGATGGATGAAAAGACATTTCCTTTGGCAAGGGCTGAAGAATGACAGGGAAACATGATGGTATATATGGAGAAAACGGAAGGGAAAGCAAGGAGAAGTCTACTGTGTCCTGAGATCCCTTTCCTTTGCGACAGCACAATCCTCACGAATGAGTCGGGCTGCGTATTTGCTCAAAAGAGTTAATCTTTATTAACAGCCCCAGAATGCCCTTCAGCTGGTGTGCAACCTGGTTCAAAGGTTTTGAAGAAAAACAACATACCATAAACCAAAGGGCAGCTCTAATTGGAAGCAAGGTAATTTCTCTGAAAACAGCAATCCTGCTCCCTGGCTTAATAGCCGGAAATTAAATTTCATGTATGTTGGCATAACCCATCATAAAGCACCAGGTGAATGAGTGGCACAGGCAATAAGGGCAAGGGTTCGGGGCACATGGAGTCATTGTCTCACAGCAACCCCTATTTCCCTGGTCAGAGTCAGGATGCGCTAAGGATTAGTCTCCAGCCTTGATCCACTTGCTTGAAGGAAATGGCTTGTAAAGCGCCGCTCTCGTTGTTGCTATGGTGGTGGAGGAAGGAGGGCAACAAACCTGGGTCTAAAGAACAAGCCTCATGAGGAGTGGCTGAGGAAAGTGGGCTTGTTTAGTCTGGAGAAGACATCATTGCCCTCTGCAATTACCTGAAAGGAGGTTGGAGCGAGGTGAGGTTGGAGCACGGTGAGGGTTGGTCTCTTCTCACTAGTATCAAGTGATAGAATGAGAGGAAATGGCTTCAATTTGCACCAAGGGAGGTCTAGGTTGGATGTTAGGAATATTGTTTTTTGGAACAGGCTGCCCAGGAAGGAAAAACACGTGGAAATGGCACCTGGAGACATGGTTTAATGATCATGGTGGTCTTACGCTGGTGGTTGGACTCAGTGACGTTAGAGGCCTTTTACAACTGAAACAGTTCTGTAATTCTTCTATGATTCTATAAATTGAGTTATCCCCAGGAGCAGCATTGCTCTGCTGGTGTCCTGGCATGTGGAGCTGGGGGCAGCAGCAAAAGGGTGCTGTCACTTGTCCCTCCAGTTATAGGGAGGGACAAGTTACAGGTTCCCCAGTCCAGTGCTCACAGATCATCACTGGAGCTTGGGACAACCTTGCCTCCTGTGCTGGATGCACAAAGGAAAGCCTGATCTTTAAAAAATTAACGGACTTTCAATGTTAAACTGTCATGAAATGGGGACTGGGCACAAATGTGTGCTGGGATGGAGTCTGCTGATGATGGCATTGCCTGAAATGGAAACTCAGCTAATATTTGGACTACAGGGTGTGTGTCTCTTATAAGGAAACAGCTTAATCTGGAAAAGGAGGCAGAAACACAAGGTCAGATCCTCTCTCCTCTGCCCTCATTTCCTCTTCTGTGCTGTGCTGGCTGCCCAGACACTGTGGAGGAATCAAGAGGCTGATGTCTCTGAGACTGGTCCGTGGGCTGTCTCTCACCAGGGATTCCTGCAGTGCAAATCCTCAACCCAAGATACTGACAGCTGTGAGGTTTGGGAGCTGAGCAGGGATACCAGGACACCTCCAGTTCGGTGACAGCTTGCAGGTAGCACAGTCCTGAAGAGATGGATGCTGCCCAGAAGTTGTCATGTTCCAGTCAAGCCAGACTGATTGCAACAAGTAATAGGAGATATCATCATGGACCATCAGTTTTGTGGAACCTCAGTTGTGAGTAAATGGAGATATGGTCTCGGACATTTCTTTCGTCTGCCACAGCATTCCTCCACCTGGAAAGCTCACACCTCTGCCTCCTAACACACATTTGCTGTCATTTGTTTTATTTCCAGCTGTTGATGGTTAAGCTGAGGAGTGACAAAGGCTAAAAGCTGACGTACACCTAGACAAGAGAAAAAAAGCTCTTCATCTGCAGCATAGGCTGCAAAAGTATGGTGGCAACCAAGCCCTTGTGGCTCTGAACCATGAGCTCTCCTCATAGCAAGCTGCTGCTCAGGCTCTATTTTATTTTTGCCTGTCGCTGTGTTTGTGAGACTTTATGTCTGTAGGCCTCTCTCCCACTGAACCCATCCATCACCAGTGCTGACAGAGGTTCCTGCTGCCCGAAGCGGCCAGGAAGACTCAGTGGAGCCAGAACCTCAGGGGTCAAGTCCAGGTTGTCGTGTCTGAGGAACGCTGCTCAGGATACGCGCAGCCCAACATCATATTGGGAAGGCAGTGGAGGACCAAGAGGGAGGAGAAGGAAGGGTAGGATGTAATCTTTCATCCTGCAAGCAAGCACGTGGGTTGGGAATATTTCTTCTTGCTGCTACCAGGGGTCTGGCCCTGAGCGGATGGAGGAAGGGAGTCCCCAGCCTGGGCAGAGAGCAGCTGTGGTCTCCACAGCTCTGGCAGCTCTCTCCTGAGAATATGCTCACTATTTTTGGCTGCAGGAAAAATAACAGCAGAAAATGCTGGGGATGTTGTGCTGGACTCAGTGATGGATAAAGAAATAGATCTAAGGGCACATAGGTGCCATGGCCACAATCTGGTGTGGATGCGTGAGCTGAGAAGGAAGGATGTATGCATGGACTGAATGATGGACGTGCGCAAGAGCTCTGGGTACCCCAGGGGAGCAGCAGCCCACCTCTCCTGTGAGAAAGACTGAGAAGAACTTCTTGTGGCCTTTCTGTACTTAAAGGGGTTGATAAGAAAGCTGGGGGCAATATCTTTAGCAGGGCCTGTGAGAGGACAAGGGATGATGGGTTTAAACCAACAGATCCAGACTAGAGAGAAGGAAGAATTACTTCACACCGAGAGTAGTAGGACCCTGGGAGATGTCCTGCCCCTGGAATCATTCCAGACCAGGTTGTCTGGAGCTCTGAGCAATCTGCTCTGGTTGCAGATGTCCCTGTTAACTGCAGAGAGGTTAGACTAGATAACATTCAAAGGTCCCCTTCAATCCATTCCAGGATTCTGTGATTCTATACTCCAGCTAACAGGGACTGTGGTGTGCCACAGCCCACCTCAACACCCCCGTTTTATAGCAGGCAACCCCCCTAAAGCCATCTTTACCCAACAGAGTGTGACAACAGTCCCCAGGGATGAACACCCGCAGGGCTTCCTTTGAGCAGGCACACAGGAGGTTCCCCACTGAGCAGAGCAGTGACAACAGACACCTTGAACATAACCCACTCCCAAACCAGACTTTTTTTTGGTCTTGTCTCTCTGGCAGGAAGCTTCAGCCCCTGCCATACCCCACTCAGCCTCTGCAGAGCTGCCTGCTGCCCCAGGAGCAGCCCCAGCCAGCGTACAGAGGAGCAAGCTCCCAGTCACACTCACATTGTTTCAACACATTTACTTAATTAGTTTATCAAGAAATGTGTTTGGCCTCGTCTGATACTCGGGAAATGCTGTCTGTCATCTGCAGGCATCCTGCAGGGCCCCGGGGAGCTGACAGACCCTGGCTCCTTCCTATCTCTCCTTAACTCCATTTGCTGGGCTTATTTCCCATTATTTTTTTTTTTTTCCCTCCCCCCAATGTAACATTCCCTCACCATTTTGGGATTAAAGGAAAAGATAACCACATTATGCCTAAAAGAAGACCATGACAGGTAGAGGAGCAATGTGAGTAGGGACTGGGAAGAGTATCTTGAAATGCATGAAAGCACAGGAGCTTGAAATTTTTTTCTTTTTTTTTTTTTATATACCCTTCCAGCTAAATTCTCAGCAGATTGGAGCCAGTTCACAGAAGCAACGATGAATGAAAAATGACTAATTATGCTTAAAATATTCATTCTCCACTTCCTTGCACGGAGCAGAAGGTGCTCTGTCAATGCTGTGTGGCCCAAAGGAGGGGTGGGCATTACTTCCATGCACCCCCATCTGCAGCATATCCATCAGCCACTTCTCAGAGCTTCGCTTTGCAATCTGGTGGTGGCAGCACAGCAAATGAGGCTCAAAGTCCAAGCAAGCCCAGGACTAGTGAGAGCAGTGGAGCTGCTTCTCCTGGGCACCCGGCAGACACCATCTGTGTTAAATTGTGTGTTGTCTCAGGGATGTGGCTTCAGTGTCTGCAGGAATCTTGGCTTCTGTCAGAGGTGCTTCATTCACCAGTTAGTTGAGAGGCTTGCAATCTTCTCCCTTCCCCAGTGAGACTTGGATCTAAGACCTTTCTTGTTCCTGCTCTCACACTGATGTTGAGAACATGCCACTTAAAGTTTCTGTGCTTGTTTGGTAGGATGTGGCCCAAGGAAGCTCAGCTATCCAGCCTCTCCTGCAGCTATTGATCTGTCTCTGGGATCACTGAACACTCCTGGCTGCTTCATTAGCTAAAAACCAGCTTGGCTGTGGCAACAACTGAGAATTCCACGGGACTGTTTGTATCCCAACCCTTCCTGTGACTCCTGGTGAGAGTGTTGGGTATCTTGTTTTGTTTCCTGTCACTTCATAACCATCTTCCATGAAACTAAGTTCATAATGCAGGGCATTTTGGGTGCATAGAACAACCAGAGGGCTCTCACCAGGTCTTCTCTAAAAGCCAGCTAACAGACAGAGAGGAAGCCAGAGCTTGTGGACACTCACCTACTGTGCTCTTCTGGTCTCCAGCAGCCAGATAATTACTGGTTGGCAGAGTCCCATGGTGTCATAACTGGTGTTTCATGAGATTTAAGTTTCTTATTCTGCTCTGTTTGTCTCAGATCCAGCAAGCTGGAGTCAGACTCATGATGCTTACACAGCAGCCAGCTTGTTACCTGGTATTGGGAGCATGGGAACAACCTGCTGCCCAGGGAGGTGGTGGAGTCACTGTCCTTGGAGGTGTTCAAGAAAGGACTGGATGGAGCACTTAGTGCCATGGTCTAGTTGATTGGATAGGGCTGGGTGATAGCTTGGACTGGATGAGCTTGGAGGTCTCTTCCAACCTGACCTATTCTATTCTATTCTATTCTATTCTATTCTATTCTATTCTATTCTATTCTATTCTATTCTATTCTATTCTATTCTATTCTATTCTATTCTATTCTATTCTATTCTATTCTATTCTATTCTATTCTATTCTATTCCATTCTCTAAGCGAAGTTGGGCCAAAAGGGGTCTGAAAGGGATGACTCAAAAAAACCTCAGTTTTTGTTTTGATGGTCTATTATGAAATGAAAGACTAAAGATGAAATTTAACTCATGCAACCTATAGAGAAGAAAAGAAGTAAACAAAACAAAAGCAGTCTCATGTTTTTCCCTCCTGATATCCATCTTCTTTGTTGAGTTGAATAAAAATAGCCCATATGAGGAAAAAGCCCCTTTGCTTTGTTCAATGGCAGGTGGCAGTTTGCCTGTTCAGGCATGCTGTGCTACAGCATAGGAGCCCTGTCAGCCGTCACATCACCAGCAAAGTCTTGGTGTCTGTGCAAGCAGGTTGCTGCTCCAGCAGAATCAGCTCCAGGGAAAGCAGAAGAGCTCAGCCTAGACCTACAGCTTCCTCATGCACGCTCAAAAAATCTTGTGAGCACTTCTGATGATCCCAAAGGCATTTTCCTTGTCTTTGCACAGTTATTAGGAGCTCCGATGTGTGTCTGATTGTGCCACCACAGGATCTGCTGAGCAGCAGCAAAGGGGCTGTGATCAGCCTGGTCCTATTTGCCCATCACTGGGTGGGGTGCAGAAAAAAAAAAACAAAAACCTAAAACCAAACCAAAAAACCAAAACCCACCATCTTTATCTGCTGATGTTAAATTCTTGTTTGTACTGATGGGACCACCATGTGGTAACTCCATGTGCAATGGCAGCTCTGTTGTTTCCAACATGACTAACCACCTTTGCTCTTGTTGAAACTCCTGCACCATGGTTCTGTCACTGAGCTAGGATTCAGTAGGACAGGAGATGCTGTGACTGAGCTAAGATTCAGTCAGACAGGAGATGCTGTGACTCGTCCATCTGGAAAGTGATGTCTTTCTCTCCCCTTAAGATTGATGTCATTCCACTTTTCCTTGTTGGGATTAGGAGAAGCATGCCAGCAGGCTCCCATTATCATAGTGGAGGCACCATGGAATGGAGGGAGGGCAGGTGGTGTTGAGTGATCTTTGCCAGGGACCCGGCTGGCGTTGCCAAAGCACTCAGGGCTTTCCTCCCAACGCTTCCACCACAGGAGAAACATGTCTGCTGCTGCCAAGGGTACAGCAGTGGCACTTAGCTCGGGGAAAGCATGCCATGGCAGTATGACAGCCACTTCACCAGTCAGTCCTACAACGCTGCGCGAAATGAAAGGTTGAGTGCTCCGTGCCAGAAGGACTATCTTCACTCACGGTGAGATACATCAGATGTCTGGCAATTTCAGGGAGCCTTTCTCAATAAAAGAAAAAAAAAAAAAACATGAGGAAATGGGAGTCACGAGTTACACAGCAGTGTCCTCTATAGTTCAAGGCATGTTGGCTAAATATATGTCACATTCCTGTAGCTCTTCTTAGGATAAATGTTGTACGAGCTACGTCCAAAGTCTGCTTTCCTTCCCCATCAAAAGCCCCTTCCAGATCCAAAGCTATCTGAGCCTCTTACATCCTGGATTCCTCTTGGTTTGGCTTTTTAGCAAATGGATGGAAGTGGGTGCTTTTTCCTCAGACAGCGTTTAAAATGTAACACAACTCCTTTGACCTGCTTCCCTGTGCTTCTCTCACTGTCACAATATCCATTAAAAAGCATGACATAAGACAAGGGAATCTTGTCTCTGTTTTATCAGCGGAAAGCTTCTGCGCTTCTAAAACTGCATAAGCAGGGGGAAAACGGGGAGGGCTCTGCAAAAAAATTAGGTCTTGGTCACAGGTCTTTATAAAAATAACAGTTGGAGTAGCTTGGTACTTTCACTGTCCAAAAAAAAAAAAAAGGAAAAGGAAAGGAAAGGAAGGGAAAGGAAAGGAAAGGAAAGGAAAGGAAAGGAAAGGAAAGGAAAGGAAAGGAAAGGAAAGGAAAAAAAAAAGATGAAAAGGAGTATGAAACTCTCACTAAAAACTTTTCAACAGATCTAAGAGCAGTGCGTCAGCTCTCTGAGTAGCTGTGTAGCTCTGAGTAGAGCTGCTCTGAATGCAGAAGGACTTAGTTCTTGCTAGAAAAAGTTGAAGTCATTGTCCGAGCTAACTGCCACTGCAATGTTTTCATTGAGGTCAGTGACATACAGACCAGGCCAAGTATTATTTAAGCACTTGCTTAAATCCAGGACGCGGTTTTAACTCCATCCAGGTCTCTGCTGCGCTGTGAGCAACGTTTGGAGAGCAAGTGTCCATGAGGCCACCAGAGTTTTCTGCATGTGCACCCACAAGTACCTCTACACTCTCTGCTCATGTTGCTGGTTTCTTACTGACTGTCATGGTCCTCTGTCCTAAAGGGGTGGCCTTTATGTATCTAACCTCAGGTCTGCTCTGGAGTGGCTGGCCATGTCCCTCTTGTTGCCCTCTTGTTCTCACGAGCTGGGAGAATGCAGATTTCACAGATGCATCCTAAGCTATATTTGAGGAGTCCTTTCCTTTACTGAAGGTCCATGCCTGCATCTCGGTAACAGTAGTGTGGTGTCCACACAGCCATACTCACACAAACACTGTGAGTTATTTGTCAGCACAAACACTCAGTACGAATACTGCTGAAGAATAACTAACTCCTCTCCTCAGGCAGCACAAAGAACTTGTCCCAAAGGCTGGAAATTCCTTCTCCCAAGGAACAAGTGATAGGACAAGAGGAAATGGCCTTGGGTCATACCAAGGGGTGTTTGGATTGGATATTGGGAAAGATTTCTTTACTGAGAGAGTGGTCAGGCATTGGAGTGGGATGTCCAGGGAGGTGGTGGTGGTTGTCATCCCTGGAGGTGTTTGAAAAGGGTGTAGACATGGTGCTTTGGGATGTGATTTGGTGGGCATGGTGGTGTTGGGTTGGAGTTGGAGTGGATGTTGGAGCAGAGTTGGAGTGGATGATCTTAGAGGTCTTTTCCAACCTTTTCTGTGATTCTATGAATATGTGCTTAATGAAGTATGCAACAAAGTGACAGGGTGCATATAACAAATACATGGCTCAGAAATACAGAACTCTTATTTATCCTTTCCTCCATTCCCTCCAAGTGGCTTAGGGAGACCACCTGCATAGTGTTCCTTGCTGAAATGTTAGGAAGCACATAAACATACATCAACTTCATGCCCAGCTCCACTAAGCGAGCACAAGAAGGACAATTAATTAGAATACTTTCAAGAATCTCACCATCCAGACTGAGATTTGGAAAGGAGCATCAGTCTGCCACCAGGGCTGTGCTGCTAACTCCATTCCAGCTTTCCCAAGGCTGTCATACCATCAGCAGCTGCCCTGATCTGTGAGTCTTTATTCCTAGATAAAGATGAGAACCCCCGGCTCTTGTCTCAGATAACGGCACAAAGCATTACAACAACAGAACAAAGGCTTAAAACTCAGCTTCAAACAGGCAGCCATTTGTTACTGTCCTCAGCACAGCTGCTGAGCCAGGCTGCTGCAGGTTGCTCACAAGTGGGAGAACTGAGCTGCCAGAGCTCACCTCCGTGCCCTCTGGTTCCTAACAGGTTCCTTCCTTTTTTATCTTGCTGTTTTTCTTGGCCAGTGTCTTTGTACCTGACACTGGCAGCTGTGGGGTTGGCTAAAGTCTTGTTATGACACAGAGATTTGTAGACTTGAGGTTCCTCATGCCAAAATGCTAAAATTTCTCATGTGGGTCCTCACAAGCATCCTTCCCAGCAGCAGGTACCTCATGGCTGCCATTCAGCTCTTCAAGTGCTGGCACAGCAGGACTGGCTGCATGTCAGAGGGTTTGTGCTGGTGGGATCCAGACCAATGTGTTTCTCCCCCGTAGCATTGAAGGTCGAAAGCTGAGATCTTATTTTCCTCTTGCAAGCGTCTGACCCATTTCCACTGGGAACTTGTGACTTGTAACATTACCTTGGAAAGTTCTCCCAAAACTCCAGCTTTTGTTAGAAAAACTGTTCTAAAATAGGTTGCTCAAGGAAAACACATCTGGAATCTTCTACTTACAATGGCAATGAGTATAGAATAAATTTATGTTATTCTTAGAGTGCTACACAGCCACAGCTTCACCTTCTAAAGGTGGTGCTGGAATGTGTCCAAAGAAGGGCAATGAAGCTGGTCAAAGGTCTAAAGTCTTGTGAGGAGCAGCTGAGGGCACTGGAGTTGTAAAATCCATATGGAAGGAAGCTGAAGGAAGACCTTCTGGCTCCCTACAAGTCTCTGAAAGGAGGCAGGACTGATGCAGGTGATGGTCTCTTCTCACAAGTTAAAACTGATAGGAGTTAGATTTTAAGACCCTGCTCTGGCAAGAGGGTTGGGCTCAGCAATCTCTGGAGGTCCCTTCCAGTCCCTAACATCCTGTGATCCTGTGGTCCTGTGACAATAGGCAACAGCCTCAAGTTGCATCAGGGGAAGTTTAAGTTGGACATGAGGAAAAATGTCTTCCCCAAAAGGGTTGTCAAGGCCTGGAACAAGTGGCCAGTAGTGGAGTCCCAGTCCCTGGAGATACTGAAAAGCTGTATAGATGTGGTTTAGTGGTGACCTGGCAGTGCTGGGTTACTGTTTAGACTTGATGATCTTTAAGATCTCTTCCATCCAAAACAATTGATTCATTCTATGATTCCTTCCAGAAGAGTTGCTCAGCTCAGGGCAGAGGTAGCTGATTTTGGGGGCTATTAGAATTAACGATGATGACTGCTGACCTACTTCATTGTCTGCTTAGAGCTTGAAAATCTCCTTGGACATCTCTTCCTAGTAGGAAAGACTTACAGTTCTCTTTTTTTTTTTTTNCCTCTTCGTGGAGGTGGAGGCTGGTTCTGTGGTGGTCTCCAACATCCCTTTCACTCAGCCCACCGCCGGTGCCATGAGCAGGCAGGAACCGAGCAGCGCCTGCGTAAGGCAGGGCTGGAACTGGGATCCCCAGTGCGGGGCCGCAGCTGGGCTCCCATTGTTCCTGGCCTGCCAGACAAAGGGTTAAGTAAATGTTTGGAGAAGATAAGGTGCCCTGTTGACAAGCAGCAGGCTCCAGCAGTCTCAGCAGGATCTCTCCCAGCGGTGATAAATGGGGAGGTTTTCAAAGTGGGATCAGCAGACGCCACGGAGAGGGCGGTTGCTGATGCCGTGATTGGCAGCGGGGAAGGAATCTGAAGGTGTTTAATGATCCCACACTCTGCCGCAGCTTTTTTAAAGACTCAGTGTCTAGCCAGAGGAAAATCCTCTATCAGCCCCCTAGCCTCGCACTCCCAGGGCTTTTCTGTTGTTGTTGCCTTTTATTCTTTCCACTAAAACCTGGGAACATCCACTGAAAGGGATCCTGATAAGGACCCACTGGGATTCCTCATCCTCCCATGTTGATTTCGTCCCTTTTAATTTTCTCTTTGAAGTGTCATGCATATAGCAGCTGAACTGTTTGGTTTGGCCGACTTTAGTCAGGAGCTGTGTTTTGGGGGGAAGCAGAGTGTATTAAACTAAGAAGATGGGATTTTTCCTTCTCTGCAGAGCTGGATTATTCTAATTACTGACTTGGAGTAGCAAAAAATACAATCCCTTGCTGTAGTAAATACACAATCCCTTGCTGTAGTACATATACAATCTCTTGCTGTAGTAAATATACAATCTCTTGCTGTAGCAAATACACAGTCCCTTGCAGTAGTAAACATATAATGCTATGGTATTAAGGATAAAACCTTTGAAAGGGTTTGAACCCCTGATGTGACATCACTGTGGGTACAGACCCTTAGAATCTTTTCCTCCTGTAAGTGAAGTCCAAAGGCTGTTCAAAGGTCTGAACACCAAATCCTTCTTTTTTTTTTTTTTTTTTTTTTTTTTTTTTTTTTTTTTTNTTTTTTTTTTTTTTTTTTTTTTCTTTCTTTTTTCATTCTAGATAGGGCAGAGCAGTCAGGTCTGGGAGGCTGAAGCTTTGCCATGTGCATTCATGGGCTGCCTCTCAAAGCAGGAATTTAAGCAGCTGTATTCCCTCTGGGGTGAGAAATGGGTATGAAATGCTGTCTGGTGCAATCTACACCTGATTTGCACCAAAAGGAGTGAGCTGGCTGGGAAAGCTGCTGGGTAACAGGGATCCAGGCACAAGGAATGATCTTATCCTTTGGGCCAACTTCACCCTGGAAGGACTGGGATGAGTGCATGAAGTTTTTTTTTGGGGGGGGAGAGAGAGCAGCCTGGCTTGTGCTGCCTCTGCTGATCTTGGGTGTGCTGAAGGGAGCAAAAGATGGGAGGCTTCTCCCCCAGGCTAAGATGAAAGGAGCTGGGTATAACCCAGCAAAGGGCCAGATGAGTCGGGACATGAAAAGCAGGGGAAAGTATCTGAAGAATGTAAACACCAAGGTGGAAGAGGAATTATTTAGCATGTTATGGGCTTGGAACTAGGTGCGAGGGGATGAAACAACGAGGCGAGTTCGCCCTTGCTAAGGGGGAAGCTTCGCTGGCAGCTAAGGCTGAAGGTGGAAAGCAAAAGAACGGTTTCAGCAGAGCAGCTCTCCAAGTCTCCTTGCCTGGAGGCGGGAGGTTGCAGGGGCAGGAGGGCAACCGGAGCTGCTCTCTTGCGGCGCATCCGCGCTCGCTGCCATCACCTCCTCCTCCAGCCACGCCGGGGCCGAGCCCGGGCGGCGAGCCAAGGTAGGGGCGGCGGGGGGGGGAGGTTCACGCTGAGAACAAATAGGATTTAGCCATCGTAAGAGGGGAATGTGAAATGCCCGAAGGAATTTTGATTGAAATTTTATAACTTCAAGGGGAAAAAAAAAAAAAATCTTTCGCAGATAAATCAGGAGGTGGTTTAATAAACAGTTCCAGCGATTAGTATTGAAACAAATCCCAGTTAAGTCTCAGCAGAGGAGCTGGGGAAGGAGAAGATCGCTGCAGCTAAAGGACGTCAGGGGTATTACAGGCACTAAGCAGAAGGCTTTCCAAATATATAAACAATCTGGGGAGGGGGGCAAGATTGGGAAACCTGTAAAAATAAGCAGAGCCACATGAAAAGGCTAAACAGTGGAGCAAAATAAAATTTTAAAGGCCGGGCTTGCGAGGGAGCTTTCAGCTCCTAGCATTGGCCAGACCTGTCCTAGCCAGGGCAGGAGCCAAGGGCAGGTCCCAAGGGGTGTGCCAGGCTTGAGGGGGGAACAGCCTGTGCTGTGGTTCTAGTGAAACGTGGCAGCTCGTGGTTCAGAGACCAGCATCCTCCTCCATAGATCAGACACAAGATAACAGGGCAAATATTCCTTTAATGAGGATCCTAAATGCATTAGACACTGAGCAGATGCCTTCCACCCAAGATTTCCTAATATCTGAAGTAATAAAAGGGACCTGTAGCTTAAAGAGCATGTAGCAAAGCCCTGAAGAGCTGCAGCACACAAGCATCCAGGAACAGCCAAAGGAAGGTGCATGCAAGAGACTGGCAAGAAGCAGGAAATTCTCTCTGTAAGCAATGAACTGCAAGACCAAGAATGGGTCTGCAGTGGTCTTCCCAGCTGGGACAGAAATCAAACCCATTTCCACTAGAGAACTCTGCATATTATTCAATAATGTTGCTCAGAAAATGAGAGAGGTAGGAGGTAGGGATCCTTCATTTGGGAAGCTGTTTGGGCATATAAAACATCATCTGCCCAGCATACCACATCGAATTACAGAACCATAGAATCAGTCAGGGTTGAAAGGGACCACAATGGATCATCTAGTTCCAACTCCCCTGCCATGCCCAGGGACACCCTACCCTAGATCAGGCTGCCCACAGCCTCTGCCAGCCTGGCTGCAAACACCTCCAGGGATGTGGCCCCAACCATCTCCTTGGGCAACCCATTCCAGGGCCTCACCACTCTCATGGTGAAGAACTTCCTCCTCACATCCCGTCTGAATCCATTCCCCCTAGTCCTCTCACTACCTGATAGCCTAAAAAGTCCCTCCCCAGCTTTTCTGTAGGATGCCTTCAGATGCTGGAAGACCACAATAAGGCCACCTCAGAGCCTCCTTGTCTCCAGACTTCTTCAGGATACCTATGGAAGACCAGGCATGATGCTCTCTATCCAGGCTCAGAGTCTTTCACCTGCCTGCAGTGATTCCCAGGTCCTCTCCCAGGCAGAGCTTCAGTTCAGAGCCATCCAACAGGCACATTTGATTCCCCAGATAATCATTACCAGCCATGGTGGTGGAGGGCACTGATGCTGAAGGCACAGACAAGTTTCCATGGGTGATGTCTGGCAGAGGAGCAGGATGTCCAGCTGGATCTGGTGGTGTTCTCAATTACATATGGTGTTACATATGCCAAAACCCACTTAGATGCAGCAGTGTTGTTCCATGCAGCTCAGCTTTTGACTATCAAGCTTGCAAATTTGCCATCTGGTCCTGAGCACTCAGCCATCACCCAAAACATGAAGGAAGATCTGGGTCATCTACAGTCCTTTCAAAGCAAGGCATCAAGGAAATTGTCCAGCCCTGGGGCAATGTGGCCTCGGCTAAGGGGAAACTGAGGCACAGGCTGGAGGGGACTGCAGAGATGATGGATCTGAAATCGGTGGGAGGTGCTGTCTTCATCCTGGTCCTCTGGCTGGTGCTCCACGTTGGTGGTGCAGTGGCTGACCCCCTTAGGTGTTCATTGAGGGCCTATTTTTAATCACCTTGCCACTGGCTTTTTGCAACGCCCCGTTCACACTTGCTCTGTGAAAAAGGATGTCAGAGCAGATTAACAGCTGGTTCCTGCCTGCTCCGACAGCTCTGACAATGCGTCCCTTCTTCTCAAGGTGACAGGAACATGCAGCTGCCTAATGGGTACAGAAGTGTCTATTCTTTCCCAGTGACATTTATTGTGAAATATCTGAGTGGGACTGAGAGACATGCAAGGCTTTCCCTCCCTTATCAGGCAACCCTGGTCAGTGTCCTGCTGTCAAGGACTAAAGTAATTTATGTCAGAGCTGCAAGTGTTTACTTATCTGCCCCAGCACCCAGCTCAGCCAAAAGCAGCCAGACTGGCTCCGCTGGGGCTCACCAACCTTTTCCTGCTGGTGGGAAAAATTGGGTGCTTGCCCCATCCCAGCCAGCCAGGGCGATGAGGGGTGAAGTGGGGCAACCTGAAAATGTCCCACAGATCCAGCGTGGGGATGCCAGAGGCAGGGCTGTGCCAGCCAGAAGTCCCATTGCAGGGCAGAAGTGGCTAACCAGAACCAGAGCAGTGGCAGAGGACATCTGTGCAGCAGCATGGGCTGAGGGGTGAATTTAGAGAGGGTTCTGCTGGACAGAGTGAAACCGTGTCTAGCTGGTGGAGGCTGTGTCAGGTCCTTGCTGAGGTTTCCTGGGGCATCAAGCAATCTGCTCTAGTGAAGAGGGCCCCTGCCTAGAATGATGTTTAAGGTCCCTTCCAACTCAAACTACTCTATGAATATATGAACCACACCTGGGAGACCACAGAAAGCACTGGGAAAGGGGTGGAGATTTGCTCAGCATCTTCATACCCTCTTGGTTTCTCAACATAAGGACTTTAGGTTTGTAAGGAGAGAGGGGCTCAGGGGAGGCAGAATTGTTCAGAGTATGGCCACAACCCAGGCCTGAGGACCCCTGGCTCTACAGCAGCTTGGCAAGAGCATCCCAATCTTCCATGAGCCTCATGGGTGGTTTTAAAGCACTTCTCTGGTGCTTCTGTCTTGTGTCAAGACAAAAGCCAGAACTTCTACTGCGTCTGGCCCTTGGACTCCACAACTTTCCCTTAGATTGAGTTCCAAAAGTCTCTAGTTTTATAAAGCAGTGTGATTGTCCTGGCTGTCATCCGTCATCCCAAACGGCACAACTTTCATCTCGTCTGGAATCACACATCCTTCATGGCACCAGAGAGATGAGCACAGGCCTGGTGACCCTGCTCCCATGGGTGACTCCTTCCTGATGTATGTGCCCTGAGATAAATACTGAGTGGTGGAAGTTTCCTCTCTGAAGCTCACAAGCTCTTGTTGTTGGGGTGGGAAACCTTTAACCAGCTGTGGGATGTTGGGAACAATAGATTAGAGGAGAGAGGCTATCTCTTGCTAAGAGAGTTGTTATTCTACATCAAGTTTGGAGTTTTGTTGGGGTTTTTGTTGGGGTGGGTTTTTTTGGGGTTTTTTTTGCTTTTTTTCCCAGTCCAGGGCACTCCTCAGGAAAAAAAAAATAGATATTCCACTGACATTGTATTTCTTCTGACAAATGTTTTTCTGAGCTGTCTCCTCTCCCCACCCAAAGGGGCATGATCAAAGGGCTGCTCCTGTGCTGGTCTTGTGTCCCCAACCCTGCTCAGTGAGCTCATCCAGGGCACTGAGAGAGTTCACACGTGACCCTACTGATGCAATGCAAAAACCTCTGGACATGCTCTCTGTGGGGAGGGTTGGTGTGGGCATCACGGAGTCTGCTCCTCTACCCTGCAGATGTGTAGTAGCTGCACCCAGAGATGGGTGCAGGTTGTAGCCTTTGGTCCATCAAACACTTCCCTGCAAGTCAAGCCAGACTCATTGCACGGCTCCATATCCTAAAGGCAATTTCTCAACCCCAGTCCCGTGCCAATGTGGGGACCAGGAAATGAAGGCCACGCTCACCCCAGCAGCGATGCTGGAGGGATGCAGAGTGAGGAAGGCTGCAGACAGGTGCCTTTCACCTGGCAGGAAAAATAAAAACGTTTGCAGGTGGCAGGGCATGAGCCTGACATCTGCCTGGCTTTTTTATTTATTTATTTTTTTTCCCAATACCAGGAGATTTAAGTGCAGGCTGATTCCACAAGGTGTAACACCTCCCATTTCTTGGTCAAAACCCTGAGCGCAGAGGACAGTAACACACAGCCCCAGCGCTCGTCCCTCCAGCTCTGCCAGAGAGGCTCACACGCAGAAGTACAAAAGCCTCATTGGAAAGAAAAAAAAAATTAAAAATTAAAAATCAGATCTTTAGGATGCCTTTGATGTTCCTTAAGAACAGTTGTGGCTTCTGCTTAGTCTCCGATGTCCGATTGACAATTGTTTATTAGCTTTAAAATAGCTGAAATTCATGTCAAACATTCCGCATGTTAGAAAAATGTTTATGAAGTGTTATCATAGTTTATTTAACTGTGAATGTTTAGGAAACCAGCATAAAATATAATGGACCACACAAGGTCGCAGCAGCCTCACCATGCTAGCCGCATTTGAGGGACCACGAGGAAGAGCCATGCCACCTTCAGCCTCCTGGGGAGCCCAGTTGTGTCAAATGGTCTCTGGGGATGGTGTTGTGGCATCATGAGACCAAGACCACAGGATTTTTGTTTATTTTAAGGGAATTCCTCCTAAAAGCTTACTTAGAGCAATGCTTGCAATTGCAGGTTTTGTACAACAGGACAGAGTGCAAGTTTTAAATCTAGGCAGAGAAGGATCCCTTCTGGTCACCCATGAAGGTTTGCTGATGGGCACTGAGGACCCTAAGAGAGGTTTGAGATGCATGACACTAAGCACAGGTTTTCAATCCAGGCAGAGAAGGATCCCTTCTGGCCAGCAGTGAAGGTCTGCTGATAGGCACTGAGGATGCTGAGAGAAGTTTCAGACACAGGACACTAAGCACAGGTTTTAAATCCAGGCAGAGAAGGATCCCTTTTGGTCAGCAAAAAAGGTTTGCTGATGGGCACTGAGGACCCTGAGAGAGGTTTGAGATGCACGACACTAAGCACAGGTTTTTCATCCAGGCAGAGAAGGATCCCTTCTGGTCAGCAATGAAGGTTTGCTGATGGGCACTGAGGATACTGAGAGAGGTTTCAGATGCAGAGCATTAATATTGATGCATCATGAATAGTTACAGCACACAAACATGATGCATTTTGCATTAATATTTATGGTGTCCAAGATACTGTACATTTGTCTTCATACTTGGGGAAAAGGTGCCTTTCTAGCAGACTGGCATGAAGTTTTGGTCCTCTTTTCTCCAGATCTGTAACTTTCAGCTGGGAGGGCTGTGCTGAAGTGCAGCTAAATTCTCTTTCACATGGTCCTTCTTACCCTAGCTGCAGCTGGGCAGACAGGATCCTCTGAACAGGAGATACCAAACACAATCTGTGCCTATCCTTTCTGGACCCTACTGCTCTGTAGCAAAATCTCTTCACCTTTACAGAATCAGAAGAGATGCAGCTAAAGATCTCTAAGACAAGAATTAAATCTGTAAATGACTGCAAGCTGACTCAGCAGCATCTCACTGCCTGATTCTGCTCAGGACCCCTGGGTGTTAATGAAAGGGAACTATAGAGTAGAACCATTCCTGCAAGCAGTGGCCACCAACAGTTGTTTTTCATAGAATGGTTTAGGTTGGAAGGGACCTCAAAGATCATCTAATTCCAACCCCCCACCACAAGCAGGGACACCTCCCACTAGAGCAGTTTGTGCAAGGCCTCATCCAACCTGGCCTTGAACATCTCCACAACCTCCCTGGGTAACCTGTTCCAGTGCTCCATCACCCTCACTGTAAAGAAGTTTTTTAGGGTTTAATTTACCTGTAAAGCCATGTATTAGTATTGGACCAGTCTATGCCATACCTACACAACCATTAAAACGTCTCTGAGATAGTTACAGGATTTGAAAGTTCTGCAAGTCAATAAATAATCTTTTTTTCCCCCTGGGTTTTGTGTAATTTGCTCTCCAGTTGACTGTGACCACTTTTGAGAAGGGCTGATGTCTTATCTAGTACCTCTTACAGTCACAGAATCACAGAATATTAGTTGGAAGGGGACCTCCAGAGATCATCAAGTCCAAGCCCCATGACAAAGCAAGATCACCTAGGGTAGTCTGCACAGAAATGCATCCAGGTGGGTTTTGAAAGTCTCCAGAGAAGGAGACTCCACAACATCTCTGGGCAGTCTGCTCCAGTGCTCCATCATCCTCAATGCAAAGAAGTTCCTCCTCATACTGAGGTGAAACCTTCAGTGTTCCGGTTTGTAGCTGTTGCATCTTGTCTGATTGCTGCTGACTACCACACAGAGATTGGCCCCATCCACTTGACACCCACCCCTCAGATATTTACAGGCATTGATGAGGTCTCCTCTCAGTCTTCCCCAGACTAAACAGCCCCAGATCAATTCTTAAGTTCAAGGTAACAAATTCTTCCTCAGCTTGATTGTCTTTCAGTAGAAATGAACTTTTTTCATTCATCACACTAACAACTACATTGGTGCCTATTGATTGTAATGCTCCAAATCTGGTGAATTAAAAGGATCATAGAGACTGCTGAGCCTCAGAACCAAGGCCATGCAGGACTTGTTTGCCAGTGGTGGTTACATGTGCTTACATATGGGAGATCACCTTTTAGGAATTCCCTGGGTTTGTGAGCTTCCCCCTGAAACCTGCAGTTTTAGCAGCAGGAGAGGGGAAGGAAACATCAGGTTGTTCTTCTGAGGGGCTGACTGAGGAGTGAAGAATAGGAATGGATGTTTTTTAGTTGTTGGTTTAATGTGCTTTTTTCTCCCCTGATTAAAAAAAACCAAACTTGTAGGTGTCTCTTGTTTTTGAGCTCAGGAAGATCAGCCACAGGCTTGGCTTTAAAGCATTGGCTCTCCAAAGATGCTCTGGTGTTGCGAGCTCTTCCTAGGACACTTCTCCAAGGCTAAATTCAAAAAGGAACAATCCATACCCAGAGGAGTTAGTTTTGTCTCTGCCAGCTCAATTTGACAACAAAACATAGTTTCTGCCACTGGTTTTATTTTGCCCAATGGCACAAGAGGGGATCTGGCTCAAGTAGCTTCACTGCCTTCTATTTGTACAACAAGCAATTCCTTTGTGCCTGCGTCTCTGACTACTGGGGCCTGATTCTGTTCCCATTTACTAACAAATCCCACTGGTTTCCGTGGATGCAGGCCAGGTAGAGGGAAGTGCTGACACTGTGGGTTGGTGGGACCCCAGCTCAGCACGGCAGGGTCACTACGCTTGGTCACCGCCAAGCACTTCACTTCTGTGCTCTTGCCATTCCTTTCTCCTCCATCTGAACATCTTTTCCCTTCCAATCATAAAATTTCCACTTGTAATATTTTAAACTCTGATTCCTCATAAAAACCCCGAGTATGAAAATTTCTTTTAAAGACGTATACCATTAATGTATCTTTATGATGTGCAGCTGATGCTCACAGCATGGGCTATGACTTTTTTATGTTCCCGACTTGTCCCTGAGACATTCTATTTTGACACCATATCCTTACATTCTAAATTAAACCATATTTTTATTATCTGCTACATGCCAGTAGACAGCAGTGCCTTAAAGCTGTTGTACAGTTCCTCATGTCCATCTCGGGGCACCTTCCCCTCTTCCTCCCCACTCCTCCCCCCCGCCATTCCCTCCACCCCTCTCCAAAAACCCATGGATCGAGTTATGCCACTGGCAGCAATTTACAGTCCCCATTAACAGTCATATAAATTCCAGTGGATCAAGGCAGCTTGGAGCATATGATATTCAGGCACAGCTAATAGCTCTGGGCTAATTGCCATCTCGTGTTTCTGCTCTCTGAGCCCCACTGTTTATATCTTTGGTGCAAGCAAGTGGTAAAACAAATTTCCAGGTTCCCCAGTCACCCAAGGAGGGCTGGGAGCTGCTGGCTCCAGTAGCAGGCAAAGGGCTGGAGGTGGCAGTCATTTCCCATATTTAATGTGAGATGCTTCTGCAGGGCTCTGCCCATCTCCTAGGAAATGAGGCTAGGTCAATGGCCCTTCTACAAGAGCTGTGTGGGGGCCACATCCCTGGAGGTGTTTAAGGGCAGGCTGGATGAGGCTGTGGCCAGCCTGATCTAGGATAGGGTGTCTCTGTCCATGGCAGGAGGGTTGGAACTCAATCATCATTGTGGTCCCTTCCAACTCTGACTGATTCTATGATTCTAAAATGGAGTTAATCTGGTGTGATTGTCAGTGCTGATTAATAGCTAAAGGGTGAGTGTCAAGAGGATGGAGCCAGACTGTTCAGTGGTGCCCAGTAACAGGACAAGGGGTAATGGGCACAAACTGGAACCTAGGATGTTCTGTTTAAACAGGGGGAGAAAATTCTTCACTGTGAGGGTGCCAGAGGGGCTCAAAAAAATCAGCTGGGGTGGGACTCCTGGATGGCTGTGAAGGGAATGTCTTCTCCCAGCATGTTCCAGCAGCATGAACACAACCCCTTCCAGATCCAGATGGGAACTCTTGCCCCTTCCCTTACACCTCAGCAACCCTCCAGGAGTCCCACCCCAGCTGATTTTTTAAAGCCCTTGGACCAAAGCAGCCCCTCAAGCTTTTTCTATCCATCTTGCAAGAAATGGAAAGTGCTTTGCCATTTTTCCAGAGGTCATCTGGCATTGTGACCCTGGGCAATCTGCTGTGGGTGACCCTGCTTTAAGCAGGCATGTTGGATTGGATGATCCTTTCCAATGCCTACCATGCTGGGATTCTGTTTAGTTGCAGGTTTCCACCATGGATCTGACATCTTGGGTGTTGGAGGTGGCAGGGACAGCTCCTCCTCTAGGAAATACAGGAACCAGCTGAGTGTGTTTGTGCTGAGCTCCCCACCAAAGGGTAACTACTTTGTGTATTATTGGATGAGCAACTAACCTTCCTGAGAAGTATGTGGGCACCATGGCCCTAAACCCCAGAGTTGTTAGAGGCAAGGGGAACAGCTGAAAAAAACTCATGTTCTGGATATACCTTGGGGAGAAAGATTTGTCACAGCCCCCAGCATGGCCATGCATGCCTGACTGGTGCCCCTGCAGGCACCCCATGAGGAGTGAAGGGTCCTTGGAGGTTCTGAGCACAGCGTGATGCCCAGAGTATGACAGAGCTATTCTGCACACACCCCCACCCTTGCTCACTGACTCACTGCTGTTTAATGCCTCTCCCCCCTCTCTTGTTTGGTCTCTTGCAAGCCAAGAACGCTGGGGGGTGTTTTTGAAGGCAATGAAAATGGATCCTCTTCAGCACACTTATTTTTAATAAGTTGTGAGCTCACAACTCTCACATCTGTGGGGTCTGTCAGTGGTGTCTGCTCACGATTGATTCCTCCCGCCCCATGCTGGGTGTGGATTTGATTATGGCACAATTAAACCTGACAGGGTTATCAGATGACCTCTGGGAAAAATGGTAAAGCACTTTCCATCTCTTGCAAGATGGATAGAAAAAGCTTGAGGGGCTGCTTTGGTGCAAGGGCTTTAAAAAATCAGCTGGGGTGGGACTCCTGGAGGGCTGCTGAGGTGTAAGGAAAGGGGCAAAAGTCCCCATCTGGATCTGGAAGGGGTTGTGTTCATGCTGCTGGAACGTGCTGGGAGATGACAATCCCTTCACAGCCATCCAGGCTGTCTCATGGGCACTGTGCCTTAGAAAGGATGCAAGAAAACTATGCTAAGCTTGAAAAAAAAGTGCAACACAAAGGCTATTTCTGCTGCATGGTCCTAAGAGGCTGAAGGATTTTGGTGGCCATGGATTAGAGCTGTCACTGGAGGGGCAAAATGAGGCTTATAAAAATTAGCCCATCATCAGAGCCAGTACTGCTTCTCCAATGTCTTCCAACCTGTGTGCTCCCAAGGAAAGGATGGATCTGGTGATCCCTTGCCCTTGCTGTTGTTTCATGGATGCTCACAGCCCTGGTCCAGCTGACAGTGAGGTGGTGGAGCCAGATGCTGAGAACGGAGGCACAGCTGTTTGTCTGGCCCCATCCACAGCTCCCCATCAATCCATGGTCCTGGCAACGCCTGCTGGATCTCTGTGGGAAGATGCTGAGGCTTGCTCTAGAGGCACCTCATTTATACAACACCCTCCCCAAATGCAGGCCAGGGACTACACTTGAGACTGCTGACTGACCACCTTGGACAGACACCCCAAAGCCTGGCCACTTCACTGGTTTGGGGAGGCAAAAGACAAAATGTGTGTGCCAGCTCCCAGGTCTCCTTTATCCAAACAAGAATTCTCTCATGCAAGCTCTGGGGTGGTCAGTGGTGCTGTCCCCAGACTTCATTACCACAGATCTGGAACCTGTCTGCTGTAAGGAGAGGCTGGGAGAGCTGTGGTTGTTCAGCCTGGAGAAGAGAAGGCTCCAGGGAGACCTTCATGTGGCTTTTCAGTACTTAAAAAGGCCAGTCACAAAGATGGAGACAATATTTTTAGCAGGGCCTGTTGTGACAGGGCAAGGGATGATGGATTTAAACTAAAAGAGGGAGTGAAGGAAGAGATTGTTTACACTGAAGGTGGTGAGACACTGACCCAGGCTGCCCAGAGAGGTGGGAGATGCTCCATCTGTGGAACTATTTCAGGTCAGGTTGTTTGTGGCTCTGAGCAATCTGATCTAATTGCAGATGTCCCTGCTGACTGCAGGGGGTTAGATCTGGAAAGGTCCCTTCCAACTCAGGCCATTCTAAGATTCAATGATTGCATGGCACCTGGTACCCAGCCGGGCTGGCACGCCAGGCTTTGCAGCAATTCTTTCTTACACACCTTGTTTTCATGGGTGCCTGACCACGTGTCAGCACAGGGCATGGGCCAAACCTATTAATATGGGGTAGGAGTTTTACCCTCCCACCCCAAACTTACTCTCCCAAGCTGTGCCTCTCCTTCTTGGAATCCACTCTTATCCTCAGCTATTTGCTGACTCATTTGGTTCGGCTGCTTTCATCCTCCTCATCACTCCCAAAACATTTGCTTTGACTATCTGGAGAGTTGATCTAACCATCTTTCTTTTCTTTTTTTTTTTTTTTTATTTTGAAAAAATATATATATAGCTTCGCTCTGCTATAATTTTTCTAGAATTGCTCAACAGGGCCGAAAGTCTCTTCTTATGAAATATTTCCATTCACTGAGAGCTGGAACTCTGGGAGGTGAATGTGCTGGAATGTGAAGGATTTGCAGAGTTCTACCATCGTAGCATCCTGATCATAGGTCTGGTAGGCTACAGCTATGGGAGGGCAACCCTAAAGATCTTTGGCCAAACTCTTGGAACTGCTTTCCACTAGCTCTGTTAAAATCTGCAATGATTTCAGCCATAAAAAACTCCATGAAGGCAAGCAGAGGAGTGACTCCATGGGATTTGGTGGTGGGTTGGGTAGTGCTGAATGGTGCCCAGCCAGTGAAGTGACTTCTGTTCACCTACCTTTTAATTTTGTATTATTTTGACCAGTGAGGTCACTATGAGAAAATCTTTATATTATTTTGAGCAGATCTGCACTTTCAAAGAAAGAACCCAGGTCCACCACAATGAATCATAGAATCATAGATTGGTTTGGGTTGGAAGGGACCAGTAAGCTCACCTGGTTCCAATCCCACTGCCATGGACAGAGACACCTTCCACTAAACCAGATTGCTCAAGGCCTCATCCAGCTTAGCCTCGAACATCTCCGGGGAGGGGACATCCACAACATCTCTGGGCAACCTGTGCCAATGTCTCACCACTCCTACTGTAAATGGAAGCTGACATGAGGGTCTTCACACTCAGGCTGCTTTTAGCATCCTCTCTTCTTGGCCATATCCTGCATCCCCATCCCTAACCACAGCTCACACTGGAGTCATAAACACAACTGAAAATCCCACTGGAGGAAGTGACCATTTCCTCTACTTTTTCAGAGTTTATTTTTTCAGGCTGGACTCTTGGCCTCCTTGGCAAGCCCAGCAAGAGGGACTCCAGGTAGGCTGCCAGCCACGGAAGGTAACTTGGCTGTCACCAGGAAAAGAGACAGAGCAAGGAGGAGGCTGAGAGCAGGACCATGCAGGACACATCTCTCCCAGACATGGGAAGGGAGAAGCAGTGAAACTGGCGGATGCCCCAATGAATCCAGGTTTTACTTTTGTGATTTTGCAGTAAACCCGAGTTCAGTAAATTGATTTTTGTAGTAATAAAAGCTGAACACTCATAACCCCCAGAGCGATAAACATTTTACTGCTGTTTAGAATTTATATTTTATTTCGAGTCTTTCCCTCGGATATGCCCTGAGGGGGAGCATTTTATGTGCAGCTCTATAAATGAACTGAGTGCAAATATTTTTATTTTCTGCTAAGCATCAAAATTTTGATGCATTCTCATGGGGCCAAATGCACTTCTTTAAAGTACAGTGAGCCAGCAGAGCAACTTGGCTAGGTTGTTGGATTTTGTTGGTGGTTTTTTTTTTCCCCTGAAGAATAAGCAACATCAGTAAAAAAAAAAAAAGCTGGGCACCAGGCACTGGGTAAAACAGACTGGGCACAATAAATATCAATCTCTGATCTTGATCCCTCTCATGCTTTGATGTTCAGCTAGAACTGATCAGGATGTTTATGAGGACCTGGGTAAAATAGAGTGGGCACAATAAATATCAATCTCTGATCTTGATCCCCCTCGTGCCTTGATGTTCAGATAGAACTGATCAGGATGTTTATGAGGACCTATAAGTCCTACTTGAGGTGCTGAAGCTCCTCAAGAAGCCATTCATTTCCCTGTGGTTCAGGCTCCTTGATATTTCCCAGTGTAGAGCTGAGGATTGACTCTTCTGCTGCTCTCTGATAGCAAGGCTTGGTGGCTTTGACTAGTGCTGGGCTGATTTCCACACATGGAGCAGCTGGTCCACCTTCTTAATCATAGTTACTAGTTTCCAAGAGGGTGTGGAGAGAGGATATGCGATGCTCTTTTGGAGGCTGAGGAAGTCCCAAGATGTTGAACTTTAAAATAACAGTGCAGTGATGGGTGAGGAAACTCTTGCAGGTGCATTTTAGACATTTCTGAATGTTTGAGCTATAGTCCTCCCCTCTTTACAAGCCCTGGGTGGCTGAATTCATGACCAAAAAAAAAAAAAAAAAATCTGTTTTTTTCATGCAAAGGGATAAAAGAAGTAATATGTATAAATGATATTAATGCTCTCTAAAGCATCCTGGAAATATTCCTTCTGTAGCATGCATGTGACAAGTATAGATGACAGCTCATAAGATGACCTGGATGATTCAGTCCTTGGCTGCACACGAGGAATGTGGCCATCCCTGTCTCTATAGCTGTAACCTCTTTATGCCTTCCAGGAGAAGAGGTGCAGTGGTTTCTGTCTACACAGATGAAGGCTGGGGGATGCAGATGTTGGATTTCAGCAAGCTCTCCTAACCCTTGCAATAGCCCAGAAAGCTTGACATGAGCAGGGAGCCTTGCTTGTGATTCGCTTCGGCCATAGAAGCATTGAATGGTCTGGGTTGGAAGGGACCTCTAAAGGTCATCTAGTCCAACCCCCTGCAGTGAGATATCTGCAACTAGATCAGGTTGCTCGGAGCCCCAGACATGCTCTGTTTGTGCTCTCTTTTAATTTGCTTGTAAGATTAAGAGCCGCTTGGGCACTACACCACCAGAGCAAGGGCAGAATGGGACCTGGAGAAACTTCCTTCTACTTGGCACCAGCTCAGCAATTGCCTTCTCATCAACGAATCCCAACAATGAGCCATGCTTAATGAATCAAAATGTTAATTAACACACTCATAATTCAGCAGCTCTGCCTGGATGATAGCTGGCCCCCTCTGCTACTATGAATTCCTCCCCCTCATCATCATCATCATCATCATCATCATCACATCTCCACACTCTCTCCTTCATTAGTTTTCATTTGATGATTTAATGTCACCATTAGCCAAAAAAACTTATCAGTGCTAGTGTGCAAGCACAGCAGGCTGCAAGTGAGCATGGCTGAACATGAAGCAGTTCATGCTGCAAAGGTGTCACAGATCTAAAGAGCTGCCTCCCTCGTTCCCAATGAGGACCTGAAAAACTGGGCAGCACTGGTGGATGTCACTCAGCCTCCATAGGAAGAAAAGCATATAACAAGCAGGCAAAATGAAATCAAAAGTATCTGCTTTGCAAGAATATTTGCTATCCTGGCAGAAGGAAGAGCAGTATCACCTCCTGGGCCTGGCATTTTGGAGAACGTTTTCTTCTCGTCACGTTTGGAATGAGGTGTAGCTAGTCCTGGGCAAGCCATGATGCGTTTGAAGCATGGAAAGTGTAAACGTGGCTCCAGGCAGTCTGTGACCAGCCCTGCTGGCTTTACCCTTCAGACCTGCCTCTGAGAAGAGCCCATTTGCCTCCGCAAACAGAAGATTCTGGGTTTTCCTCCTCCATGTGGGTTTCAGAAAACTGTGTTCATTTATGCTCTGGTCTAATGGTTTCCATCCATCCCACCACAGAAAGAAGTCTGAATCAAATACAGTGGTAAGAGTAGGGATGGGAGCCCTGAATGCCAAAAGACACCAAGTCATTTGCCTGAGCTTTGCCCAAAAAGTTGCCAGCATCACAAGAAGACCAAGGTCCTGCAGGCTGATGTGGACAGGGGACATTTGAAGGCAGTTTGGATGTTGGGTAGCAGTGCTGGGATGGTGTCTGGAGGCATTTCCCAGAAAGAGAGCTGCATGCAGCCTTTCCAGACACCTTGATGAAACCTCAAGCATATCTTGGCTCCATAATGCAGTCAAAACAGGTCATTAATTCCTACCTAGCTAACCCTCTGTGGTGGTCCTTTGCATCCTTGATATTGCATTGTAAGAGCAGCTATTGGCTTGGTCACATAACCCATGAGGGAATCCTCAGGTCTCTGCTGTAGTGGGATCTTCATCCAGCTGGATTATCCCATGGGCACTGGCAGGTTGGGGGAAAAGCCAGCATGCCTTAGGGATGCTCCTAGCCCAGTCCTCAAAAAAAAACCCAATTAGGTCACCCACAGCTACAGATAGTCTTGTTTTACATGCAAAAATAGTAGAGGTGGTATTTTAATGGCTTTCTTCTGATGAATGAAGAGTTCCAGCAAACATGATCAGCTGTCCTGGAAGAAACCACTCATAGCCATGGGTGGAGGAGCTCTAAGCTGAAGATAAAACCTTGGGTTGATGTGCCCCCTCCAGGGTGCCTTCTCCTGCTCACCAGCGTTTACTCAACATGCTCCTATCAGTTTGAATTTTGGAGACCCGCCATCAGTCACCACGGGGAGAAGTGTTTGACACCAGAGCCTCTGGGTGGGCTCAGGGTAGTTGCTTTTCTTTGATAATTAAGAAAGATTACACAAATGATTAAGCATTTATTTAACATTCGTGACTGGAGCTCGCCAGGCTGATCTGCCAGCCCCACATGCTGGGGATTCATCCTGAGCACAGGGAGACAGAGGAACTCTTGTGCAGAATTGGGCTTCGAAAGGGAAATTTGGAGCAGGATAAGTGCTTACCACCCTGCCTCTCTGGCAGCACCAGCATCAGAAAGGCAGGCCATTGCCTTTCTGGGATGAGCCTTGGATGGTGAGCAGAAGGGAATATGTTAAGTGTCCTGGGCACTGACAGCTAAGCATACACACAGCCTAGATAGCTTGTGTGCTAGATAAAGGAGAGAAAACATCTCCTTGAGAGAAAACACAGGATTTCTCCCTCTGCCATTCTTCATCCTTGTTGACTTCTGATTACTATCTCCCAGCCCACCAGGCGGGTGTCTCCATCTGCCATCCCTCGACCACAGGGCTTTCAGACCTACTTTTGGTAGGCTACAGTTGTCCTCTCTGCAAGCTGCATCATCATCATCGAGTTTCTCTGTCTCTCATGGGGGGATACTGGTTCCCTGTGGTCTTTGCTGAAGTTGCTGGAAGCTGCACAAGATCATAGAATCATAGACTCAGTCAGGGTTGGAAGGGACCACAAGGGACCACCTAGTTGCAACCCCCCTGCCATGGGCAGGGACAATCCTGGTGACACGACACACCGTGGACCACTCTCTGCCCCACTTTCTCTAAGCAGCTTTCTGTGCTTTGCAGTACAACAACAATGACAAAATGTAAGAGCTTCGAGGGAGGGAAACATTTCTGGATCCAAGCAAATGCTCAAACTCTTGGTTTCTGGCATCCAAAGAAACCCAGGGGGGGTTTGCTTGAGGAGAAAGAAAACGTTAGAGGCTGAGAAGTGTTCTGCAGAGGTTATGTGCAGAGAAAGGTACATGTGGGGGGTTTGAAGAAGAAAGCACCTTAAGAATAATGTTAATTATTTAGCACTAAGTGCACTGAACAATACGCTGGGAATATTTTGTCCGTCAGACAGGAGTTTGGATCAATTTGTGCTGCCTTTGCACTGCCATCGATTTTCACTCCCAGAGCATTAGTGCTGCCAGGGAGACCTGCCTGTGGGTGGGGGCTGCAAGCTCTGCCAGAAAACTTCTGGCCTCATTTCTACCCTTCATGTAGGAAGAAAAAACCTCAGAGGCTGAGAAGACCCTCAGGGACCAGCCCCTTCTCTTGGCTCATATGTGCCACTAGTGATGGATTTTGGGACCCCCAGACAGATCCCCCCCACAACGAGCTTCAGGAAAGCTGTTGAGTGGAAATCAAGGATGGATCTGGTGACTAGGCACAAAGTCTTCAAATGGCCAAGTCCTGCTCCCATCTCAGCTGGAGTGTTGCACGTGTGACAGAGTGGGCAGACTCCCTTCCTAAAATAGCTTTTTGGAGTTGGTTCTTGCAAGGTTCAATGTTTCCAAAGGTGTCAGTGTGATGCTTTGTTGCGATCTGCTGTGTTGTGCTGTTAAATGGTGTCCTCTCTTTCCTGATAAGCATCACAGGGACTAAACAAGCTGTAGGGAAATTAACTGGCAAAGTGCATCAGTTTTGCTTCAGGCTCACAGCCCTGTACACACATACCCATCATAAGTTCACAGCTGCCCAGAGCAAGAGCAGAGCTCTCCATGGAAAAGCAGAGATTCCAGGGATTTCTCTCGCTCCTTCCTCAGGCAAGGTGAAATTTCTCTGGGCCTGCGTTGGTGTGAGTCTTTTTCCTCCGACCACAGTGCTGTGAAGGATTTCAGCTCAGGATTTTGCCGACAGCTTCATTCCCGACTTCTTGGTGTTCTTCACTTCCTTCTTACCCAAAAGGACAAAACTGGAACGGGATGTTTGGACCCCCACATCTGCAGTCCTCAGGTGCCACAAATCTCTCCTGGCATTTGTATAATGTTGGAATATGGCCACTGCAGTCCATGCTCTGTGACAGTGAGGCATCACAACCCTCATCCGCCAACAGCAGAGGAAAGGAGGATCGACCACTTCCAAGCCAGTGAAACGAGCATCACCAATCAAGTCAGCATTGGCTTTAATTATTTCTCTACAGCACTGTTCTTCTGCTCATCTTCAGCAGAGGGATGAAACTGCAGAGATAGGGTCTCTATGTGGACCCTCTGCTCCTGCTGGGATTTGCACCCGCACTCAAGTCCTGCTGGAGCTGCAAAGCGGTTGGCACACAGAGGTGGGGAGAGAAGAGCATTGAAAGAGGCAAGAGCTCCACTGCATCCAGAGACAGATTAATAAGTGAACCATTCATCTGATAGGGACGCGAGGGAACTTTGCAGGTATTGGGCCCCACTACAATTCAGTAATAGCTCTTGGCTTTATCTCTTGCCCAAGTAACACAAACATTTATGGAATTACATTTTAAGGCTTTTAAAGGTGTATTTAAAACGTGTTTTCTTTGAAGTGTTATCTTTGCAGGGCTCTTATAGGCTGATAAAACCTGTGTATAGCTGCCTCGCAAGGAGCACTTGAAGGCTGTTGGTTCGGAGATCTTTTGCTCTCCGTGGCCAAGGATGGGGCAGCCACTTAGGGGTCTGCACTTCGCCCCATGCCACTGCTGTTTGCCACAGCCCTCTCCCAGAAGAGCCACAGTGTTTGCAGGAAAGCAGCTTTTGGAGCTATGCCATGGTGGCAGTGATGTGGTGAGTTGATCTTTGGAGGTGGGTGACGTCCTTGGGGTCTCAGCAGCTCTTCCAGGGCTGTGAAGCTGTAACACAATGAAAGAAGAGCCCTGGGTTTTTGCAGACATTGCTGCCTGCAAGCTCCTCTTGCTTCCGTGGGAGCCTTCAGGAGAAGGGAAACAGCACAGAGAAACAAATGACTTCACTCCAGGCTGGTTCCAGTTAGCATCTCCGTCCCTCCTCCCAGCCCTGCCCAGAGATGAAGACATTGTTCAACAGCTCATCACTCACCGGCAGGCTCCGAGCAGGCAGCCAACGCACATACCCCAGCCTCATCCCGCAGGCAGAAGACTTGACCCAAAGCTCCTTGAGATCCATGGAAAGGCTCCAGTGGATTTCTATGGGTCTTGGAACTCAGCAGATGTTGGCAAACTCCGCCGAAGATAATGGGAACGTTGCTGGCAGCATAGGCTGCCGGGTCAAGCAAAGGGAGAAAATTAATTCATCAACCAAGAGGATTTGTCTTCCCTTGAAGTTTCCAAGGAGTTTCTTAACGGGGTTCTCATTAACATACCTTGGAGGGAGGAGGGACTCCTCTCTACGTGCCATTGGAAATACCAGCAGCTCCGGATTGGCAGTGGCCGCGCTGCAAATAGCTCGAGGGGGTGTAAAATATCTCTCCCCATCCCCTTTGCCCCTCTTCTGCTCCTCCCCAGCTCCACACAGGCTGTCTCGCTCCTGACCTCCACCCTTGCCTGGAGCCGAAGTCTCGGCGCTGGAGCCCAGCCATGCTCTCTCCAGCCCTGCTCGGCCGCCCTTTTGGAGTTGCTTCCATTCATTTTCTTCCCCTCCAAACATACACAAACCACCCTCCCCTCCCCCCCCGACCCCAGCTCCAAAATCACCAGGCATGACTCCCCTGAACATAGGCTGAACCTGATAAGCGTTTGGCAACAGCAAGAATAAATTGCTT
>VWZI01014877.1:1308841-1381595 GCA_013396835.1 Psilopogon haemacephalus
AAAAAAAAAAAAAAAAAAGCATCTTTGGCTCTGAAAATCACACTTAATTTTTTATTTTGTTTTGGCCAGGGGAGAAGGGAAGGACAAGGGAAAATGGATCTCATAGGAGACACAGCAGAAATGGAAGAGGAAGAGATAGGAAGGGCTGTTAAGTGCAGAGTTTCTCAAACTATAGGTCATGACCGTTAAATAAAGAGCCAAAATGTGTCAGAGGACAGCAGGGTCCTCCCCAGTTCAGCTGAGTGGGAGCCAGCTGAAAACCTACCTGGGTCTTCTCTCTCCACCAAAAGAAAAAGAATTAAAGGGGAGAAAAAAAAAATATTATGAATTTTGAACACGATCAGCATCCTGCTGCAGCTTGGGTAGGAACTCAGGCTGGAAGAGAGGCTGCTCAACCATTCTCCACCCCTGGGAGGTGGGAGACAGCTGTGAACACTGCTTACACATTTTCATGCTGGTGAGGAAATGGTTAAAACAACCTTCATTCCGTTCATGTTCTCCTTGCAGAAGAAAGGAGGGCAGAGGGGGAGGGGGAGGTGAACCTCAGCTTATGCTGCTCCTTCTTGCTTTCCCAGCCTGGCCCAAGCTCTGACCAGCCAAGGGATCATATGAAGATGCTAGAATCACAGAATCACAGAATATCAGGTTGGAAAGGACTTCAAAGATCATCTGGTCCAGCCTGTTTTTAGGGAAATCATGGTTTAGATAAGATGGCCCAGCACTATATCCAGCTGAAACTCAGAAGTGTCCAATGCTGGAGACTCCACCAATTCCCTGGGGATATTATTCTAATGCATGATTCTTCTTGATGTGAAAAATTTCCTCTTGTGTCTAACTGGCACCTTCCCAGGAGTAACTTCTGCACATTACCCCTTGTATTTTCCACACAGATACTTAGGAAGTGGAGGTTTCTATCATCCTTTTAGCTACCCTTTAAATATTAGAACATGGCAACAGATTTGCCAAAGAAGGTCTTTTTGTGAAGTTCAAGAAATGCTCATTTCAACAGGAAGATCTGCTGGGACAGGGTGGGGTACAAGCTACCCAGTCCTGGGTATCCTCAGCTGGAGCCAGGCACAGCATATTCTTTGGCCACAACAACCCCATTCAGTGCTACAGGCTGGGGACAGAGTGGCTGGAGAGCAGCCAGGCAGAGAGGGACCAGGGGGTGCTGGTCGATAGCAACTGAACATGAGCCAGCAGTGTGCCCAGGTGGCCAAGGAGACCAATGGCATCCTGGCCTGGATCAGGAACAGTGTGGCCAGCAGGACCAGGGAGGTCATTCTGCCCCTGTTTGGCCACACCAATTTGGCCACACTTTGAGTGCTGTGTCCAGTTCTGGGCACCTCAGTTTAAGAAAGATGTTGAGGTGCTTGAACATGTCCAGAGAAGGGCAGCAAGGCTGGGGAGGGGCTTGGAGCACAGCACTGTGAGGGGAGGCTGAGGGAGCTGGGGGTGTGCAGCCTGGAGAAGAGGAGGCTCAGGGCAGACCTCATTGCTCTCTTCCTGAAGGGAGGTTGTAGCCAGGTGGGGTTGGGCTCTTCTCCCAGGCCCTCAGTGACAGTACAAGAAGACATAGCTTCAAACTGCACCAGGGCAGGTTCAGGCTGGATGTTAGGAAGAAATTCTTCACAGCAAGAGTGATTGGCATTGGAATGGGCTGCCTGGGGAGGTGTTGGAGTGCCCATCCCTGGAGGTATTTAAGAGAAGTCTGGGTGAGGCACTTAGTGCCATGGTTTAGTTAACTGGAAGGGTTAGGTGATAGGTTGGACTCAATGATCCTAGAGGTCTTTTCCTGCCTGGTTAATTCTGTGATTCTGCAAACCAACCTATCCACAGAGCCAGGCTAATTTTTTCAGGGTAGAAGGTATCCATGCCTTGGGCTATTGGGAAATCTGAGCAACAGCAATGGAAACAGGTGAATTTAGGTGGGATCACAAAAACTTACAACGTGTTTCCTGACTAGGCAAGTTGTGCCAAGGCCTGACATTGACAGCTATGTTCCCATCACCCTCCTGCACTTCATGGAGAACAGCTGCCACCCAGTTTGCTGATGCCTTTGTACTCTCCTGCACATTTGCAGCACCTTGGAAGGCAAGAGCTGCTCATTCGGGGTGTTTGCAACCCAGATGGTGCAGGTTCAAGAAGGTGAAGGGAAACTGAGCTGGAGTGAAAAGGACTCATCTGCTTCTCCTTTCAACTGAGAGAAAACTTACAGCTGAAGGGCAAGGCAGCACCTGTGCGAGGAGGTCTAGGGTATGGATGCAGCTCTCCAGCATGCATCCAGAGCTGCCAGCACTCGTCAAAAAAGAAGGAAAAGAGAATGTTTTGCTGGAATTTTCCCACCTTTTCCATGAGTCTGGACAATATATTGCATTTTGAGAAGCAAAAGTATCAGAATTGGCTGGATGCTTGATTTCTGAGCAACTCAAAGTTGTTCTGCTAGTTTTGCACAGCATGTTTGCCAGGTGCTAGCATCATTGGAGTGACACTGGCTGTGGGCTGGATCCATCCCTGCTGCATGAAGGGCAGCCACCATCCCATGAGGCATCAGGTACAGCTGCCAGGTGAGCTCCATGACCTTGAGCAAGTAACTTCCATCTCTCAAACTGGCATCTTCTGCATCTGCAAGAGGCTGTATTTACCTACTTGAGAGCAAAGAGGTGGGTGATTTGGGGAGTGGTGCTACACACCATTTGTCTCTTCCCACCATTAACCTGGAGTCTCCGTGGCTACACCTTGTGCAGGGGGGTCCTTTAATTCAGGAAAGATCTGCCCAAAAAGCACTGGTATCCTTACACCAAACAGCCAGAAATAGCCTTTCCCTGCAGGCACTGATGGTGTGTCAGTGACAAACACTTAGGTCTGGGCAGTGACATCCTTTGCTGTCTGAGTGTTTAGAGGTTTCTCCAAGTTCATCCTCTGTCCTGATATGCATTTTGCTCCAGGTTGCTAATTACAACAGGAGGCTTGCAAGCAGGTAGCTCCTGGCTTTGGAATCAGTGAGGTGACTCAGAGAAGTTGAGTTACACTCTCCAGGAGCTGATGGCAAGAGGAAAACCAGTGTGAAAATTTGATTTTACTTTGTCTGTGTCACCAGTACCCTTGTACTGGCCACCCTTTTCCTAGCTGATCCGGGTCTACCTCTTTTAATAATGGAAATCTAAAGTAGTCAATGCCCCAATACCAAGATTTTTCCATGCAGATTTCCCAGCACATCTGTGGGTGTTCCTCCAGGGTTAAAACAGCTCCCACTCACTTGCACCTTGTGCCACCCAGTGCTGCCCCATGCAAACCTGGGGTTGAAGGGCTGCAACCACAGCTCAGACAGGCAGGCTACCTTTCTCATGAAGGGCTATTTCCATCCTTATGGCACCAACAAAACATTGCTTTAGCCTCATCCCACTTTTGCAGGACTTTTCCACCTTTGCAAGGCATAAAAAGCAATTGGCAACCTTCTCTCCCCGGTTTCCCAAGCGATTCTGCATCCATCCCTGTGGTCCAGCACTCAGAGCTACCCTGTCTGCCTAGACCCGATCCATCCCCGCAGGCAGACGGACCCTGCCCCAGGCAAGCCCCAGGCAAGCCCTGGAGCCCTGCTCTATGCCCGCAGCTGCGGGCAGCAGCACTTCCGAAGCCGGCGAGCAGCCTCTGGTGGATGCTGCCTGCTATATGTGGTCTGCTACGTGTGCAGTCCTCTCTTGGTGCTGCCTGCTATATGTGGTCTGCACTTTGTGCTGTCCTCTCTTGGTGCTACCTGCTATATGTGGTCTGCTATGTGTGATGTCCTCTCTTGGTGCTGCCTGCTACATGTGGTCTGCTATGTGTGCTGTCCTCTCTTGGTGCTACCTGCTATATGTGGTCTGCTATGTGTGCAGTCCTCTCTTGGTGCTACCTGCTATATGTGGTCTGCTATGTGTGCTGTCCTCTCTTGGTGCTGCCTGCTATATGTGGTCTGCACTTTGTGCTGTCCTCTCTTGGTGCTGCCTGCTACATGTGGTCTGCTCTTTGTGCTGTCCTCTCTTGGTGCTACCTGCTATATGTGGTCTGCTATGTGTGATGTCCTCTCTTGGTGCTGCCTGCTCTGTATCTGCTGCCCTCTCTCCATGCTGCCTGCTGAGGGGTCAGCAGGGCTGTCTGGGGAGTGATTTTAAGCAGGGAAATGTTCACTACCTCACTTCAGCCTCTGTCTGGTTAGGTTTGTAGAGGTCCACTTATATAGGTCCTGAGCAGTGATTCTTCTTCCCTCTGCTTGTTCTTGTCGCCAGGAGCTATGGGCACTGGTTGGTAGCTTGCTCCTGTAGAGCTGCAGTTGGCACCCTGGATACACCCTAAAAATTAGGCACTGGGCTGTGCTGGGTGTTGCACTGACTCCTCTGTAAGCAGTTGCTGATCATGTAGGGCTGCTTTTGTCAGGGTCCTGAAAGCACTGATGGGCTTCAAGAGCCCTGAGCAGCCTCGACTGGGGCTTCCACCCACAGCCAGGAGCCCAGTTCAGCCCAGTATAGGGCTGCAGGATGCTGTTCTCTAGCTCTGGCTGTGTCACCATGCAATCAACTGATGACTTGGGCTCTTGGATGAACTTGCTTGTGGTCTTCAGCTCTGCTCTGCTGCTTACTCTTGTACTGCAGCCCAAGCCATGAGAAGGACCCTCCCTGGTTATCTTTAGTCTTCTTGTGGTGCCTCTTTCAGCAGGAATAAATGTGCTTTCTTCCACAAAAGAGGATTTTTTCCATGAAGGAGAGCCTATATCCATGATAGGTGTTAATTTTTGGTGACCAGCTTTCCCTACAAGTCACTCTTACTCTCTGATTTTGGGTGTTTGGGGAATGGAGCTTCTCACCATCAAAACAGTTTTCCTGTTTCATATATTAAGCTGATGTTCTCAAGCCAACGTTCTTCTCTAACATGTTACCCAACACTTTGGTACAAAAAGGTGGTGGGAAAACAATGAAGGTTGCTTCTCCTGCTAGCAGGAGAGATTTCCTTCCTTTGGGTCCTATGTAGGCAGACTTCAAATCTATGAGCAAAGCACAACCTCTTGGGGATTAACAGCTTTTTAGGCTCTGGCTCAGGTGGGTGGTGGCAGAGGATGGAGATGGTTCGCACAGGGAGGCAGCTGCCTAGCTCATACCTCCCAGATCTGCAGCTGAGTTTGAAATCTTTGTTGTTCCACTCACCTCCTTTCCATCCAACAAACAGATTGAATATTCTGAAGGTCCTTCTTGTCTTGTGTAGCAAAGGTAACAGCTGGAGTTTGGCAGGGTGGGAAGTGTGCTTGCAAAGGGAAAACCCAGCCTGAACTCACAGAAATAATTCGTTCAGGGGAGGAGTTATTTGGTCTAAAATATCCATTCAGCCTAGTCTGCTCTGGCCACCCAACCTGGAAAGCAGCCTCTCCAGCATTCTTCCTAGTTCATGGCATTTTCCTGGCAGCACATGCCCAGAGTGACTATGCAGAGGTTCCTGCTCCAAGTCCAGGTAGTGATCATCCCTTTCGATGGCTGATCCATTTGGGCAGCAGGCTCTGACAGCTCAGCTCTGACAGGGATTGCTTTTTCCCAGGTGCAATGATCTGATGGTGCCTTCTTGCACACTGCCCATGGCAGCTCCAGCATGGTCCATGCCACCACTGCTTCCCAGAGGACTGCCTGCTGTGGGTTATCTCCCCAGGCTTTGCCACTCCCCTGATATCACCAGACTGGTCTAAACAAGGAGCTCTCTTCCAGGTGGTTGCTATTCATTCCACCACCACAAACACCAGTCTGAAGTACCAGACCATATCAAGCAATCAATCTTTAATTGTCATATCCCTCGGTAGACCAAAGCCCAAAAGGAAAGAGAAGGGGCACAAAGAAGCCAAGATCTTCCCTCTGCTCATTGTGGGTGGCTTGTGAAGTCTTGGATGGAAGAGAACACCACTCCCCCCCTCCCCCCTCCCTTAGCCCCCTGCTATATCCTTCTTGTAGAGGAACGAGCCAGGAATTCCATGCACGTAGAGCAACCACCAAACAGTCCCTACAGGTCTGTCAAGGACCACAGCTCACCAACCATTGCTTGTTTACCTGCCACCCATTTTCATAGCGTGGGTGTGCAGCCACATTCCTGGGAGCCCCAGGAGCTGCTCCCCACCTGCCCGACCTGTCCGAGCTCAGGTAGCACAGCTCAGAGCCACTGTTTGGCGGCAGGACTGCAGATGGGTGATGTGATTGCAGCAGGGGAATGCTGCCAAGGATGCTCAGCACTTGCTGGGCTTACCTGAGGAGCCAGCTCAGCAGCTAGGGTGTAAACCAGCACGGTGATGGTTGTGACTTTACACCAGCTGAAGGTCTGAGCTGATGGCTGAGGACAGAGCTCTGGGGATGTACAGCATGGCAGAGCTGCCTTCCTCACACAGAATGACTCAGAGGAATAGCTCAACCTTGATGTTCCAAACCCCCTTCTGCAGGGTCTCTCCCTATCCTCCAGCCCTGAAAATACCACAGGGAATCTACCCTCCCCAGCTTACGTGTCCTGTTAAGCAACACAGACGCGTTCCTCCCAAGCACAGAGCCATGCTCAGAAGTGGTTGTGCCAGCACAGCAGGGCAGCAGCCTGGCTGAGCAGCAGCACAGCCTGGCTGAGCAGGACAAGCCATCTGGGACTCAGATACGCAGGAAACTATTTATTTATTTATTTATTTTTAATATGTGTGATATTGATGGTGAGCAAATGCCTCTCTTGCTTTCTCAGCCCCTGTGCGTTGCTGCTGTCTGCAGTCATGCGGGGGAAGCTTGTCCTTGCCCAGCCTGGGCAGGGGAATCCGTGCCAGCGTTTTCCTGGGGGATGCCGAAAGACCTGCACTTCAAAGGCTCAAGATGTGTCCACATTGCCTTGGGCTCCATCAGCCCACGATTCGGGGTGGAAGCTGCTTGTGTCAGCACCTGGAGCTGGGCTGAGCTAGAGTTGCTGGCCAGGATTGGCACCTAAATCACTGAAGCCTCTCCCTGCTGGTCCCCAACGCATCCCCAGCCAAGAGATGATCCAGGACCATGGGCTTTAATCTTGCACTGGAAAGTGCTGAGTTTAGGCACATTCCTTCTCCTCTCCTGAGCTGTTTGTGCTGAGGGTTGTTGTGTGCCCTGGGCCATGCACTCTGGCTCGGGATGCTGATCCCCTCACATTTGATCCTTTTTTTCTCTTCCTTTCAGAAAAACAAAAAGCCAAGTTACGTAAAATGAAGAAATTCCCATCTAATGGTGGATGAATTATTTAAATGGGCCTGTTTGCTGATGTGATTGGCTTCAACCAACAGCATAGGTTGAGCTGTAATTATGGGAAAACAATCAAATCTCTATCTGGGTTCACACCGTACTGGTCTTGCAGCTTTTTGTGTGTTATGGCAGAACCTGTTGGGCAGCTTTAGTCAAGCTGAGCCTCCTTTCTGCTGCTGGGGCAAAGAAACGCAAACCAGTAGAGCCAGTCGGACAGCAAAGAAAAATTATGGCTTATTGTCTGTGCAAGTTCACCCACACTGCTCACTCCAGTCTCTTGGATCCCAGATGACCGTCCCTGGAACACAACCTAGCTGAGCCCGGGGAGTCGGAGGAGAGAGGCAGACAGTCCCCCAAAGTAAGTATTGCCTGTGCTGAGTTGTGTCTGGCCCCAGCATCCTGGGCTGTGTTGTGTAACTGGGAAGGGAGGGAGCTGGTGTGAGCTGTGTGGAGAGAATTGCCCCAAACCCATGCAGCAGCAGGCTGGGGAGTGCTGTCACTTGGTGCTGGTGGCCAGAGCCTGCTCCAGCTCCTACCTGACGGGCAGAGGTTGTTGTGTCATGGGTGTGCTTGCTTTTCTGCTCCCTCTCAAATTCCTAGGGAGAAATTTGGACCTTTCCAGAAGCTGAAGAGTCAGTGGGTTGTTGTAAAATGGTGGCATATCCCCCCATGGTGTGTGGGGTCACCAAGGAGCAGAGCAGGGCTGAGGCAGTCCAGGCTTTGTGGCCACTGCCCAGCTGGAACCCCAGGGCTGTCTCCTAACAAAATCTTCTCTGGTGTTTTCCACTTGGGCATGGAAGGCAACAAGCTATAGCTGGGGAAGGAAATGCAAAGAATCAGCATCTAGGCTGGGTGAAGTGAAATGGCTGTGCAAGGGGCAGAGCTGTTTGTGGGAGACAGGGTTTATGTGAGGATGAGGGATTTTGGGCACATTTGCATTGAGAGACCAGGGACCAGGGCAGCAAGCATCAAAGCTTTCCCTTAGCAAACATCCAGGCTGTGCAACAGCTGTGGGGGAAGAAGAGCTGGGGCTGTAGCCATGGTGGGATGCACCTCTTGAGCTGACAGCAATGCCCAACCTCAGCACACAGTGCTGCTCTCCTGGGAGTTAGTGCCTGACACTGGAGGCATCACCCCCTTTTCTCACCTGATCCACTCCTGATAGCCCACCCTAAACTGACAGCATCTCCATTAGTAAGGCTAAGAAGAATCTCCTGTGAGGCAGCTGAGAGCTGGGTTGCAGCAACCTCTGCTGGGTGAGTGAGGTGACCTTCTTGTCTCTCCACCTTCACATCCTCTGTTCCCTTTGTGTTCCTCATGAGATAACATGTTGGTGCCCTTCCAGGGCAAGTGGATACTCTCCTGTGGGCAGTGCATATTCAGCAAGGCTTGAGGTTGCTGGGGCTCTCAGGAGCCCCACATGTGAGGTGGGATGCTGATGGGGGGCTGTCAACCCCTTGCCTTCTGTCCTCTACCTTAAATGCCCATGGAAGGATTGCTGCAGAAGGAAGGCCATGTCCACACCTGCTGCATCCCTGCACAGGGATTTTGTTGCTGTGTGTTTGACTGTCCCAGCAGCAGCTCCTTCTCTGCTCTGATGGAATGGACTAATGATGGAGAGTGCTCTGAAAGTAGAATCCTCTGAAAGGAGATGACCACAGATCAGTGCAGGACATGGGGCACTGATGCACACACTATTGATTTAAGACCAAGCCCAGCAGCAAAGTGTCCTCTACACCAATGTGTCACCAGGCATTTGGGACAAGCAGAGGTGCCTCAGCCCATAAAAATGTCTGGCTGTGGCTGTTGTGCTTGTTGGACAGGACAACATAAGGCTGAGCTGTTAAGAGAGGACCTGTCCATGATGCTGCAGCAGGACTAAAGTCCAGGTGGAGCAGAGATGCCCTTTGATCTGGATCAGATGTAGGATGAAGCTGGCAGTAATCTCCTCAGTAAGCTGAGGAAGCAGGGTCCTGTGCAAGCCTGTGGAAGGAGCAGATCTTTACCAACTGCAGTGTCTCCCACAGAGCTTTTCCCCTTGATCCACACAGGAGTGGTGAGAGGGTGCACATGTCCCAGCTATCCAGAGCAACGTCTGGCTGTGAGGAAGGTACAGCCACACTGGGTTGGGTTTTTCTTCTGAGTTAGAAGTGCTGAGCTGTGTCAACATGAGCTACAAGAATGCCCAACAGACAGAGAATTGGTGGAATTAATTCTCAGCATCTTTCATCAAAGCTTCTCCAGGACTTCTGGAGGCAGTTTATTTGTTTCACTTACCCAGCACCACGAACATATTCCTGTACCACCTCAGCAATGGGAATTTGGCTCCCAAACCTCATCACAATCACAGAAGGTTAGGGGCTGGAAGGGACCTTGAAAGGTCTAGTCTGACCCTCCTGCTGTCTAAAGTTGTTATGGATGGAACATTTGAAGAATGCATCTGACACAGGAAGGAAAATAGTAATGATGATAATACAATAATAACAAATGACAGGAGAAAGTGTACTGATGTGGGGGCTGAAACTTTCTGATGCAGAAGAACTTCTGCTCCTGGAAATTCATCTTCTCCCAGGCAACCAGTGACAGAACAAGAGGACACAGCCTCGAGCTGCACCAGGGGAGGTTTAGGCTGGGTGTTAGGAAGAAGTTCTTTGCAGAAGGAAGAGATTGGCATTGGAATGGGCTGCACAGGGAGGTGGTGGAGAACCCAATCCTGGAAGTGTTTAAAAAGAGACTGGATGTGTGACTTGGAGCCATGGCTTAGTTGATTAGATGGTGCTGGGTTGGACTTGATGATCTCGAAGGTCTTTTCCAACCTGACAGATTCTGTGATTCTGTAGTATCCTGACCCAGCTTAACACAGTCAGGATTTCACCTCCTACTGAATAAAGCTAGTTTTAGCTTAGTTACAAGACAAGACAGAGTTTTAGCCACTCTGACATAAAAGAATGTCAATGAGATTTGAGTTTTATTCCATTTTCCTTGTTAAGGATTCTCAGACATTTCCTCTGTGCTAATTCAATGCTTCTCAGAACATTTCACAGGTTTACTCCTGTCATTTTTACAATTGAGCAAGAAGAGGCAGCTAAACAGAGAGGAGCTCAGCTTAAGTCAGGAGGCTCAGCCAGCACCCATAAGTGATGTCAGAATGATCATCATGTATCATCATGGATCTAACCCTACCTAGCCGGGGGGCCAGCAGGCCCCCCGGCCTTTAGATCACCTCCACCAGTCACCCAGTGCACACCACAGGCACTCACCAGTGATGACGGGAGGAGGATCCCTCTGCCCAGATGGGCAAGCTTAGGGCTGCTGCCTTTCCTGGGACTGCTTATAAAGGAGAGTGAGCAGGGAGGGCAAAGTGGTCACACCTGGGGTGGGAGGAGACCTCAACAGCACTCAGGTGCTCTGAGTTTGGGAGGACAAAGGGGAAAATTAGGGAGGGGAAGGGAAGGAAAAGATCACAGGATGATAGGAGTTGGAAAGGACCTCCAGAGGTCATCAAGTCCAACCCCCCTGTCAGAGTAGGACCATAGAATCTACTCTGGTCTAGATTCTAGAGGTCAGCAGGTCAACACAGGAACACATCCAGATAGAAAGCCTCCAACTTGCCTGCCCTGTTTGTGGTAGACCTGAGGAGGACCCAGGTGCATGAAGCCTGAAACCCTGTCACTACTCAAATTGCCCAAATGGAGCCTTGTAAGCAGAGAAGCAGTATCCATAGATGTGCACAGTCACTGCCTTGGAAGAGCCACATAGAACGTATGGGGAAACCCAAAGCATGAATTCTTGCCCCAGACTGGAGCAATGAGCACAGCTCATGTGGAGCAGATCCCTGTGAATGAAAGAGACCCTCACATCCCCCCAACCTCTCCTCACCAGGCACCACCATGGGCCCAGCATCTCATGGCCACCAACAGCCTAGTGGACCATATGGATGTCCTGTGGGAGGATGGGGGAGCTTGTTTGGCAGAATAGAAGCAAACACAATGATGTTGTCCCAGGTCTTCAAAGCAAATGGAGCTCCTGCTGTTATAAAAGGGACATACTTATTGACCACTGGGGCATCAGCCTTAGCTCAGCAGGAAAAAGCCTGATGTGGTCTCCCAGCCGCCCTGAAATCTGGAGCATCCCCATCAGCAGGGGGCTTCCAGGCATCCCCCATCGGGGCATCTCCATCAGTAGTGGGCTCCCAGGCATCCCCCATTGGGGCAACCCTATCAGCAGAAGGTCCCAGCAATGTGGTTCAGCTTTTGCAGCTGTGTCACCAACAGCTTTAAACTGTCCTGGCAATGGATAGACATCCAGACCCAGCATCCTGAAGTCCTGTGAGCTTCTATGGAGGACAAGTGCTGCAGGCTGTCCCATCCATGTCCAGCTGACCTGGTTCAACCAGCAGGACCCAAGCATCCAGGACTGAATGTTCCTAGCACACAGGCCCTTTTCTGAATAGCGTTCAAGGTAAAAACAGATTCAGTTGAAGACTTCATTACCCATGCTGTGTGCTGTGGAAAGAGATTTATTCCTGTCATTTGCTTGGCCAGCAGAATGTTGGAATCATAGAATGATTTAGATTGGAAAAGACTTTTAAGATCATCATTAGATGGACTCAGGATGCCCAAGCACATCAGGAGCAGAGATGCCAGTTTATGTGAGCATGCTTACAATGGATCTTCCTGCCCCTTACCCAAGCAAGACCTAACTGCCTGTGCAGGACCAGCAATGATGGATTCCACACCTGCTGGGAGCAGGGCTCTGAGGCACTGCTGAGGTTCTCTACCACAGAGGAAGAGAGAGTGAGATCAAGAGGCTTTGCAGGTGCCCCATGCACAGCATAACGGGATCACAATCAAAGTGTGGGATGATACCAACATCTATCAGAGCTTCCCAGGGTATTCACCATCCACTTTGCCCAGCCAAGGTCTCTGGGAATGAGAGAGGCATTGGGAGTGTGTTAGCTGGGCTGGGAGGAGGCAGTGACTGTGCATCTTTGCTCCCTATGGGGCCTTGAGCTATTCCCTCAGCCTCACCACTTCTCAATTAAAGCATCCCAAAAAATGTGATAATGCTTCATTAGCCACTTCCCAGAGCATTTTGAGGTGTTCATTAAGTGATGTTCATAGAAGCTGTGGTTATCCTGAGATGAACAGGCAGATAAGTGGCTGCTTTTAATCATCTTCTGAATCCCCACGCGGGCACACAGACCTGCCTGTGGATCTAGCCAAAGCCCACCGTGCTCCAGGGAGCTCCACAGCATGGCCAGAGGGTCAGAATCCCACTGTGTCCCCCAAGCTGTGTGGAAAGGACAAATATTTCCTGCTAAACCTCAGCAAAGCAGCAAGGAGCTGTTAGTTGAAGGAACTGGGGAGGACAAAACCTCCATTCCAGCTTGGTATGAAGTTAGTGTAGACCCTTTAACTGCTCACCCTCCTACATAAAAGCCAAATCTCAGTTCCTGGTTGCATTCAGGAATTGCAGAGGACCAGCTTCTCCTCCTTTAGTGACTTTCTGACACCAGGGCAGCAAAGGCAGTGCCAGGAGGAAGGATGTCCCTGCACTCAGGGCACTCAGGGATGCTCACCAGAAGGGGGGGGGGGGGGCTTTCAGTATCTGAAGGGGGCCTACAAAAAAGCTGGGGAGGGACTTTTTAGGCTATCAGGTAGTGACAGGACTAGGGGGAATGGAGCAAAGCTGGAGGTGAGGAGATTCAGACTGAGTGTGAGGAGGAAGTTCTTCACCATGAGAGTGATGAGACCCTGGAATGGGTTGCCCAGGGAGGTGGTCTGGGCCACATCCCTTGAGGTGTTTGCAGCCAGGCTGGCTAAGGCTGTGGACAGCCTGATCTAGTGTAGGTTGTCCTTGCTCATGGCATGAGGGTTGGAACTAGATGATCCTTTTGGTCCCTTCCAACCCTGACTGATTCTATGATTCTAGGGGGGTCTCAAGGAGAAAGAAGATAATGGCAGAAAAATCCCAATTGCTCTGCTGGTTGCCACAGTGGTTAAAGATGTAGAAGCTGTCTGCAGAGGGCAAGAACCTGAGCTGCTGGTTTTGTGATAGTCAGAGTTGTGATGTATTATGGCAACATGCTTTATAGGCTTGAAGTAAGTAGGTGTGCAGGTTGAGTCCTGGGGCTGGAGCTTTATCTTGGAGGATTTGCTCTTGTTCTCCTCTCCCTGCAGTAGGACACGTCTACATACACGTGAGTGGGGCCAGCAACTCCCTGCTGCTGCTGGGCTGGTTTAACTTCTTTAGGAGGCTGTGACCAGCACCAGTCCCCAGCAATCCCAAAGGGACACCAAGACTGCTCATAGCCCCACTGTAGCTCCACACCATACCCCATACCCGTTCAGTGAAGGTGACCCTGAGGCAGGCTGTCTGCAGCAAGGGCTCACTGCAAACCATCCCCTGAGCTCGTGGAGCAGCCCAGAGCAGCTGCCCTGCTTTGGGGAGGATTTTCAAGTTGTACAAGGTGGAGGAAGGCACCTCCTCCTCCTCCCTGATGAGGCTAGAGCCAAAGCTGTTCATCCTGTTCCACTTGTTGGGGGGGATGGGGGGGGGGGGGGGGGGGTGGGTGTAGTTTTGCAATCTGCCAGCCCCTACCCAACACCAGAGTGGGAGAGCAAGTGCTAGGCTCCATTTTAGGGTAGCCTGTGCCACAATAAGTCATACAAATAGATAAATGCCCAGAAAAAAAAAAAAAAAAAAAAAAAAAAAAAAAAAAAAAGTTCTCTCCAATCCAATCCACCAAGTGCCCAGTACATTAGGAAAGTGAATCAGCTTCATGCTGGCCTCCAAAATACTCCTGGCACTGCAGATTTTCCATGAGTGATCAGGCAGCTTTTCTGGGTATAAATTCAATTTATAATTCTAAAATTAGACCAGGAACATAGAAGGGTTGCCAAGAAAAGAAAGTTTGGCTGGTGGAAGCAGCCCTGCCTGGCAATCGCCTGGTGAAAGGTATATTACATAAATCCAGCCTGAAGCTGAACAACTCCAGCACTGCTGATGGGGAAATATCTGGTTGTAAATCCATTAAGCTTCACTGATCCAGCAGTGTCAGAACTTTCAGAGTCCTGCCTTTTTTCTTTCTTTGTTCCTTTCTTTCTTTTTTTTTTTTTTTTAATGCCTTAAGCTCATTTAGCTCATGAGTTGTTTTATTCTTCTGAAATAAAATAGTACTGAGGGTGAGGATGGTGTCATGGCTTGATGCAAGTGTGGCTAGCAGCACTGAGGATAGTAACACGAGGCCAGAAACCCCTCAGAGAAAAGGGTCTGGAGGACAGTTGTGCTGTCAAGAGCTGGTTGTCCAGGTCCATCCCTTCCCAAGGAAAGGGAAAGGCTAGGAAATAACCTCCCTGCTGCTTTTCCTTTCCTCAGCTGCAGGCAGGAGCATCATATCCCAAGGAGTGATGCCACCAGTATCCAAGAGATGCCAGGAGATTCCCCAGCCTCGTGTATGAGATCCAGTGTGCCAGGGACCCTGTGCCCCAACTCAGACCCTGTGTCCAACCTGAGCTGAGCATCAGGGGCTCAGAGAGCAGGTGAGCAAAGCCACTGCTGTTAGCAACCACTCTGCCCCAGCACCTGGGCTTTCCAAACCCACCAGATTTAGGGCCTGGTTGAGGAGTTTGCCTTTGGTTCTCTGACAGTGGGGCTCTGTTTGCAGAGGGTACCTGCCACTTTGAAATACACTCAGCCCTGCCAGCACACCAAAGGGCTGCTCCCAGCCCCGCTGCGGGCTGCATCCGGCACCGCCAGCTGTATATTATAGTGACAGCTCTGGAAAGGGCTCAGGGCTGTAAATGAAATCCCTGTCTCAGGCAGAGAGCTCCACACTGAGGGACTCTGTGGTCTGGTCTTCATCAATAAATCTCCCTCAATAAATCGTCTTGAGCAGGGCAGAGGAGCGTGGGGCTGTGGCTTCAGTGGGTGAGAAGGGAGCAAAGCTGAGCCCCTTGGAGAACCTGGGCTGTCTGCGAGGTTACTCTGCTGCAACAAAGGGCTGAGCCGTGGGAACAGATACCTGGGGGGTGATGCTCATGAAGCATCTTTGTAACCACGGGTGTGTGCAAATCAGAGACCTCAGAGCCTTGCCAGAATTGTCACAGAGTGCAGGGATGGATGCTGGGATATCAAAAAGCACCAACAGCTTTTCCACACCAGTTGGACAGATCCCTACTGACTTCGGGGGCTCTGAGGAAGAGAAAATCAGGTGGCACCACGGCCATGCATGGAAGGCAAAGCTCCTACCCACACCCCAGTCCCAAATCCTGATCTGGAAGGCTGTGCACGCAGCGCTGAGTCACCAGAGCAGGGATCTGGATCCGGATCCGGCACCAAGCACCTGGGCTACCCCCACGCCCTCTGCCTCCAGCCACGTCCAAGCCCATCCCTGCCTTCCCAAACAACAGGCTGGCACCAGCCCCAGCCTGGAAGCCACCTTCCCTGGATGTCACCTTCCCAGGGTGCCCCTGCTGGAGCCCCATGGCACCAAAAGCTGGGTGCTGCTCAGCTGCCCCAGGCGCCAGGCTCGGGGGGAGGGCAGCGCTAAGGTGGGCGGTGAGAGCTGCTCCGGCACCAGCGAGTGCCTTAGGGAGCTCACGCGGCCGGCGCCAGCTCTGCTCCCAGTTGCAATCTGTTCCCAGTTTATAGCGCTAGGGAATGTGATGGGAATTAGTGCCTGAGCACTTCAAAGCCTTTGCAGCCATCACTCAGGGGATGCAGCCCCATGACAGCCTCCCTTCAGCCTCAGCGAGGTGCTTTGCTCAGGGCAGAGCTCGAGGTAGGACTCAACAATGCTGAGAAGTCCTTCACATCAGGGGGTTTCTTTTTCCCTCTTCGGAGCAGAGCTGTGTATCGTTTCCAGGGCTCAATTTTTCAGCTACAGTATTTGGGGCTGATCAGCAAAGATCAGCTCCCAGTGCCAAGCTGCACAAGCCACAACAAGCTGTGCCATGCCCCAGATAGCTTTCACCGCCTGGCAGAGATCACTCAGCCCTGGGAAAAGGGTGGCTTAGAATCATAGAATCAGCCAAGGTTGGAAGGGACCACAAGGATCATCTAGTTCCAACCCCCCCTGCCATGCCCAGGGACACCCTACCCTAGATTAGGCTGAACAGAGCCTCAGCCAGGCTGGCCTTAAATACCTTCAGGAAAGTGGCCCCGACCACCTCCCTGGGCAACCCGTTCCAGGGTCTCATCACTCTCATGGTAAAGAATTTCCTCCTCACATCCAATCTGAATCTCCTCACCTCCAGCTTTGCTCCATTCCCCCTAGTCCTGGCACTACTTGAGAGCCTAAAAAGTTCCTCCCCAGCTTTTTTGTAGGCCCCCTTCAAATCCTGGAAGGCCACAAGAAGGTCATCTTGGAGCCTTCTCTTCTCCAGACTGCACAGCCCCACCTCTTTCAGTCTGTCCTCACAGCAGAGGTGCTGCAGCCCTCTGAGCATCCTTGTGGCCCTTCTCTGGACATGCTCCAGCACGTCTACATCCCTCTTGTAATAGGGGAAGCAGGAACCCCTCTTCTGCCTGGGGAAGTGGGAACCAATAAATTGCTTTGCCAGAGAGTGAAGTCTCTGCTCAAAAGCTGAACAGAGCGGCTGGGAGGTGACTGTGTTGGGGCTTGGCTGATGGGAGCAGCCTGAGCTCCTGAAGCAGGCTCCCTGCTCCCTGCTCCCTGCTGCCACTCGCCGGCGCGTGCCTCGGTTCTTTGGAAAATGAAATGCTTTAGGGGAAAGTTTCTTCTCCCAGCTCTGCCTGCCCACATCTTGCATATGCAGCCGAGCCGGCACACCTCTGCTCTGCGTGCAGATAAAGGTGCGGGCAGGCTGCTGGCAGAGAGTCGGGGCTGGCTGTGATGCTGAAATCATAGAATCGTAGAATGGTTTAGGTTGGAAGGGACCTCAAAGATCAGCCAGTTCCAACCCCCCTGTGCCATAGGCAGGGACACCTCCCACTAGAACAGGTGGCTCAAGGCCTCATCCAACCTGGACTTGAACACCTCCAGGGAGGGAGCAGCCACAACCTCCCTGGGCAACCTGTGCCAGTGTCTCACCACCCTCACTGTAAAGAACTTCCCCGTAACATCCTGTTTAAATCTCCCCTCCACCAGTTTAAACCCATTCCCCCTTGTCCTATCGTTACAAGACCTTGTGAATAATCTCTCTCCAGCCCTCCTATAGGCCCCTTTCAGATACTGGAAGGCTGCTATAAGGTCTCCTGGAAGCCTTCTCTTCTCCAGGCTGAAAAGCCCCAACTCTCTCAGCCTGTCCTCATAGCAGAGGTGCTTCAGCCCTCTAATCATATTCATGGCCCTCCTCTGGACTCTCTCCAACAGTTCCACGTCCTTCTTGTGCTGGGGGCTCCAGAACTGCAGAGTTCTGGAGTATTAATACTCTAAATGATGGCAATTAGATTGACGGAGCATTAAAACCCCCTAACCTCAATGGGGAAACTGAGGCAGGTGAAGGAAGAGCAGAGACCCCAGGGTCACCCAGTTTGCATCTACACCCACATGTGCTGTGCCCAAACCAGCTCTGCACCCTTGAGTCTTCCTGTGGAGCTCAGCTCTGTACATCACTTCTCCAGGTTTCTCTGTAGAATGGGATGAATACCACTCAGTTTGGTGTCACCTAAGAGTTCAAAGTGGCTGCAGCCACACAGGAAGCCTGGGTGATGACAGCAGGATGGCCAAGAGGAATGTGTTGCCTCTGTAGAAGTGTGTGTGCTGCCATAGGGAGGAAGGATGCATGGGAGCAACTCAGGACCTGGTGGGAGATGGATTCATCAGGTTCAAGCACCAAAACTGCCCTGAGTTTGCCCATCATCATCCCCAGAAATGTGGTAGCCCCTTCATCAAGAAGATGCCCTGCCCTGCCTGATCTCAGAGAAATGTGATTTAAATAGGTCAAAAAGTAGAGGGAAAACTCAGCTTTTCAGCTGGGCTTTCCACGCTCTTCCACTTTGCTCCTGCCACCAGCCTGAGGCTGAGGCAGGGTGGGCAGGTCTGGGAATGCTCCCCTTTGAGTGAGCCTGCTGCTTTATGTGGCTTAGCAAATTATTTCATTTTCTAGATGTGGGCTTTCTTCTGTTTCCATGACTCTGCAGAACATCACATACACAAGATACTTCCCTTTTATTGGGCTTTTGGTTTGTCTTTTAGACAGAAACCTGAATAAATTGAAAAGACATCTTTGTGCTGGAAGCAACCCAGCGTGTGGCACAGCCCTGAACATGACCACAGAGAGTTTTGCAGAATTCCTGAATAAGCTCAAGGAAATCCATGAGAAAGAGGTCCAAGGTAAGGAGCTGTGAGAAGTTTCATGACAAACTGGTCAAGGTCCATGTCTTTGCAATGTCTTCTTGATCTGCTTGGTTTCCAAAAGCCTGAAGGGAGCAGGAGTGGGTTCAGATTAGGGAGCTTTGGGAATTAGGGCTCAACCAGCATCACCCACAGGGATGGATGGGGGGTGCAGGGTCCAACCTTGGCCTTCAGGGGAGCACACCCTCCAATGACACCTTTCTATCTCCACCTAAGGGGAGAATGAGGTTTAGTGAGACAATCATTAACTTTTTGGATGATGAGGAGTAACAGAAGAGAGAAGGAACTCCTGCAGATGATCTTCCTGGACAGCATAGAGATGCTCACTCCCATTTCCTCCAAGCACTACTCATGAGGGATTTGACTCCCTCCCTGCTCTCACTGCCATGGTTGGTGATTCAGGTGAACTGTGAGGCTTGCAGGTTGTACACACTGCTGAGCATCTCCTCCAAGCAGCATGAACTGGATTGTATTTGAATGCTGAAGGATGAATGGGAAAGCAAAAAGATGCAATAATCTATAAGAGAGAAGCAGCAGAGTATGAAGCTCTGTTAAAGCAAACCTTAGAGTCAGGCTGGGTAGCTTATTCCTATAGGGAATAAATTATTCCTCAGGTCATGCATTATTTAAATAAGAAGCATTAGGTTAAGCAACTGAATGCCAGATCCAATTGTTTTCCTATTAGAATAATTCCCAGTATCAATATTATGAACAAAACAGGAGCGTTTTTGGAGGATTCTGGCTTATGAATTCATTCTTCTCTTGAGTAATTTCAAGCCATGTGAGACTCAGAGGAAACTGTTGAGCAATTTAAACCACATGTTTACATCTACTTTGCATAAAATGGATTTGACAAGATGAAATGTCTGCAGATCCATCAAGGAAAGCTGCTCTCCTTCAGCTGTAAATATCCTCCAAGATGCTCTGCAGCACTGAGAGCTATAAAATATGGCCCACCTGGGAAATGCATACTGAAGCGAGAAATAAGTAGGAATAAAACCAAAGCAGACTTTTTTTTGGGGGGGTGGGAGGGAAATGCTGCTTCATTAGATAGTGGAAATGCAAAATGTGCTCACATTTTGTGCAGCTCCTCCAGCTCTTATTAAACTGCAATGCTGCTTCCTGCTTATTCCTCCCCAGGAATAAGGGTTGTAAACTGATGAGGTTTCCTCACAGCCAGGCAGGCACCCTCCCGAAGTTCCATCATTGCTTTTGGTCTCCAAAGTGCCTGGGATCTGGCAATAAACATCCACTTCTCCTTCTCTGTTAATTATTCCAGGTCTGCAGAGCAAGCTGACAGAGCTGACGACAGAGAAGTGCCGGTGAGCAATGCCACATCTGCTCTGCCCACACCCTGGTGGGATGTGAGGTGGAGGGGAGGTCACACCTGCTCATTTCACACCCCTTGGGCACCCCTCTGAAGCTGCCTGATTTCAAGATCACCATTTATCTTTATGGCTTGGCTGAATTCAAACCTTCTGATGACTTTAGTCGTACAAGTCCCCAGCACAGGCAGAGCTTGGGGCAATGAAGAAAGGCTGAGAGAGTTTGGGTTGTTCAGCCTGGAGAACAGAAGGCTCCAGGGAGACCTTATTGTGCCCTTACAATACTTTTAAAGTGCTGATAAGAAAGATGGGGACAGACTTTCTAGTAGGCCCTGTTGGGACAGGACAAGGGCTGATGGGTTTAAACTAAAAAGAGGGAGGTTTAGACATAAAGAAACAGGTTTTTATGCTGACTGTGGTGAATCACTGGCCCAGGTTGCCCAGAGAGGTGGTAGAATCCCCATTCCTGGAAAAATTCCAGGTGAAGTTATCTGGGGCTCTGAGCAACCTGCTCTATTGCAGATGTCCCTGCTGACTGCAGGGAGTTGGACTAAATGACCTTTAAAGGTCCCTTCCAACCCCGAAGAGTTTTATGAGTCTATGATCCCAGCCCATCTTCCACCAGTGAGTGATGCTTATGCCAATAGATACTTACTGCCTTGGGAAGCAACAAACTGGGACAAAGCAAGCTGCTGACTCCAAGGGTGGGTGTTGAACGGCAACTTCTGGGCTCTAGCACATTTGTTTCTCCTCCTGCCACACAAGAAAAAGCAATTCAGCCGCCCTGGTGTGCACAGCATGGCAAGCTCAGGGCAGAAATCCTTCCCCTTGACAGGGCACTGCGGAGAAAAGCACAAATGTGGAGGAGAAATCTAATAAGCCTCTTCTCTTTGTTCTGCTTCTTCAATTTTAGTGATGCCCAGAGAATTGAAGAGATGTTTGCTAAAAATCACCAATTAAGGGAACAACAGAAGGTCCTCAAAGAGAATATAAAGGTGCTAGAAAACAGGTAAGACTGATTTGTCCATAGGGTACTGTTTCATGGCAGACATTTCATCCTGATAAGGAGAGAATTTGGGGTTTACTTCCTTCCCAAAATAAGGATGTAGCACAAGAACCTCTTTTGTGCTCATACTTGGATGCTGAGAGAGCTGGGCGAGCTTGGGAATGTGCAGAGGAACTTTCCTAAGCTGCTGGTGGTGGGATTTGATCTAAAAGGGTGGAAGTATCATGGGTGATAACTCCTTTCACCAATTCTGAGTGTTCCCACTTCTCTGCGGGGAAGGCAGGAGCTTATTTCCCCTCCGTGGGAACTGTGTGGTAACAAGCTGCTGGCCATGGGTGTTCCCCCAGGCTGCGAGCAGGTCTCTGTGACAGATGCATGGTCACCCAGGAGCTGGCAAAGAAGAAGCAGAACGAGTATGAGACCTCCCATTTCCAGAGCCTGCAGCACATCTTCATCCTCAGTAGGTACCACCACTCGCTGTAAGCTCAGCTTTGCTGCCTGGATCTTTACTCAGTTAATGCTTTTCCCAGTTGTTTGTGTGTAAGCCAGTCCAGGGACTGTGTTCTCAGAAGGGTTTGGGGACCTGGAGAAGGGATGGAATGTGGGGGCCTGGAAAAATCAGATCTAACTAAGACTGGATGGCAGCCCATGTCCCCTCCAGGCAGAGTTAACTGCTCACATGAAGCAGCAGAGCTAGGGGCTCACAGCCCTCTGCATCTCCAAAAAATGTGAGATACTCACACTGAGAGCAGCCTGGAGCTGGCCAGGCCATGAGAGCTGCCAGGAAAAAAGATTCATTTGGCAGGGCAGGAGCAACACTCTGGCAAAGACAGGGAAGTCACAGCAGCAGCTCAGCACGGGTAAACGGAAATCAAGCAACACGTCCCATGGATCTTCTCCCAAGCTTTGGCAGAGCTCCCAGCACCACTCAGGCTCTGGGTGTTATTCCCTGGGGATGCAGCTGGCCCAGGGAGGGTCATGGGAGCAAAGGAGATAAGGCCCAAGAAGGGACACAGAGGTGCCAGTGGCCCTTGGTTTATCTCTCCTGTTATGCTATTGCCTGCTGAGTGTTGCATTTGCGCAGGAGCAAGCCAAGGCAGCAGCCCACCCTGCCCAGGAGCCTGCCTGCTCTCACTTGCTGCAGTGCCTGGCTGCTCACAGCCCTTCTCACCTTCATGGAACCTCCTAAAGCCTCCAGCCCTGCCCTAACACAACACCTGCTCACAAGAGGTGAGCCTGGTGCTCACTGGCAGGATGGCTACGTCCATGCAGCTCTGACACAGCCACCACCCCATAGCTCTCTGTGACCAAGACAGACAGGCTGCAAGCAACCCCCAGTCCTGACCAAATCCAAGTTGGAAGGAAAGTTACCTCTTTTTATCCCTTAGTCCCAGTGTGTTTTCAGAGAAGAAAGGAAGTTCAGCATCCCTCCAAAACCTGGTTCTTTTCCTTCCTCCCCCCTGCTCCCCAGCAGGCTGTGAGGAGCAGCAGCCCTCTCCTTGCAGTGCTGCATCCTCAGCACCACTTGTGTCCCCACAGCTAACGAGACAAATCGTCTGAGGGAAGAGAACAAAACCCTCAAGGAAGAACTGAAGAGGCTCCAGAGCCCAGAGTAAGTCTTCTCCTGGGTTTCGTTCATCGTGAGAGTGTTGGGTAAGGACAGAGGCAGGGAGATGTTAGGCTATGGTTAGACTCAATGATCTTAAGGTCTTTTCCAAGCTGGTGATTCTATGATCCCCAGAGGGCTGTGTCCAAACTGAGAATTTTAGTACCTAATCCCTGCAGAAACCTACAGAGAAGAGAAGGCTCCAGGAAAACCTTCTTGTGGACTGTCAGTACTTAAAGGAGTCCTATAAGAAAGATGAGGACTTTTTTTTTTTTTTTGCAGGGAGTATTGGGCCAGGACAAGGGGGAATGGTTTTACACTAAAAGAGAGAGATTCAGACTAGAGAGAAGGAAGACGTTTCCTATAGTGAGAATGGCGAGACCCTGGCCCAGGCTGGCCAGAGAGGTTAAAGATGCACTATCCCTGAACACATTCCAGGTCAGGTTGTTTGAAGCTCTGAGCCACCTGTTCTAGTCAAAGATGTCCCTGCTGTCTGCCTGGGGGTTCTGTTTGATGACCTTTAAAGATCTCCTCCAGTTCAACCCATCCTATGATTGCCGTAGATGTTAGGCAGCAAAGCACTCATCATAAGTCTTTGCTGACCTTTCCTCATAGCCCTGTTCATCTGCATCCAAGGATTCCTTTTTTGAGAACAAGGGTATCCAACATCCTTCTGTAGGGAATTGCATGGGAGAAGCAAAGCACTTTAGACATGGATTTCAGCCTGGGCATATATTGTCTTTGCCATGGCACCAGTTCCTCTCCTTCAACAGTCAGAGAGGTTCTGCAGGAAGAAAGTTGTATTTGGGAGGAAGGAGAGTGACACCAAAGGGACTGAGACAGGGTTAAGAGGGAGAAGCAATCTGCACCAACAGGTTCATACCCCAGCAGAGCACTGTGCTGAAAGCCAAGGAACCTGCCAGGCTGGCCAATACATACAAATCAGCTCATTCCTCAAGGGTTTAAAGTTCAGAGGAATTAGCACAGAGGGATTAGTTCAGAAATGTGTTTTCTTTGGAGCACAGAAGTACCATCTCCTTAAAGAGAAACTTCTGCTTATACTCCTTGGTGCTTCCCAAGGCCTGAGGAGTTTCAGAGCTGTAGATCAGGCTGTGTTTGCTGAGCTTCAAGTGCTCCTGCTTTGCTCTGCTCTTCCCTGAGCTGGATAAGAAGATTTCCAGACAAACACTCATCTAGGAACTGAGGTCCATGGCATAAGTGTGGATGTCCAAAACTCAGTGGCTCCCTCGTAGTGACCAAGAGCATCAGCCCCAACAATTCAGTATGGTAAACAGATGCAGTGACCACATCCCTGTGCTGAATCCAGCCCCACATCAGGCTGAATGCCCAGCCAGGGACATACAGGTTCTCACAGAGCTTTTGCAATAACCACAGCTGGCTTTTGGCTTACCCAACATCATGGCTTCCTGCAACCTTACCCAAGTGGGGAAATCAGACCTGGAGCTGTCCTGCTGGCTGTGTCCCATGCCTCAGACCACAGTGATAAGCTGCAGTGGAAGGAGGTGACTCTGAGGATCCAGTATATCCACATAGAGATAGATATAAATATGGATATTTGCATACCAGGCTGCACAGCTCAGAACTCCTCACACAGCAGCTCTCAAACCTTTCTCCTGCCCCTCTCATTCATTTGTGTCCTTCTTTCAACAGGGATACAATAAAGCACTTGGGAGTCATCTCCAAAGAAAGCAGCTCCACTCCCACCTCCCCCTTGGCTTTACTGTCCCCATCAAGCAGGAATTCCAGCACTGAGAAAGTGGTTCACAGAGGGGCAGATGAAGCCCACCAGGATGTGCCAGTCCTTGAGCTGGAAGAAGGTGAGGGCTCCTGGCTCCTGCCACCCATGAGGGACTTGGGAGTGGGAAGAGTGATTCAGCTGCTCTGGGAAAGGGTCTGGAAAGCAAAGACCAAGCTCTTGGCAGCTCACATGAACCAATATTGCCATCAGCAGAACAGCTGCTGCAGGTGAAAATTAATTTAAAAGGAGAAACACTCTGCTCTGTGTTAAAGGAAGAGAGTGTCTAGGTGCCTTCACTGTAGGATGAGTGCTGTGGAGCCACCAGCCATGTCATGCAGAGGCCATGTCATTGCCTTGCTGCCACCCACACATGCAGTGGAGGGGACATTCAGTCAGCTGCTGGTTCAAACAAGATGGAAATGTCGGCTCCAAATCTTCAGTCAGAGGTGGTTGGTGCCAGCCAGTGACATCCTTGGAAGGCTGTGAGAATCCAGCATGTTGCAGGTCAGGGCAGCCTGTACCAGCTCTGTGGGACCATCATGGTGTCAGTTGTGTCTTTTTTGCAGCCAAGCCAGCAGGACAGAGAAGCTCTCCAAGCAGTAGGACTCCTCCAGGCACTGTCTTCCAAGAAGTCAGCCTTGCAGAAATGGTGAGTTTGGTGGAGGTAGCCTCTGGTCCTCAGGCCTTCTCCCCACCACTGTGGTCATCTGAACTGGATAAAGAGAGGTAAACAGGGATAGGAAAGGAATAGAAGACACTTAAGGGGTGAAAATTAGCCAGATTTGAGCAGTTTGCTATTGCCAGAGCCAAGGAGGGCACCTACCAAATGCCAGAGGCATCCTCTCTGCAGAAATTGCCACTCACTGCAAGTGAAGCATCTAGAGTTTGGCACAGGCTCCTGTTCTGCTGTGAGTGTGCACATCTTCGTTTGCTCCTGTGTTTATCCTCCATGACAACGTTTATAGCATCCTGGAGTCCTCTGCCCATAACTCTGGTTTCTCTCTCAGATATCACAGAATCATAGAATCAGTCAAGGTTGGAAGAGACCACAAGGATCATCTAGTTCCAACCTCTCTGCCATGCCCAGGGACACCCTACCCTAGATCAGGCTGCCCACAGCCTCTGCCAGTCTGGCTGCAAACACCTCCAGGGAATTGGCCCCAACCACCTCCCTGGGCAACCCATTCCAGGGTCTAACCACTCTCATGGTGAAGAACTTCCTACTCACATCCAATCTGAATCTCTCCAGCTTTGCTCCATTCCCCCTAGTCCTGTCACTACCTGATAGCCTAAAAAGTCCCTCCCCAGTTTTTCTGTAGGCCACTTCAGATACTGGAAGGCCACAATAAGGTCACCTGGGAGTCTCCTCTTCTTCAGGCTGAACAACTCTTCCAGTCTGTCCTCACAGCAGAGGTGCTGCAGCCCTCTGAGCACCCTCATGGCCCTTCTCTGGACACCTCCAGCATGTCTATGTCCCTCTTGTAACAGAGGCTCCGGAACTGGACACAGTACTCCAGGTGGGGTCTCACCAGGGCGGAGTAGAGGGGGAGAATATCTTGCTGAGGAAAGCTCTGAGGAGCAAAGGACCTGAGGATAGATGAAGCTGAGCCACATTTCAGTGGAACTTATCCCAAGCTACAGAGTCAGCTCTCCATTATCTGAGCAAGCAAGAAGCTGGAGAGTTGTGTGTGTTGGAAAAGCCTGGAGAGCATGTAAACTGTGGGAGTTGTGGGTACTGAGAACAAACACACCACAGCAGCCCTGCCCAAGAGCATCACAGATGTCTCTCCATCTGCAGCATAATGAACGTTGGTCTTTTCTGAGGGCCTGGCATTTGGTGGTTGCCATTTTGTGCGTTGATGCAAGCCTGTCATGCCTTTAAAACACAGACAGTGTGGTGTCAGCTGAGGGATGCCAAGTGATACGCTGATAGTGGGCACTGGGAGGTGTCCTGGCCGTGGGAACTCAGGCTCATGTCCACACCCACATAGGTGCTTCTGTTTTGGCACAGGTCTTTGCTTACCTGGACTCCACAGGAAACTTGAAACTTGAAAGAGCAGGTGAAAAGGGGGTTTGGTAAGGCTGCAGGCAGCTGGGAGGATAATTAATAGGGATGGCAGGAAGGGTTGGGGACATCCCCAGGTGGGCAGGGGAAAATCAAGTTGGAACATGTGGTGAGTCTTTCATGATGGAGATGCTGATGTCCTGGCCTCACAGACAGATACTCCACTGGAAATACACCCACCAAATCACTGCATGCCAGCAGCTTGCATGAATGAAGCCTAGTGGCCTGACTAAGGGTCAGGGAATTCACAGGGTCTTATCTTGGTTAAGCCACTGAATCATGGCTTGGCTCAAGAGCAGAGACAAGTCCTCCCGGGCTACAAATCACTGCAGCTAGCATATAAAGAGTACTCTTGATCCCACTTGAAAATGTGAAGGGGAAATTTCCTGGGAAAGGCAATTAAAATGCGGCTGAAGTGTGGACCAGAATGGTATGAAGCAGAGCACATGAGGAGCTGTCTTGTTCATGCCGATGAAGAGCTGCATCTGTGCAGGGTGAGGCTCCCACTAGCCTGGGGTGCACAACACAACTCACCTGGGCTTTCTGTTGCAGGCATCCCAGAGGATCTCCAACCAGCTGCACGGGACCATTGCCCTGGTGAGACCAGGTTCCAAACCCTGCCTCCTGGAGAGAAGTCCCTCAGGGCCAGCAGTGTCCCCACCAGCAAGGAAGACTCCTCTTCCTCCAGAGCGGGAGCACAGCCCCAGCCTTGAGGCGTGAGTAACCTGCTCATGGGTCATGGTGTGGGCCTGATCCATGGCCCGTTGCAGCTGTCCCACTGCAGACTGCAGTGGGGTGGGTGGGCAGTATTCACTCTACCTGCCCACTTTTGTCTCCAGGCTTCTCCCACAGCCTCGAGAACTGGGGGCAGATTTTCCCAGTTCACACCAGCAAACAATGGCTGGAATCCAGCCCAACGAGATCAGCTTCTCCTTACTGCAGCTTCATCAGACAGACCCATGAAGTGAACTGGGTGCCCTCAGCTCCAGCCTGGAGGAGAAGGACTTGCCTCACAGGAGGCAACAATCCCATCTCCTCCTTATCTCTTCTCGTGGGCTTTTCTGAAGGGCTCAGCACTTCTCCAGCTTATCCACATTGCTTCCACAAGCTCAAAGGCTGAGCAAAGGCAATGAGTTCACCTGCAGAGACAGAGAGTAGCCCAGAGTGGGAGGAGATCTGCTGAGCATTCCTGGGAGTAGCTTGCACACACAGAAGCTGTTTGCAGGACAGGTTCATGCACCACAATTGACCCCAGCATGGCCTGTCAAAATCTCCCATTGAGTAAAAAGTAGGACAGACTGGGCTGCTCCAATGTCCTGGAGGTCTTCAGGCCCATCAAGGCAGTAACAAAGCCCAGTGATGGGTAGTTAGGATGCCTCTGACTTGTAAAACATGATTTGACAAGTGACTTCTTGGCAGCAGTGCTGACACGAGCAGTCCCTGCATCCCTCTCCCTCAACTGGAGCTGCTTGGCCCAGGGAAAGGAGAGCCCTGTTGGGCAGTGAGGTGGTGATGGCTTCCTGCAGTGTGTGCAGTGTGGAGACCCACTGCTGGCTGCCTGACTGCCACAGCCACCAGGATCCTCCTCCCCAGCACACAACCCAAAGGCAAATGTGATGCAAAGAGCAACAGGCAACAAAGATCAGGAGAGACCATGGACATCACCTGCAGGAGCTGGGAAATAACAGGAAAATTCACTAATTAATATGATTGGGAAGACCTTCTTGTGGCCTTCCAGTACTTAAAGGGGAGCTATTAGAAAGATGAGGACAGACTTTTTAGCAAGGCCTGCTGGGACAGCACAAAGGCTGATAGGTTTATGCTAAAAAAGGGAGATTCAGACTGGACAGAAGGAAGACATTTTTTACAATGAAGGTGATGAGACCTGGCCCAGGCTGCCCAGAGAGGTGGGAGATGTCTCATCCCTGGAACCATTCCAGGCCAGGTTGTTTGGGGCTCTGTTGCAGATGTCCCTGCCGACCGCAGCAGGGGGGTTGGACTAGATGAGCTTTAAAGGTCACTTCCAACCCAAGCCATTCTCTGGTTGCTTTTCTCTACTTCTTTTAGATATTTAGCAGCGAGCAAACCAGACTCTCCCAAGCTTGCTCCATCCTACGAGCACCTGAAACTCAGCACCCGGAGGGAGCAGCTCTGCCTCCTCCACAAGCACCTTTCCCTGCACCAGCTGGGGCTGGCAAGCAGCCGTGCCTCGGCCGACAGGGACGGCAGCAGCTTCTCCAGCCACTTGCTCAGGAGCAGGGACGCCGACGGCCGGGGGCCGGCGCACGACGGCTGGGAAGATCGTGCGGCCCTGCTGAAGCTGCCTGCTGCCATGGTGTACGTGAGGGACCAGCACCTGGAGGAGAAGCTGCACCTCCTCAAGCAGAGGGAGAGGCTGCAGCAGTTCCTCATGCAGCAGTGCCAGGCAAGGCAGAGGGCGGCTGGAGAGCCAAAGCCCACGTCGGAGGAGAGGCCTCTCTCCCCGTGGCCAAGCATCGTGCTGAGATGCAAGGAGGAAAAGTCCTTCCCGGAGGACACCACGGATGGGAAGGAAGAGAAGGAGCTTTGGCTGAGCCAGGACGGCTCTGGGCTCAGAGGCAAGGTGAAGGTGGCAAGGGATGATGGTGCAGACGCACCCCTGGATCTGTCAGACTCCAGCCGTGGCAGGGAGTCAGGCTGGCAGCACCGGCGGCAGCTGCAGGGAGCTGGCAGCCCACGGCACAGCCCTGCTGTGCCAGCAGCCCATGGCCCCTGCAGGAGACATGGGGCAGAGCAGGAGGACTTCTGCTCCCACCACCGCTTGTCCAAAGCCACACGGATACTGCCCGGTACTGTCGACAAAGAAGAGCAGGAGGAGGAGGAGGATGGAACTGTGGTGAGTACAACTCATGCTGGCAACTACTGTGGCCCCTTCTCCCCAGGTTGTCTGGCACTGGTGCTGGCACCATTATGAGCACTATTAATGTCCCATGGGAGGATGGCTTTGCTGCTCAGGAAGGGAACAGGGACGTATTTGCACACAGCAAAGCCACAGCCATTCAGCCCTGGCCCTCATTCCTCACCTCCCCTCCTCTCCAGTGCTGGGGTTTCCAGCTGGGTCCAAAGCCAGGCAGCACCTGTGCCTCATCTCACATGCCATTGAAACAACTCTGTGACACTTGTTCCCACGGGTCTCACAGTCACCGTGCAGGGGCTGGGTCGGTTCTTCCCTGCCACCTGGCAAAGGCAGCATTTGTGTTCCTTGTATCCTGCAGCTGAGGCTCTCACGGGCACATCCAACAAACAGCTCCACACCGAGTGACCCTGAGGCTCTTCCGGAGGCTGGGCTGAGGTCGGCTGTCACTGTACAGAAGGGAGAAGCAGGTAAAGAGCCTCAGGCAAACGTGATGTTTGAGAAGGCAAAAGGTGCATCCTGCTGAAAGTACCTTAAGCCAGGAGCTCTCTGTGATGAGTTCTGCAGCACCTCCACTCCCCATCGACCAAATAGTGAATCAGGACACCCTTTCACAGACCCAAAGTGCTCCTGGATCCCAGTTCTTCTGGACCATTGAGGGAACTTTGAGTTTCACATTTCTGTCTTTAAGGGCTCCATTTTCAGCCCTAGAGATGCCCAAACTTCAGACTCAGTATAGGGAGAAAATAACCCCAGCTGTTCTGGAGAAGACCCCAGTATCTCTGCCCAGCACAGACCAGGAGCCACTCATGGGGTGTCCTTACACAGCCTGCAGAATATCCTCTACTGTTCTAGGTGGCACAATATTCTCCAGGATCTAAAGAGATCATTTTAACACAAGTCCACTGGCAAAACCCACTCTTAGGTGAGCCATAACAAGGCAACCTTGCTGCTCCAGCATTACCCACCCCTCTCAGCAAGCTCAGAAGTCACCCTAGCACAGATGGGGAAAATACAAGAGTCTTCCAGGGATATCACTGGAAAACTCATCCTTGCCTGTGCCCCCTTTTCTCCAATGCCCTGTGCCAGCACAGCTTGTAGGGCTGAGAATGAAGGGATGCTGGTACCTGCAGCAAGCAGGACAGGATGCTCTCCTGCCTTTCCCTGCCCCATTCCCCATGGCAGCCCTTTCCACTCCCACAGCCAGCAGTGCCCTTAGTCTGGGGACACAGGGTGCTTTCTCTCTGCCCAAATACCCCAGGATGTGGGTGCCAGGTTTGCTGGGGTGGGTGGGAGGCAGCAGCCATGGGCAGCAAAGCAGGAAGCACGTCTGCTGGGATCTACTCTGCACCAGCCTTACCGGCTCAGCCAGAAAGTTGAGCTCTCCTGGATTAGTTGGTCTGGGCGTGTCAGAGCGGTTTGGGAACACTCTCCAGAGCAGGATTTTGCACAGTGGAAAAAAAAAAATTAAAAAAAAAAAAAAAAAAAGGGGGGGGGGGGGGTTTAGTCCGCTATGATTTACATGCTAAGGAGATAGCATCATAGCAGAGGAATTTCAGCTGATTACTTTCTGGGTGTGGGAAGGCAGGACTTTCTTCAGTTCTCACCTTTGGGTTGACACAAAGCCCAGGAAACAATGCACAAATTCTCCTGCACTTCCTAGTGAACCTTAAACCCATGGAAGGATAACCCCAGGACAGAACAAGGGTGCAGGGGCCCTGCCCAAAAGCAGCAGCACCTGCTCTCCCTCCCAGGTAGGGACAACAAGGGAGGCTGCCCTGTCCACAGTCCCACCCTGGATAGACCTGGGTGTCAGGAGCAAGAAGAGCTGATGTCCTGGAATGCCCTTGGAAAAGGGCACAGCTCCGTCCTGGCGGCCAGCGCAGGTGTGCCGCTGTGGGTGCAGACAGGGTGATGCCACCACCAGGAAGGCTCAGCCTCTGCTAGGGCAGCTCTGGGCAAAGGTCTGGTGCTTGTCTGGTGTGTCAAGGTATGTGTCTGTGGTTGTGTAGCCTTGGGACCTGTGTGCAGCAAAACCCTTCTGCCGGGCAGAGAAGCAGCTCCTCAGCCCTCCCTTCCTCTGCGTCTCAGCACACATTCTCTGCCAAGAGCCACAGACCAGCACCAGCAGCAAAATTCAGGATGGTCCATCATGGCCCTTGACCCAGACAACCTTCTCATCTGGGCCTCAAACGGGAAGCTGCAGTCTGGGCTTTTTAACATCACTCAGCTTCCCAGTCTGCACCTGATCATGGACTTGAAGCAGCGCTTGTGACCTTGAGGTACCAGACTGCTATGGATACAGCTTTACTGGGAGCTGGTTTCCAGCAAAGACCTGCTGGGTCTCCCATAAACATTCATTTCAAGTCACATAGCTCACAGTGCCTCTGCTCCACAGCAGTTTATTGCTGAAGCTGTTTTCTGCCTTGACGGCTCTCAGAGCCCAGGCCAGAGGCTCTGAATCTGCTCCTAGGCTTGTTGGGCTACCTGCCAGCCAAAACCCCTTCCTTTTGTGTTTCCTTAGATGATGAGGATGCTGAGTCTGGGAAGCAGGAATCTGATGAGCCAGACACGACGGATAGTGAGGTTTGTTTGCTCTCCTGGATCCATTATCTTGGGCTGTTGGGTTCAAGAGGTGTAAGACAGGTTGTCCTAGCCTGAGCTCACTCCAGGAGGTGATGTCTCTTCCTACACAAGCTGCCAAACCTCATTCCCAGAGTTACCTAACTTGATGCTGAAGGATAGAGATATCCTTCTTCCTATCTAGGCAGGATAACAGCATTTGTCTCTGCTTTGTAACCAATGGTCACAAAGGTTCCCAGCAATGGTGCTGGACCATTGGCCCCTGAGAAATTCAGGGTGGTTTGTAGACTGACTTCGCTTCTCATTGATGTAGGTGACTGCCCCATATGAAGATGATATCCTACAAGAAGCCCAGACTGATGGGAAATATTTTTGCACCAAAGACAAAGCTCAGGTGCTGCAGAAGAAGAGAAAAAGAGGACAGGATCCCTGGACAAAAGGTAGGGAGGAGGAGTTTCTTGGGGCATCAGCTCAGGGCTATAACTTCTGCTGCTTCCTGAAGGGCTCCCGTGAGAAATGCCCAAGGGCTCCAGCTGCTTTCCCTGTGGCAGAGAGGAGGGTGCTCCCCCACCAAGCACACACCGAGCTGCAAACAGATGTTTGCCCAAGGTGACAGAGTGGAGCCTGTCACTTCCCTGCAATAAGGCACACTGCAGCGTGCTTTGGCAAGGGTTGTATCTCCAGCCAGAGCAGCCCCTGCTAATGGTTAGCCAGAGGAGCCTGAGCAGGCTGGCCAGGAGAGCACTCCTCACACCTATGCTAACAGGGCTACGACCCTTATGTTTGCTTAGCAGGTCAGGGAGGTGGTGGCTGGAGAAGGCCAGATTCCCAGGGGTGAGTTATTGATGTTCAGAGAAAGGTTTCTGCCAACTCTGTTGATCTTCCAGCATGGCTGCAGAGGTTTCCCTGCTGACACAGGAATGTGTTGTACCCTTGTCTCCTACAGGTGAATAAGCAGAAAAGTGTTCCCGATAAGAGCAAGGATAAGGCAGTGTGACTGTCAGGCCTTAAAAATTGTCCTGTCTGAAACCCCTGCTGTAAAAGAACCCCTTTGTACCGCCTGTAAAGGCAGGAAAAGGTTGAGCCAACTGTAAATTTAGAGAGAGCTGTTGTTTAAGCATGAATCATAGAATGGTTTGGGCTGAAAGGACCTTTAAAGGTCATCCGCTCCAACCGCCCTGCAGTCGGCAGGGACATCTGCAACCACATCAGGTTACTCAGAGCCCCAAACAACCTAACCCTGAATGGTTGCAGAGATGGAACATGACCCACCTCTCTGGCCAACCTGGACCAGAATTTCACCAGCTGCAGTGTGGAAAAGTTCTTCCTTCTCTCAAGTCTGAATCTCCCTCTTTTCGTTTAAACTCATAATGCTTTGTCCTGTCTAAAAAGTATGTCCCACATCTTTCTTATTGACCCCTGCAAGTGCTGAAAGGCCACAAAATAGACACTCCCCCCCCCAGAGCCTCCTCTTCTCCAGGTGCCCATGGTGGGCACCATCCAGAACTAGATGGATGTGTCCTAAGTGAGGGCTGGATGAGGTTGTGGCAGGAGTGGGGCAATGGAGAGGCACAACCTCTCTCTCAGCATGTGGTGTGTGCCAGGTACCACACTGGAAGGGGAACCCTCTCAGGAACACTCCTGCACCAGATCAGTTCTCTGCCCATTTCTGTCTGCTTCATGTTTCTGGGGTCACAGAAGCCTCCTCCAGGTACCCATGCATCTTTGTGTGAGAGGAGCTTCTCTCCATCCTTCCTTTGCTGAGCTTTGCTTCCTCATGTGCCATCCCTATTTTGGGATGAAGCCAAGCTGACCTCATTGCCTGTAAACCTATTGCACTGTGGTTAACTCCCCTGGTGCTCTTGCTGTTCACAGGAGCTAGGAAGTCCATGAGAGGAAGAAAGAAAATCAAAGTGGAGCAGTGCTCAGCAGGGATCATGAAAGAACCAGAGAACTGCTCCACTCCTCACAACACCACCTCTGAGGAGAGCTAGCAGCAGGGCAGGATGAGAAGGGACACAAAGTCTGCAGACCAATGGAGGGGGCTTGGAGACCTCAGCATCCCACCCATGCTGGGAGAACAACTCCTCCTGCTGTGCTGGGCTAGACAGAGGGCAATTCATAAGGACTCATTAATGAGCAGAGCAACCTGAAAACCTTCACTTGGTGCCCCATGAGAGCCTGGGCAAGGAAGATCCATGCAGGTGATACCCAGAGCAACCAGATCACTGCTGGTGGAGCAGCACATTCAATGGCCCCAGCTCTGCACCAAAGCAAACCCTGTGACTGCTGTTGGAAGAGGAGACAGCCTTATTGCTGCACTCACCCTGGATCAGGACCAGGTTTCTTCCCTAGGCTTTCATGCAAGGAGAATGGACTACCCAGACCCTCTCCCCACATATGATGCTCCTGCTGGAGGGGGTTGACCCAGCTGAACAAACCTCTATTGATTAAATCCCTACTCAGGTTTCACACGTGTGAATAACCCAGAGAAAGTCTGGTCTGTTGTTTTCCTTTCTAGTGACGTAAGGAGCAAGCAGAGCAGTGGACAGGGGGGACAGGTCACTGGAGAGGGCAGGGAGAGGAGCATGGGAAGGGAGGGCTTGCATGCCTCCTCTCTGCAAGGTGTCCTGCATGCCTGGAAAAGGCAGGTGTGTGAGACTCAGCTGTGGCTTTCAGCAGAGCAGCAGCTCAGCATTCCACACTGACCTTAGCAGGATTGCCTGGAGCTTCTTTTCACGTGGATAAACTGTTCTTAAACAACTTTTTTTCTGGTGCGTTAAGCATGGGCAAGTTTTCCATCAGCATCAAGTGAGAGCATCAAGGGATGAAAAAGGCTGCAGTGAGAATCCCTGAAGCTGTGACATTGTACCACAAGCCAGTCTGGGCTGTTTCTAGCACACATGTGGAGAACAGTGCCAAAATGAAGAGAGACCAGAAGAAAAGTGCCAGAGAGGGTACTTGCCCTCTCTGATCTACCATGATTGCCTTTATCTGAAGTTATTTCTATTGAAGTGTGGTTTGGTTTGAACATTCTCAGGATTGGAAGGCAAAGTGCAGTAAGCCAAGTGTCTGGCCTGTCAAGAGCATCCTTTCCGCACACCTCACAGCATCTTCCCACCTCCTCAGGAAAAAAAAACCCAAAACATCCTAGCCCAGAAAGCTGCAAGGGAGCAGGACTGAGGAGCTGAGGTTTTCTGAGACAGATGTGCTGTGAATAGTGGGTCTAGCTGCTCCTTCATGCTCTGTGCTGAGGAGCAAAGTCATAGAGCCATAGAATGATTTTAGTTGGAAGTGAGCTTTAAAGGTCAACTAGTCCAACCCCCATGCTGTGGGCAGGAAGAAAATTGAGTGGGCACCAGCTTGTGAGTTATCCACCAGCAGTAGATAATGTCCTGGTGGTGTGCACTCAGAAATGCTTGGGAAATGCAAGCTGTGAAGTGGTAGTGGGTCCAACAGAGAAAACAACCCCTCCAGCACCAGCTGCCCCGTTCCTGGAATCATTGCAGGTCAGGCTGGGTGGGTTTGTTGGTTTGAGCTTTGAGCAACCTGTTATAGTTGCAGGTGTCCCTGCTCAGTGCAGAAAGCTTGGACTAGATGAGCTTTAAAATGTCCCTTCCCACCCAAACCATTCTATGATTCTCCTGAGGACCATCTCAGCCCATGTAATGTTCATCTCTTGTTTTGCACCTCAGAGCTGTGATGTGGACATGAAGCACACAAGCTGGCACAGGGAGGAGATGGGCACTTGTGGGGGCTCAAGGTTGTCGATTTGTCCTAGATCAAACTGTTCAGATCACTGCTATGGGAAGTGGATCAGGGCCACGACTGTCACCTTCCCTCTTCAGTCCCAAGCAGCCAGCGCTGTGTCTGTCCCTTGCTTGGACTGACTTGCAGGGGGCAGCAATTCCCAGAACAGCTCTGAACACACTTGGAGAGCAGGATAGATCTGCCTTGGAATAATGCCCCACCCAGAGGGGAAAAAATTTTAAAAAAAGAAATCTTGGAATGCCATAAAGAGGCCACTCAGACTACAAGGAGGCAGCCTGGGATCAGGAGAACTGAAGAAGGGAGGGGACTTGTATGTGACTATAAAATAATCTCCTCCCTATGATGAACCCTTGATAAGCAAAATGTGCAGAAGCTTTGCCAAAAATAAGGAACTCCTCAATTTCTGTTTTTTCCACAGAGGTTTTCTTTTCTTGCCCTACAGAATTCACTTTTACTTAATGGACTTTTCTGTTGCTCCTTGCCTTATTTTTTTTTTTTTTCAGCAGGCATTTTCAGCTCACGTTCCGTATCTTCATGCAGGGTGTGTTTGAGGGGCTGGCAGGGACACATTTCAGAGGAAGGGACATCCGAAAATGTAAAACCAAAGCAAAAAAAAAAAAAAAAAACCCACACAAAAAAAAATAAATTAAAAAAAAAAAAAAGCTTTGTCAGCTCTCAGCAAAGTGCTGAAGAGAAATAAACTTCATACACTGCATTTCACCCAGCTGTGGAAGCTCTGCTCCCACCCAGTCCCTGGCTCGATGTCACCTGCCCCTCCCATGTTCCAGGACCATGGGTAATTGCTGAAGGCCATTAATTCTTGTACTCATGCTTGTCAGTCTTCTGCCCAAGTCGTTCTTGACAGATAAATGTATGTATTGATTTGGTGATTACACAAGCAGCCTCAGACTTGAACCGTTCAGCTGGAAGGAAGAAATCTGAGACCTGCAAAGAGATCTGGAGCTACACAAGAGAGGTTTCTCCTGGGCTGGTTCAGTTCTGCTCAAGGTGGGACGCTTGCAGGAGCACACAGAATCGCAGACTTGCCTAGATTAGAAAAGACCTTCTTGATCATTGAGTCCAAACATTAGCCTGACATTGACAAATATTTCCAGGCTGAGCAGCATCCAGCCCCACAGGCTGCTCCTGACTTCCCTGGGAACACAGCAGCCTCTCCATAACTTCACTGGAGTTTGGGTACTGACTCCAAGGGGGCTCTGTGCACCAGTTCTTGCTTTGTGCAGCGTCAAGCTGCTTTGGTTGCCACGTTTCCCTCCATCACGAGAAGAGTATTTTACACAACAATCTCCAAATTGCCACTGGAATTACCCTTCGAGTGCATGAGTTACCACCCACGGAGCAATAAAGCAGAAGAGAAGCTGTTGCATGAACAGATCAGTCCTTCGGTGAGACTGGCAGCTCCCATTTGGTTTGTTTAGACAAATTATAGCTCTGATGTCATCGGTGACGCAATGCAGGTCAGACGCCTGGGCCAGTGAACTGCTTTCCCAGAGGGATGGGCTCAGAGCACAGCTTGGGTTTGCTCAGGTCAGGAACTATTTGAAACTCTGCATGTTTCACATGTTTCTGTGCACTTGCAGCCCAGAAAGCCAACCAGAGCCTGGGCTGCAGCAGAAGTGTGGCCAGAAAGTCGAGGGAGGTAATTCTCTCCCTCTACTCCACCCTGGTGAGACCCCACCTGGAGTACTGCATCCAGTTCTGGAGCCTCTATTACAAGAGGGATGTGGACATGCTGGAGCATGTCCAGAGAAGGGCCACGAGGATGCTCAGAGGGCTGCAGCACCTCTGCTATGAGGACAGACTGAAAGAGTTGAGGCTGTTCAGTTTGGAGGAGGCTCCCAGGTGAACTTATTGTGGCCTTCCAGCATCTTAAGGGGCCTACAAAAAAGCTGGGGAGGGACTTTTTAGGTTATAAGGACTAAGGAGAATGGAGCAAAGCTGGAGGTGGGGAGATTCAGATTGGATGTGAGGAGGAAGTTCTTCAGCATGAGAGTGGTGAGGCCCCGGAACAGGTTGCCCAGGGAGGTAGTTGGGGCCACATCCCTGGAGGTGTTTGCAGCCAGGCTGGCTGAGGCTGTGGGCAGCCTGATCTAGGATAGGGTGTCCCTGCCCATGGCCGGGGGGTTGGAATTAGATTATCCTTATGGTTCCTTCCAACCCCTACTGATTCTATGATTCTATGAATCTGGAAGAGACATGGTGCAAGTATCTCTCTTCACTCTGTCCATCCAAACTTGCCACATGTGGATCTGTTGATGCCCATCATGCAAAACAGTTCTGCTAACAGACCATCACAACTGCTGCTTCCTGATCCTTCAGCATCTGTTACCTGCTGAATCATTCTCCCAGTACTGAACACTGCTCTCAGCTTGCAGAGCCGCCCTGGTCCTCCCTGTGCATCAGCCTCCCACAAAGCCCAGCAGCAAAGTGGCATTTTCAGTGACTCTTAATTTGTAAATTTCCTAATAAATAAGTTTGTGCAAGTCTAGCCATGAGTACAAATTTCCATCTCAGAAAAAGCCTCCTGCCACCACACAAAGGTTCCTCTGTTGCATGAGTGACGAAGATGATGCCGTGCAAGAAAGAGAGAAGTCTGATGAGCTCAAAGCCAAAGGGAACTGTGCTGGGGACATGGCTGGCTGCAAGGCAGGAACAAAATGCACTAAAAATAGAGAAATGCACATCAGATTCTGCCCCCTTACCCTATTCCACAGTGATACTGCCTCTATGACAATAAATGTTTTGAAGGTGGCTTAATTCATGCCCTTTTCATGAGACTGGACACCACCTTCTCTGCAGTGAAATCCTATCAACCAAGCTCTGATCAGTCAGTAATGCCCATTTATAGTGCTGGCTTTGGAAACACAGCTTCACTCCCCAGTTCACCACAGAAAAAACTCATTCCAGGCATTACTGAAGTCTTGCTTAAATCCTCTTTGGGGAATTAAAGTGGGTTGTGCATTTCTTGCAGGTCCTTCCCAAGGTCAGATGCACCAAGGCAGTCTCACGTGCAGCTCTGCAGGGCACAGCTGGGAGCTTGGAAGAGGTAGGGACAACTTAAGTGTTCAGAACAGAGCTCCTTTGAAGGGAGGCTGTGAAGCTGTGGATAGGCTTACAAGTCCAGCATGCAGTGGTGGTTCTTGGAAGGGAAAGATTCAGGGAGTTGCTTTGCTCCTTTATCTCAAGCAAAGTTTATTACAGGAATTTTTGAGCTTCATGTTCCTTCTGCACCCCTTGGCCATCACAGCTTCTTTGCTCTGCCTTGAACATTGTTGTCAACGCTTGGAGAGTTCCTCAGTTCCATACTCCCTGCTCTTACCAAACTTGCTGCCCAACGTGCTGACCTCCAGTGGGACCTCTCAAGAAAACACATTTTCACAGAATCACAGAATTAATCAGGTTGGAGAACACCTCTAGGATCATCGAGTCCAACCTATCACCTAGCCCTTCTAATTAACTAACCCATGGCACTAAGTGCCTCATCCAGCCTCCTCTTACCTCCAGGGATGGAGACTCTAACACCTCCCCAGTCAGCCCATTCCAATGCACTCTTGCTGTGAAGAACTTCCTCCTAACATCTAGCCTGAACCTGCCCTGGTACAGTTTGAGGCTGTGTCCTCTTGTTTTGTCCCTGGGTGCCTGGGAGAATAGACCAACCCCACCTGGCTACAACCTCCCTTCAGGCAGTTGTAGAGAGCAATGAGGTCTGCCCTGAGCCTCCTCTTCTCCAGGCTGCACACCCCCAGCTCCCTCAGCCTCTCCTCAAAGAGCTCAGCTCCAGCTCCCTCCCCAGCCTTGCTGCCATTCTCTGGGCACTTTCAAGTACCTCAACATCTTTCTTAAATTGAGGGGCTCAGAACTGGACACAGGACTCAAGTTGTGGCCTAACCAGCGCTGAGTACAGGGGCAAAATGACCTCCCTGGTCCTGCTGGTCACCAAATCACCCAGTGAAGGTTATTGATCCATCAGTAGCTGCATGTAGAGCAGTGGTTCAGGCAGAGGGCCTGATTCATTCATTCACAAATCCTCATGTAATCACCACATACACTTTTCATCACATACTCTTTTCATGACCCAAGCACACATCCCCGCTGAGCACAGAGCTCTGTGATTAATCCCATCAGCTCGTGGGCTTTATGCCCTTGGTGCCAGGCAGGAGAGCCTGAGTCACTTTCCAAGGCAGGCTTTTCGGCACAGAGGTCTGCTGGCAGTGTTTGCCTCCTGGGGCCCCAGCATGTAATTTTGCTGCAACTCGAAATGTGCAGCCAGAGCAAAGGATTGCATCACCCACGGCGGGTGAGCACCCAGGAATGCAGAGGACAGGGTCACCTCGCTCCAGTGACAGCTGGGACAAACCAGGACTCCCAGCTGCAGCTGACTGGAGGCAGATGGAAACTGCTGCAGGTTGCGCGGTTCATTGTAGCGCTGGGGCCAACAGCTTGAGCCAGTGTTGAGGTGCAGGAGAGGAGCCATGGAGATGGATGTGCCAGCAGGGAGCAGGAGTGGTCCAAAGTGCGAATGCAGTCAGGCAGCGTTTCCTCATTTTTTAGGTACACAACAGGCGCGGGGAATGGTACCTCCAGGAATTTTCTCAGATACACTAAACAGGAGGTGGGAGGTGAGCTCAGGAGAACGCACAGTCCTCAAAACCACAGTGACTGCTCTTCAGATTGATGTGGTGAGTGTGAAGTTTAGCTCCAAAGAGTCCTGGTGTCCCCTGGGTTGTTGATTGAAGGAGAGAATTTAAGAGCTGAACTGTGATAGCATCCTCGGGACAAAGTTCTTGGATTAGAGCCTGTTCAGGAAGGGATATTAAGCTCTGGGTGAACATAGCACTTACTCATCGTCCTCCCTGACTTCTAAAGACCACTCTGGTTCCCTGTGAGGCCTGTTGGATCCTCATCCACTCCCTAAGTAGGCTGCAAAAGTCTGTACAGAAATTTCTGGTGCCTTATCTTAAGACTAGGAGTTCCTCCAACTTGAAGGCTGTTCTTCTGGTTCCCAGCCTAAATATATTCATGACCTGTTTATCTTTACTTGGTTCTGGGCCATGATTCTGGGGAAAAAAAAAAAAAAAAAAAAAAAAATTGGTATGAAAATGCCTCCCACACAGCTATCTCCACAGTGCTGGTAATGTGCTGTTTTANTGTCTCATATCAGATGCTTAGACCAAATCCTGCAGTTCTTGCACATAGAAAATTCTTGGTGACTCTGGTGGCTCCACTCTCCGTACAATATCGAAATAAAGACTTTCAGGCTTGGCCTGCTCCACACCAGCTCCTTATTCCAACAAGCCCTGACTGCTCAGACATGTCCACACCACCCAGGAATTCCTTCAAGGTAGAGCAGGAGCTCCAGAAGCAAGGATGAGTATGAGCTGAGTATTGAAGATTTCAGAGTAATGCTTTACATTTGCTGTGAATGCAACCCCACCTGCCTTCCAGTCTGCCCAGCACCTCCAGCAGGGCAAGGGAAGGGATTCTTCCCCTTTACTCTGCTCTCATCAGATCCCATCTGCAGCACTGTGTGCACTTCGGAGCCCCCAGCACAAGAAGGACATGGAACTGTTGGAGAGAGTCCAGAGAAGGGCCACGAAGATGCTCAGAGGGCTGCAGCAGCTCAGCTATGAGGACAGGCTGAGAGAATTGGAGCTTTTCAGCCTGGAGAAGAGAAGGCTGCCAGGAGACCTTATAGTAGCCTTCCAGTATCTGAAGGGGGCCTACAGGATGGCTGGAGAGAGATTATTCACAAGGTCTTGTAATGATAGGACAAGGGGGAATGGGTTTAAACTGGTGGAGGGAAGATTTAAACAGGATGTTAGGGGGAAGTTCTTTACAGTGAGGGTGGTGAGACACTGGCACAGGCTGCCCAGGGAGGTTGTGGCTGCTCCCTCCCTGGAGGTGTTCAAGGCCAGGCTGGATGAGGCCTTGAGCAACCTTCTTCTAGTGGGAGGTGCCACTGTCTATGGCACAGGGGATTGGAACTGGCTGAGTTTTGAGGTCTCTTCCAACCTAAACCATTCTATTCTATTCTATTCTATTCTATTCTATCCAGGGAGTTTGCAGTGGTTAATGCTGGATTGTGCTTCAGCCCAGACCTTGAAGCTGCTGTGCAGCAGCACCACAATGACCCCAGCTTTTCTCCTTTTCATTCCTCTACACGAATTAGGAGCATCTCCAGTCAAAATGGAGCTCAGGCGCTGCTGCAGGGATTCCCTCAGTGCAGGAAACAGGGAGAAAATGTTGCTTGGGGCTGTAGCTAGTTGTTGCCATTTGTGGAGCTGATGCTGCTGTGCCACCCGTCAGTTTTAGCAGCAGATTTCTGGATAACACAGCAACATGCCCACTGAACTCACTCGCTGGGAGCCAGTTTGCCTGACAGATGCAGCAGAAAGCTCCCCAGCAGTAACAGCAGAGGCCTTCAGACTGCTAAATTCAGTTCTGAAGTTAGCAACCCACTAAGTTATGGAGGCTGGCTCCCTCCTTCTTCATCCTGTGTTGACTCAGTGGGAAAATTTACATCCTACAGAGGGTTTTTACAAGGAGAGAATGCAAAAGAAAAAAAAAAAAAAAAAAAAAAAAAAAAAAAAAAAAANAAAATGAAAAAAAAAAAAAAAAAAAAAAAAAGAAAAAAGAAAAAAAAAGAGAAAAAAGTGTTTGTTACAATCCAGTCTTGGGTTCTACAGAATTGTTCACAGCAAGCCTAGCGAGGTTTCCATGCCCATTTATCCCTTGGCTTATTTGATGAGCTTGCCAGCAGGAAGGATTTTCATTCCCTTTTATCCCAAATTTTTTTTTTTTTCCTCAGCTGTGATGCTGCCAAATAATTTAGGCTCAAAATCTGACCTAGATTGAATAGCAAAAGATAGTGAAGGACGTTCTTGGGAATTTAAAGTGGAGATTTTTATATTTCACTGTATGTTGTGGTTTTTTTTCCCCATGGAAGCCTACAAGAAAACATTGCCTTATATTTCCTATCCTAATCCCATTATTATTATTATTAAATGCTATTAATGCTACAAGACAAGTGTTGCTGCCCCACTTGCAATGGTATACAAAAGAGGATCTTACGAAACAGCCATCTGAAAAGACATAGAACCTGTGTGTGTTTTATAGGACATCTTCAAAATCTATCTTTTATTCAGTGCCCATATTTCAGGTCACATCATCAGAACTCAGTCTGATTGCTGGTGTAAACTGCAAGCAATATTATGAGCTGTCATGTAGCTTCTTTAAATATAGGATGTGGACATGCTGGACCATGTCCAGAGAAGGGCCACAAGGATGCTTAGAGGGCTGCAGCACCTCTGCTATGAGGACAGACTGAAAGAGTTGGGGCTGTTCAGTTTGGAGAAGAGGAGGCTCCAAGATGACCTTCTTGTGGCCTTCCAGCATCTGAAGGGGGCCTACAAAAAAAGCTGGGGAGGGACTTTTTAGGCTATCAAGGAGTGAGAGGACTAGGGGGAATGGAGCAAAGCTGGAGGTGGGGAGATTCAGACTGGACATGAGAAGGAAGTTCTTCAGCATGAGAGTGGTGAGAGCCTGGAATGGGTTGCCCAGAGGGGTGGTTGGGACCACTTCCCTGGAGGTGTTTGCAGCCAGGCTGGCTGAGGCTGTGGGCAGCCTGATCTAGGGTAGGGTGGGTTGGAACTAGATGATCCTTGTGGTCTCTTCCAACCCTGACTGAGTCTGTGATTCTATGATACTTGGCACAAGCATTTACAACTCTAAGGGTCCAATGTTGCAAATACACAAATCCCTGCTTAGCTGTAACATCTCAGTAGTTCCTCATTAATGGTAAATTTGGGCAATTTGTCCATTGGCAAAAGCCCTCTTGGGAGCATAAGCTGCTTTGGGGCATGTGAGCTGGGAAGCATAGAGGCTGCCAGCACCCATGCCCTGATACTCACAGCACCCAGCAAAGCTCCTAAGCTTCCTCTGCCAGGCCTAATCGCGTGGACATCGTCAGTGCACATCAGTGTCCTCTGAGGACAGCAGGAAGGGCAGAGCTCTCTCAGTTGGCAAGCAGTCAGAACATCATCCTGGGATGTGGCAGAGAGCAGCTCAAGTGCCTGAGGGATGTGTTTATTCCGTGCAGTATAAACACACCAGTCCGGGAAGTGTACCATGCTGAGCAGAAATGCCTTGAGTCACTTGGTGGACATAAATACTAAGTTTATGCTCTCCCAAATCTGTGTCTGCCGTGTCCATATACGTCCCATGATCAGCAATGCCTCAGTTTTGCATCAGAGACTGGGAGGAGGGAGGATTCATCCCTTCGCGGGGCCTGCTGGTGAGAATCAAGATCGTGAACGGGATCCATGCCAAGATCGGGGCTGGCAGGTCGAGGTCCACTCCAGCTGTTGGGACTGGAAAAAGAGGAGAAACCTCTTGTAGGAGTAGTTTGATGCACATAGCCACTAGCTGATGATTTTAGATGTGTGTCCTCTGCCTGTAAGAAGGCCAGGAGTAACCAGCAGAGTCACTTGAGAGTTCAGGTGGGGAGATGGGGACAGTTGCATGGGGACACGATGGGCTTGGGGCTGTTTTAGGGAAGCACCTGAAGGAGGAAGGAGGAAGGAGGAGGAGTTTGAGGAGAGGACCAGGGAGGGGTTTGATAGTCCGTGGCTAGCGGGGCAGCCCCAGCCCGCCGGGTGAGGGCACCACCGAGCCTCTTGTGCCGGAGGAACCGTTACGGCTCACCGGTGCTAGGACCCGGCAGAGGCCCACCGGCCGGCGCGGCAGGGCGGGGATACCCGTGATGAACCGGCCCAGCCAATCAGCGCGGGGCAACGGCCGAGCTTATTTACATTCCGGCGCGACACATCCAATCAGCGTGCGAGTTGTGGGCGCCGCTGCGCCCCCCGCCGGCCCATCNAGCAGCCGCCGCCGCGGAAGCGGGGTGACTCCCGCCGGCGGCAGGCCGCCCTCTTCTTCCTCAACAATATCTCCCTGGACGGACGGCCGCCCTGCCCGCCCAGCGAGAAACCGCTGCCGCCCGCCGGCCCGGGCGAAGGGGAAGAGGCGGCGGCGGCGGAGCCGACCNNNGCGGCGGAGCCGACCGGTGCCCCCCCTCGCTTGTTGTCCCCGTCGCCCGCCTGCCAACCGCCGCCCGCTCTACTGCTGACCGGCGTCTCCCCTCTCGTCGCCACCGCCGGAGCCAAGGGGGAGGCGGACCCCACCCGCGGTAGCATGTTTCTACCGCAACTGCTCCTGGGCGGCCCGCTCTGTCCACCGCCCCCGGCGCCGCCCGCCCTGCCGGGGATGCTGGCGGCCGCCAAACCGGGCGCAGCGGGGCTGCTGAGCCCCACACAGAACGCGGCGGGCGGCGGCTTCGCTCTGGAGGCGCAGCGGCAGAGGTGAGTGAGGGGAACGGGACGCGCAGGGACAGCCCCTACCGCCCCTCAGGCACACACCCCCACCCGCCTGACCCCGCGGGGCGTGGGAAGAGGTGGGACCCCCCGGGGCCCTGGGAAGAGCCGGACTTTCCCAGGGCCCTCGGCCGGCCGGTGGCTCCGGGGGCATAGGGAACAGAGCATGGGAAACGGCTGCCCCGGTGGAAGAGCGGCCGAGGGAGGCGGTGCCGACCCCGCTGTTGCCTGGTCCCGGGAGGGAGCCCCTACCCCGGGGCAGCTCTGACGGAGGTGTGCCGTGGGGAAGTTCCCCTCGCAGGCAGTCGGGGAACGCTGCCCGCTGGCTCTGGAAGCCCCGGGGATGTGCGGCTGCCGCTGCGGAGGATGCTCCAGCCTGCAGGAGCGTCTGGTGAGGGGCATTTGCGGAACGTTTCACTCGCTGAGACTCTGGCTGCAGATCTGCGGTAGCCTGAGCTCTGCCTCCTGCTTTGCCTTCGCTCGGTCGTTTGCTTTCTTTTCTGTTTCCAGCTGAAGCTGACCGTCACTGCTAGGCAGGACTCTTCCTCCTTGCAACAGCCACGCTGCTGCTGTAGAGCCTTCTCCTAATCTCTGCCGCTTGCCTGTGCGGTAACTCTGTGTATTCATAAACGCCTGTGCGCTGGGAACTTGGAGTCAGCCCTAGGGGAGGATGTTCTGCCCTTCGGTGCAGGATTACTGCTGCCTTTCCCAGGGACTTCTATCAGCCTGCAAGTGTTGGTTTTCCAATAGACTGCAAGGCGGGCTCTCGCTCAGATCTTGGGGATTTGAGCTCTAAAGGCACTCGTTTTAGGCCGTTTCTTGCATAAACAGCTTTTGTAAATTGAGCTGGTGCTGTGAGCCTGAAGATAGCACAGAGTATCAAAGGCTTTAAGTCTCTGTGGTCTTTATAGCAGCTTCCAGAGCTTTGTTAGTGAGCTGGAATTGAGAAGCTGTCTGTGCCTTAAAGCTGAGGAGTTTTGCTAAGGCAGTTGATGGGCGTTCCAGTCTACATCATGTACTGGAGGTGTTCCATCACTACCCAGGAAACAATTGTTTAGAGGCTCAAGTGACTTTAGAGAGCAGTAGCTGTTGGTCAGCAAGGTATGGGGGTCCTCTTGTGTATTGTCCCTCCTGGGTTTTTTACGTTCTTGAACTGTCATTTACCACCCGTTGCTTTTCTACTTTTAGTGGAAGAGACCTTTTTATCTTACTTCCTGCAGAAGCTGAAGCTGGCCTTGCTAGATGGATGTCCTGTACATGCAGATTGCACTGTTAGGTACTGGTTGCTGAGCAGGAAAGCCTGAGGTGAGGGTGTTGCTGTGGCGCAGCTGCCTAGGACTACTCCTAGTCCACAAAAGCCAATGTACCAGGTGCTGTGACTTCATTTCGTTGCTGTAGTGTTGTAGGTAAAGCTCTTGAGGGCAAGTTTTGCATCAAGAGCTTCACAAGCACAGGTACCTCCATGGGTATGTCATTCCTCGTGCCTGTTGAGTTCTGGAATGATGGAGTTCATTCAGTTGATTCGATCCTTCCTCTTCCCACTTCACGCTGATCAAAAACTAAGAAAATGCTCCTAGGATCTTCTCATTTGATGCCTTTTCTGTTGCTTTCCTTTTAGATATTGTGCTCTGCTGTGGTAATTCTAATCAATTCATTTGAAAACAGTGCTAAATCAAAAATATAAGGTAGAGAAGCATGAGGAGGTAGTTGAGAAAAATGAAGGGACTTCTGTCTAAGTAATGGCAAAACAGCCCACGATATCTGAGCTTGGAAGGGCATGTTGGTTTGAGTCAGTCACTTTGTATACTACTTAGAAGGGTGATGTGGAGGGGGAGTTCATCTATTTTTGTGTCTTTAAAGGAGAAAAGAGTGTGAGAAGATCTGCTGAGGCTATCAGGCAGAAGATCTGAATCTTTATATGGAGACGCATGTCTGACAGGATAGTTTTATGCTGCCTGTGGGGACATGTTAGACCCAATATATCTCCTCCTAGTTATGCTGGGCACAGGAGTGGGTGGGATGAGCCATCCCTCTGCAATTCCAACTTCACCTGCAGCTTAAGCAGTGAGGGATTATGTAGCAATATTTTTCTGCTGGTTCCATATGCGCTCTGCCATGGAGCATCCCTTCATCCCTGCAGTGTCCTTCTCTTGTCACAAATACGTGAAGAGGGGGTTGAGGAATTTCCTGGAACGGCTTTCCCTTCTTTGTTAAGTGAGCTGTTTGCAAAATAAGGTTCAGAAGCCAACAAACAATTACAAAATGTGTTTGTTTTTACTGGAGCTCAGGAAGCTGGGTATCATTTTACCGTACAGTAAGGTTGCCACTCTAGATAGGTTAACTGCCTGCATCGTGCAAATGTACAGGGGTATGAAGTCATCAGAGGGAAGGGGGAAGTGGAATCTGCACTGTGACTCTGGACATCTAATCTTTGGTGCCTGCCTAAAGCAGCTGCTCTCCTCAGAGTCCTTTTTTTAGTCACTGTCAAGAGCTGCTTAGAATTGGAGCCTCCCTTAAGCACACCCAGGAACATGGGCTGAAGGGTCTCCAAGTTTGCTCTGTCCGTGTTCAGTGAGCAGAGCTGCTGCAGTCCTGTGCCATTCCTGATGATTTCATCATGCTGGGGCTTGTCCCAGTCCATGGTGATGACTTAATCTAGAACTGGCAGTTTTGTTGGGCAGAGTTTTATTACAAAACTTGACCTTGTCTGACTTCAGCAAGAAGCTGATGAGACCAGCCAGCATGGATTGGGCTGTGGCTCCGCTAGAGTCATGGTTAGTTACTAGAGACAGGCAGGATCTTCAGTACAGCCCAAGGAACTGATCTGCTCAGCTGATGGAATGTGAAGTTTCTTGGAGTTCCTTGGTAACTGATGGCTCCCTTAGGGTGGAAACTTGAGTGGTGCACACTCCCTTGGAGCATCTGGATGCTTGGTTTCATCACGCTGCAGGATGAGCATTACAAACTTAATGACTTTAAGCTTCTGCTTCTGTTTTCCTAAGAAATCTTCCGTTTACAGGGTCCTGCAATGCTGTGTTAGACCAGCTTGCTCAATCTGCTCTCCATCCCTCCTCCCTTCTCCTTTTCCAGCTTGCTCGGTTCTTTTGTTCTTTCAAAGAACAAGGCTCACAGAAAGCAGCGGAGGGAGGCAGCAGGCAGCGAACAAACGGGCATTCACGGATGTAGGATGAATCTCTGCAGCTGGGTCTGAAACTGGCAGAGCTTTCTGGGGAAACAGATAAGTGAGAGCCCTGAAAATAGCCAGGTTATGAAAGCACAAAGGATGGGAACAGCCCTGAGTGTCAATGCTTGTTGTGTTTCTGAGGTTTCAGTATAGTGTCTTTGTGGAGCAGCTGGTTTTGCCATGTTATTTGCTGCATTTTGCCTAGCCTGAGATTAAATGCAGAGACTAAATTCTTTGCAACTGATGCATTAATGTCCTTGATGCTCAGTGGTGAGGGAGCTGAGCTGAATGTTCCTGGTTGCTGATAAATCAGAAATGGCTGAGCTAATTTAGGTCATTTTGAGAGTGGGAGGATAAACAGTAGTTGATAACAGCAGCACTTTGGACCAACTCTGCTTTTAAGCCTTAATTGGCTGCTGGGTTGCTGACACAGGTGTGATCATGTTAGTTCCTTGGGTGGAATGGCAGAAATGCTTTGCCAGCCTTTTATGCTTATGATGGTTAATGTGTTGCTTTGTCCCTCTGTCAGCTCAGCTGCTGACTTCACTTCAAGCAATGTAAATAAGTAAAAAATAAATACAGACTTCTGTTGAGATGGATGAAATGCAGTGTTTAAAAGTTTTCATTTTGAGCCTTATTTGGACTAACCTGAGTGCACATAGTGCTTTTCAGGAAGCAGCAAGAGCTGTCAGAGCTGGCAAATCTTGACCTTTCAGGCATAAACAGGAGGCTGGGATGTGCTGCTCGGGGCTGAGCATGAATATATTCTAAATCTGAACTTTATTTTCAAATCAGCTGACATGTGAAAGCTGCAGTCTCCTCCTCAGCAAGTACAGTTTGCTTTGACAGCTTTCTGTCTTCTTTGCAACTGGAGGTGAACTCTGTGTGTCCCAATATTAAACAGTTGTAATCTGCAGCTGTCTGTAGGATTTATTATCTGACATTCCCAGCTAGGTATATTAATCAGAAGTTAGTTGTATGCCTAGTAGGGAACTTGGAGATCAGAAAATCCACATCCTTGTATCCTGCACACCTCTGTGAATCAGAGGTGTGGATCAGACAGTCCTAAATGCTGCTAACACCGAGGTTATTTGACCTCTTCATTTAAAAGAGTCCAGAGGCTTTTAAAGTGACTTTGATCTCCAGGCAGAAGGATTCTGTACAGAATTAACTGTACTGGCAGCTGATCTCACCAGCTTTTCAAAGCGACTGTGCAGAAGCTCTGGCAGCAGGTTTTGGGATGCTGTGTGTAAGGGGATGTTCTAGAAGCAGCATTTCCACCTTTCCCTTCCCTTGCTGCCAGCTAGCAGCTCCTCTCTGCAGGAGTCAATGAGAGTGGTCCAAATGACATTGTCTTGCTTCTTGAAAGCAATGAGTCATCAGCTGAGAGGCGAAAATGCTACCAAATGAAATGGAAAAAGCCAAAAGCTTAACTCTGGGGGAGGATTCAGTGTGGCCCTGTTTCAGACCTCCAATAAGCAAGTCCGGTAGGAGTATTACAACTGACAAGGAGGAGATGTTTAGGCTGTCAGGGCTCCTTACTATAACTTTGCTGAGCCCCAAAGTCCCCCCTCGTAATTGCAGAGCCATGAGCTGCCCCAGCTTGCATCTGCTTTGCTGACTGACCAAACAGCTTATCACACCCAGCTGTACATGAAGCTTCTTCAGTGCTCTTGGCACCATGACCGAGTCAGTTCAGGAGAGTTATTGGCAGTGCTGATCTTCTTTTGCAAGCTCCTATAAACTGTGGGATGAGGCAAGGAGGGAAAGGTCCTCACTTTCAGTTTAAAGAGCTGCTCTGAGGCTGGATCTGGTTTGTTTGGTTTAGAAAAAAGAGGGGGTTGGGGGGAAGGTAAAGAGAAGGGAAGTGACTCTTTCAAAATTCTCTATTAATTTTTTTTTCCTATTTCCTGCAGCATGTTTTAGTTACATTAAATCCTCAAGACTTAACTTGAGCTGGCCTGTGTTCCTCTTTTTCCCATCTGTCAACCAGTTAGAGCTGTGAGGCTTGTCAGGCTGAGAGAGAGCTTGGAGATGCTTTTGAGCTTTCTTTTGAAGATTGTTCTGAAGTCTCTGGCTCTGTAGTTTGAGTTTAAAATTGCACACTGTGACATGCACCCAAGCACAATGAAATCTGGATTATTTTTTTTTTTAATAAAATGAACATGGAAGTATTGTTGATAAAGCAGGTGACTGCAGATGGAGAGTGCTCAGCTAGAGCCACTTGTCACATTTGATCTTCAAATGCAGAGCTTTAAACCTCTAACCTTTGGAGCTGTTGTGTATATGATTTACTGAAATTTACTATAGTGTAACACCTAAAAAAAAAAAATCACAGAATCATTTTGTTTGGAAAAAAATGTAAGGTCATCAAGCCCAACAATTAATGAAGAGCCTTTAGGTGGTCTCATAAGTGCAAACAAAGTGAAATTGTTTCATAAGATAGTCCTCAGATCTAAGCTGTATCAAGTCTTTATAAGCTTGCTGTGGGTTGACCCTCAGGTTGTGATCTCACAGCCCTTCCCTGGGACCTCTGATCACCCTGACCTTCTGCAGCCACCTTCTGCAGGGAACACTCCTGCCAACTCTTGATCCGTGTGGTGGTACCTCAGTGTAGCTGCAGACCTACTCTGGAGCTGGGTAGCTGTTTCATTTGCTAGCCAGGACCAAACTGCTGCTGGTCAAAGCTGCTCACTTAACAGCATGGACAGATTTATACTTGTTCTGACATGGTCACTGCAATTTAAGCAGAAAATTTTGCCCCAGTGAGGCTACAGCCTCATGACTGGGGGTTGGAGGGGATGACTGATGTAGTGGGAAGAACCAACTGCTCATAAAAACAGAGGGAGAGCTCTCTAAGCTCTCCTTGAGTGGGTTTCCTCCAGTCATCTGTTTTGAATTTTCTTCTCTTTCCGAGCTAAAAGCTTCTGTTTTTTTATTTTCTTTTCTCTCTCTCTCTCTCTTTTTTTTTTTTTTTTTTTTTTTTTTTTCTCCCCCTTTCTTTTTTTTTTTTTTTTTTTTTTTTTTTTTTGTAATTTGGGAATTTTGTTGTCCTGAAGGGCTTTATTTTTAACAAAGCACATGATGAAATGACTGCATCATCTTTCAGGGAAGTACATGAATATTTCTGGCATAATGTCCAGAGTCTTATCAAGGACACACTTTGCACTTCATTTGCCTGTTTTGGTCAGTGGTTCAATGCTCAGTGGGCAGAGGACAAAGAAGAGAGGGAACCAGGCTGGTGAGATCAAGAAACTGGTAGGAATTTGAAGAAATAGTTCCTGGGTGTTTCCGGGACAGCACATCTAGTTTGCTTTGTGAGAAGAGGCAGGGATTTTAGGAGTGGGCTTCAGAAGAGGGCTGTGGGCACAGCAAAGCTTACATCTGGTTTGGTGGCTCTGTTGCAACAGATGGCTTTCATAATTACTGCAAGGCATTATTTTACCCCTGGATTGTCTAAACACTTTCTGCAGCAAAACAATGTGATTTACGGAACACAATGAACACAGAGCTCGTTTCCTAGTAGCTTTAGGTCTTAATCATAGGTGGTTGTGAATCAGCAGTGAAGTAGCAGCCGCTGTGAGGAGTATCTAATTTCTTTCCTTGTTAGTATTTAAAGCTCCCCCAGGCTTAGTGAGCTTCCCACTTACTCTGCCTCCACCTTCATTCAAATTGTCCTTCACTTCTGTTCCCTCTCATCTGTCCCGTAGGCTGTGTGACAAATTCTTTTCCATCCGTGTGGCTTTGCTGGTGTTTGAGGAGGGCAGAGTGTTCTCCTGGCTGTTTGGGACCAGCAGAAAAGCCCCCAGTGCCCTCTGAGTTTTGCAGGCAAACCTTGGCTAAGGAAAAAAAAGAAGGTGAAGGAATTTGGTCTCCTCTCATCCTCTCACAGAGGGACTTGTTCTGAAGCATAAAAGTACTTTTCATGCTCATGTGGCCAATTTGGGCTTATTCTTTAAATTGAAGGAGTAATTTAAACCAGTTCTGTTGTGAGACTTGTCTTTATTCTCTGGCGGTCTGAGACTTAACCAAACGTCAGAATGAGCTCCTGGCATGGTGGTCTGCAATCCAAGTGGCATGATTGTGGTGCCATAGTGAGTAAGTAAAGAAGAAGCACTCAGCTGGATGCTTACTGTTGGTTACACAGGAGATCTTTCCTGCCAGTGCCTCTCACTGGTCATCAGAGCTGAAACCATCTAGCCATGAAAATTGCTTGCTTGGTACTCATGTAGATTCTTCATTTAAAATAATTTGCTGCACCAAATACATGGGTTTGGGTGATTCAAGATAAATGTAGGCTCCGACTTCTTTTGGCTTTAATTACTGAGAACTTGTTGCTAGTCAATCTGAGCTGTACTCAATCTGCTTTGGAACAGGAAACTCATTAATGTAAGCACCGAGGGTGGTAAGGAACAGGACTTGATGAGGAATAGGGATGCTCACACTCTGAGCCTGAAAACAGCAAATGTCTCTTGGGCTGTGTAAGTAACAGCAGTTGGGGAAGGAGAAGAGGAAAAAAAAAAAAAAAAAAAAAAGGGGAGGGACAGGGGGATACAGTTTGGAACTGGATTTCCTAGTCCCTTGATGCCAGTATTTTACCTAGTGGAAGTGAGGCACAGGTCAGCTGGCTTTTGGCTCACCCGCAAGGAAGGAAACTGATACAGCTTAATCCCTAAATTATGTCTTGGCAAAACAAATCTGACAGGTATCTCTTCCTACTGTAAACAGGGTTTGGGATCTGGGTTCCTTGTGCAAATTGCCCTTGACAGTTGTTTCTGAGCTAGTGGTTCCAAAACCCAATAAATTATTTTTGTCCTCATTGTATTAACAACTCAGCCTCTTGACAGCTGTGGATATACCAAGGCCTGGACAGGACCTTACAAAGGGACATCTGTATTAAAGTAAAACTCTTTCAAGTGAGAAATAGGAAACCAAAACCTGTTAGCTCCTAATTTTACACAGTAATTAAAAATCCTTGGCCTCCCCTGTTCCACCCCTCTACTAGAAGTACATGTGGCTACAGAACAGCAGATACCAAGGGTTGCTGCTAATTTTAGCCCATTGCCTGGGGAGTGTGTGCCCACATGACATCATGCAGCATGGCATCCTTTTCCAGCACTGGGGCAAGGGATGTGACTCCATTTGAAGCAAATCCATACTGCCAGTCCCTTAGGCTGGAGGAAGGCTCAAGTCATCTTAGTGCATGGCTTTTGCAACATCTTTGGAAGCTCCTGGCACAGGGCTTGGTGATGCTAGAAGTGGTGAGGGTAGGAAGTCACAACACAAGGTAGGCTCCAAGTGCTGAATGGGTAAAAATAGGAATGTAGATTGTTTTAGGTTGTAAGGAACTTTTAAAGGTCATCTATCCAGGGACATCTTCAACTAGATCAGGTTGCCCACAGCTCCATCCATCCTGGCTTGGAATGGTTCCAGGCATGGGGCATCTGTCTCCTCTCTGGGCAACCTGGGACAGTGTCTTGCCACCTTCAGAGTAAAACATTTCTTCCTTCTCTGTAGTCTGAATCTCCTTCTTTTAGCTTAAACTCATTAGCCCTTGTCCTGTCACAGTAAGTCCTGCTAAAATGATTCCCCATCTTTCTTTTAAGCCCCACAAAATAGCTGAATGGTGGTTGAACTCTGGCTGTGTAGTTGCCTGAGAGTGCAGAGCTGTCCATGTGAAATGTGGGGGTCAACTATAAGATTCCTATAAGATTGAGGAACTTCTAGTTTAGCCTTCAGGAAAGCGTGAGAGTGGCTGGACTGTTCACCTGCCTTAGCAGAGATGTAGGAACCAAATGGGCAGAGCAAAGAAGCTCCAAAATGGCCAAAGAGCAGCTGCATGCAGGGGTTTGGGTAAGATCAGTGGCTGCTGTAAAATGAAATTCATGAGGACTTTTATTTTTTTTTTCCCCCAAGCCTGGAAGCAGAGCCTAGGAGTGCTGAACTAGTGCATGGATGCCCAAAGGGCTGCCCTAATGTCCCCCCCAGATGACACAGTGGCCCAGCAGGAGGTGTGGAAGAGGTTTGCCTGTGCCTGAAGCCATGGCTGATAGCACAGGTTTGGTATCTCTTTTGCATTCAACTATAATTAATCTGCTGAAGAATGGTCAATTTGGACACTTTCAATGACAGCAGCATCCTGAAACTTTGCCCTTGTCCTCTTGGGTGTTTGCAGGTGGCCCAGCTTGTGGGTGGGAATGGTGAAAATACCTTTGGAAAGCTATGGGAAAGGTCACTCTTCTTTTAATCTGGAGCTGTGGCTTAACCAGCTTTTTGCTTTCAATGGGTAAGACAGGCCCCGTGGGGATTACCAGTGCTATACATAGCTTGCTCTTGGCCATGTCCTGTTCTGCTGGGAACACTTAAGAGCTGTGTCAACCTCTGAGCTGGGGACCCTGCATGCTGCTTGTCCACTGTTGTTTGCCATCTGCAGAGTGTTTCTCTGCCAGCGCTTGGTGGGGCACTGGCAGGACTAGAAGAGGACAACAGCAAAGCTGGAAGCACTCAGAAATGGGGTTTCCTCATTGGGAAATCCATCAGAAAGGATAAATGTGTGGGCCAGCTTCTGCTTCCCAGGACGGCAGTCAAAATGCGTCTCTGAAGTCAAATTGATAGCTTCTTATCTAAACACAAAGCGGGGGGTTGTGTTTGGTTTTTTATTTAAGTGCATGTTTAGCTCATCAGGGAGTGGACAGCAGCGTTGGATTGTGTGTGTCCATGTGTGACACGGAGATAAGCCAAGGCGTAATCCAGAATTCCTCTGCTCGATAGCTCCTTATCTCTGAACATGTGCTCTCTGTGTTTTCTCCCTCGTGGGAGCTCTCAGGGGTGCTGGCTGAGCAAACAGGTGCTGGGTTTAATGTGGAGTTTCTGGGAGGGTCCTGCTTTACCCACTCCTAAATTAGTAGTGGAGGGGGAGTGAAGCACCTGAAAGTGAGCTCCTGGCCAAGGGCATGCAAGCAAGCAAACCCTCTCTAGCTCGTCAAGGAAATTGCTGGTATTGGCTACCAGGCATGGCTGGACATTTTTAGGATCCTGTTCAAATTACATCCTGCTCCACAGGAATCGTTAGCACTTCAAAATTGGCTACTTGGATTTCTAATTATCACGGAGCACGTCAGTAAGGGGGTGTGTAAGGTACCTCGCAGTGAGCGAGTGGGGTTTAGTAGTCAGTTTGAATGCATTTGGCAGCAAACGTTCTGTGTGAGCCACTCAAAATCCTTTGAGTTCCAGTCGATCGGAGCACGAGCAAGAAGTGTTACCCTAGGTGAAGCTGCTTAGCAGGGGATGTGTGACTGGATGTTCTCACTGAAGCTAGCAGCTGCCCAAGCAATCCTGTGGAGCATGTTGGTGAGGGCACTCGAACTAAAGCAAACATAGATGTGTTTGTGCATATCCATAACAGCTACATGCAGACTACTCAAAGTGTTACAGTTTGCAGCATACTCCAAGTACTGCACTTGCCTAATAAAGAAGTTCTGTATGTCAGTGGTACTGAGAAATCTAGCAAGTGTCTGCTGGACTGCAGCTGTGTTGCTGTAGAACGTTGGCATGAACACGCTCGGGCTGTTTTCAGTGCTCTGGCTGGAGCAGTGAGACCTCTTTATGTAGATCTTGTTTTGAGATTTGAGGGAGAGTGTCTTGCTTGGCATTAAGGATTCCTCCAAAGTGACAGCTTCGTGTAAGGACAGAAAATATTATTTACAGGCGTAGCTAAAAATGAAGCTTCCTGTTGGCAGAGTGGGGATGAGTCATTGTGGTTTGGAGTCAAGGGGTAGGACCTTTCCTTCACTGCAGGGCTTTACTTCCAGATACAGCCTTAGAGCAGCAGCTTCAGGTGTTTGTCACTCTTGTCCCTGTTACTGAGAAAACAAGGTGGTGTTCAGAAGGTAATGTGATGTTACTGTGTTGTCAGCACACCTTCACTGACCCAACAGGCACTGTGGAGTTACTAGTGAGGGTCTAGCTGTGCCTCTCCCAGCACATCCAGTTGCTTACCCCAGTGTCGTTCAGCAGAGCTCTGTGCGTTTTTTCATCCCCAAGCCTGTTGTCCTTGGCATTAGCTGTGTTTCCCCTTTAGTCACCACACAAGGTGTCTTTGTCTGCAGCCGCAGGATCATGGAATGGTTTGGGTTGGAAGAGACTTTTGAAGGTCATCTAGTCCAACTCCCCTCTGCAGTCAGGGCTATCTGCAACTACAGCAGGTTGCTCAGAGCCCTGTCCAACCTGGCCTGGAATGTTTCCAGGGATGGGAAACCACCCATCCCTGGGCAACCTAGGCCAGTGCTTTCACTACCTTCAATCTCTAGTTCACTACCCTCCTCTCTAGTCCAAATCTCCCTCTCTTAGTTTAAACCCATCACCCCTTGTTCTGTTGCAACATGTCCTGCTAAAGGCAGATGTCCCTCAGGAAGTGAGGAAGGCTACGAATGCTACCAACTGCCTTCATGCCAGAAGGTTTGAGGCTGACCCCCACATTTCATGAAGGGGCTTTTATTACAAATTGGATGCCAAAGCATCCACATGTATGTGAAATCATTAAAGCTGTTACTGTGCAGGTCTCATTGAAAAGCACACAAAAAAAAACCCCCAACATTCACAACCAAAGTGCTGGTGAAGGACATTGAGCTGTGCCAGGAAGGGCACTCCAAATTCCTTCTCCCCTACTCGGTCTCTGGAGGTTTGAATGGGGAAAAGGAAGGTGCAAAAACTGATTCTCCCTCCTGCAGAACAGCAAAAGGAGCATTTTCCACGTGTACTGACCCCCGTGGAAGCCTGCACAGGAGTCACCTGCTGGTTAGCTGGATTTGTTGCACCCACTCTATATGGCAAATGGACACTTTGTCTAGAAAAAACAAACAGAGTGAGGGGAAAATCATAGGGTTCCTGCCTTGACAGAGTTCCCGCCTTTATGGAGTTCTGGCTTTGCACTGTTCCCATTTGGAGAGTTTTTACTTGTGGACAGCTCCCACGTTTTGCATGGCTCCCATTTCTGCACTGTCCCCGCTCTTGGACAATCCCCCACTTCTGCACCATTATGGGACAATCCCCCACTTCTGCACCATTATGGGACAATCCCCCACTTCTGCACCATTATGTGCAAGTCTGCAAGCTGGGCAAGTCCTTAGGTCCATTTGAGAGAGCTGCCAGCAGCACCCAGACTTGGCTTCTCTCAGAGCACACCATGCAGCCCAACTTTCTGCTTGCTACCAGCAATTTGGCTTCCCCCCTGTGCTGCTGAGGCAGTGCCACTCCACGAATCTTTGTCTGGTGGAATCTGTGACACTTGGACTTTTGCTGTTTGGATCCACCATTGAATATAACTTGCAGGAGGCTGCTTCCTGAGATAAGTTCACCAAGGGATCCTCACTCATTTCCCACCTCACCTCCATGAGTAAAAGCTGCTGTTCCGTTAGATTTTCTGCTCAGCCTGATTTATAGCAGGGTAAAGTTGTGTTGTAATTTAGCCTTTTCCATTTTCTGACTTTGCTAAATCTCTAAATTTGCCCATAATGAACCTTTGAAGATTGTCCTGAGTGAATCAGAGCCTGTAAACAAACCTGAAGTAATTCTCTATATAGTTTGGGGGCAGTGTTTTCAGGAAAATAAAAATAATTCTATTTTTATAATTCCTGCCTCAGCCAATTAATACTCTTAACCCCCCATGCCTCTTCAACAGCTGTTGGTTGATAGGAGGCGGTCTCTAGCAGTGCTGAAGGTGTTGGGTTTGTGGGAGGTTTTACCTCTCCTCTGTTTACAGAAAGGGAAGATGAATTTTCATTCTCCTGCATAGTTGAATTGAGGTCTTTTGTTCTTTTAAGAATGCCTAAAGAGCATTGCTGAGGATCTGAGGACCATTTTCTTCAAGGGAAAAAAAAAACTAAGGATTTAACTGGGATATAAATTACTACAAGTTCACTCAAGAAGGGCTTTTAATTATATTTCATTAAGGAGACTGTAAACAGGCTTTGGTGCTCATTCTCTTTTATGTGCTTGAAGACAGAGAGTAAATGGCAAATTGCTTCTCTTCAACTTGTGGTGAGGAAAGACAAACTAATCTGGTTTCAGGAATACTCATTGCAGTGATGTTAATGTCATTGCAGAGGGAAGAGCACCAGAGCACCATCTTGTCCAAGGGCTGGTTTTGGTGTTCCTGCTATAGCTTGAAGCAAGAAGGGCAAATCCTGCTCTTGTTAATCATCTGTTTGTAGTGTAAATCCATAATTGAATAGCAAGTGCTGTGCACCTCTGGCACTGCCTTTAACAGTGATGTGCCACATCTTGCTGGCACAGTTCTTGGCAGGCAGCTCTGGCATTAGCTCCAGGTAACTCAGAAAAGAAGAAAACTTGCCAAAAGAGGTAAAAGCACCTGTTTGTCACTCAAGCAGTTTTAATTTCTACACTCCATGCTTAAGAAAAAGCAGGCAGATGTTCATGTCCAGAACTCTGGTGTATCTTTTCTGCAGGAAAAAAAAAAAAGTGTTATTTGTCTTCTTACCTAGTTCAAGCTAGAGAAGATAAAACCAATGGGACTAGCAGATTGTCCACTTCTTTCACAATCATAGAATGGTTTAGGTTGGAAGAGACCTCAAAGATCATCCAGTTCCAACCCCATACCACAGGCAGGGGCACCTCCTACTAGAACAGATTGCTCAAGGCCTTATTGAGCCTGGCCTTGAACATCTCCAGGGAGAGAGCAGCCACAACCTCCTTGGGCAATCCCTTCCAGTGTCTCACCACCCTTACTGTGAAGAACTTCCTCCTAACATCCCCTTTAAATCTCCCCTCTGCCAGTTTAAACCCATTACTACTTGTCTTATCATTACAAGACCTTGTGAATCTTGAAGTACTGTGCTGCAAGAGCAGACTAAATTCCAGAAGGCTTTTCTTCGTCTTTAACTTCAATCAGCTGAAGCTATGAATGGCTTTGCTGGGTAAAACCTCTTTCATAGCTGTTAAGACATTAAGTGCCACTTTTTTTAAAATCTCTTGGTGGTTTGGGGTTTGTTTTCACCCTGCTTCAGCCCAAGGTTGCCATGCTTTTACTTTTTGGTGTTGGATGTTAACTTCAAGGCATGAGAGCCTAACCTTGGTCTACCTGAGCTGTTTGGCTGCTCATGGGTGCCAGAGCTCTGATGCAGTTTAAGGTTTGATTGTGGGTTTTTGTTTTCTTTTGTCTTTTTGAAAAGACAGATTTTGTCAAGCCAGAGTCCACCAATGTTGTTTTCTCATCTGCTGCTGCTGCCACCTTGATTTCTGTGGCACCATTGTCCCTTGGTAGAGCTACTACGTTGCTTTGCAGGAAAACCTTGGACTTGAACACAAGTGGCTTGAACTAAAGATGGAGCACAATGGGGGCTTAAGCAAAAGCAGAAAATATGGAATCTGCTAGCTGTGGTGTCAGCATTTTGCTGGTTGCAGTTGGATCTGAGTGCATTGTTCCTATGGAAATTGCATTCAGAGTTTCACAATTCATTTGTAAATCACTTCCCAACAAAGGCTGACTTGACTTTGACAGCAGTAATGTGTCTTACTTGGGCAAATTCTGTGCTTTGGTTGTTTTTGTTTTTGTTTTTTTTTTACTTAAATGTAATATCCTATTACTGTTAACACTAAATCACATGATTTCTACTATTATTCTCCTTGAATCTTCCATTCTGGGATTTCAGATGGGTACCAAATACTCACTGCTTCCTCTAATAACCCTCTCTATTGTTTTCTGGAGAGATCTGTCAATTTTATTGAGCAGACTCTGAGTCTGCTGACTCCAGCTGTGTTCTGAATGGAGAGAACACACAGATATTCACACAGATATACCTGTATCTGACCATAGGTTGACACAAAAAGACTTATTCCTGTGCCTGGATGGGAGGGAGATGCTTCTGGTGATTTTTTTTTTTTTTTTTAATGTATATCTGGAAGTTTTTTAGGTGTTTCATCTCTAGGCAGATGTTTTTGTATTGAAGACCCTGACTGCTCTTGTTGATGAATTCTGTATAAATACCTATTTCAGAGGTCCTAGAGGAAGAGATGAGTCCATGGCCTTTTTTAGGAACTTCAGCTTCTTAGTTAAGCACTCTTTCATTTAACAAAATCCCAAACCCCCAGCCTGCCATTTGTCCTAAGAGCTCTCACAGATCTGTTGCAGTTCATAAACCCAGAGGCCACGAACTAATACTGTTCACTCTTCCTGGTGTTGTACATTTTGCAGAAGGCGTTTTATCTCCCAGCGCTGCTCTCTAGACTTTTTAGAAGACATAGTGGAATATGCCAGTGTACAAAGGTACTTTTTTTTTTTTTTTGCCAAAGCAGCATTAATCTCTGCTTGTTGCATGCAGTCCTCTCCTCCCTCCACCCTGTTCCACGCCAGTATCTGAGGTCCTGCATGCTAGTGCTGCCATCTGATCATACAATCAGCCTGGATTGTTTATCAGAGGACTTAACAAGTGGTGGTCTTTTTTTTTTTTTTTTTTTCTCTCCTCTCTTCTTTTTCTATGTAATTGCAGAACCAAGCAGATATCTGGGTCTCCGAGACACAAAAGTCTGAAGAAGATGCACTTCATCAAGAACATGAGGCAGTATGACACCAAGAACAGCAGGTAACTTGTGGAGGTCAAGTTGCCTCCTGTATGCTTGAAGTGAAGTAGGATGTGCTCAGTTGTAGATTCCACTTTAGTGTAATTAGATAGTTAAGGGAATAGAATCATAAAGGACTTTTCCAGCCTAAATTTTTTTATGATCATGGAGTCCAGTCATTAACCCAGCACAGCTGAGTCCATAGGGTGATATCCATGGGGTCTTATTAGTTGTATACATCTCTGGAAAGCAGAAGGTGCTTACATCTGCTACATCTGCAAGGTTCTGATGGCTCTGTTATGGTGCCCCGAGGAGGTTAAATCATTCCAACACCTTCCTTATCTAGCACACTGAGGTCAGAGGTGAGGAGGATTTAAAGAGAATAGCTTGGTTAAGCCAAATTCTTGGCTTGTTGCTGGGTAGAAGAGAAAGGGAAGGCTGCATTCATATTTATTATTAATAGAGGTGCAAGGCTTCACCTTCATTGTCACTGGGTAGAAGAGAAGGGGGAGGTTGCATTCATATTTACTATTAATAGAGGTGTGAGGCTTCACCTAAATGTAAAATATCATCTGCATCTTTTCACAGACTTTCTGTAAAAATTGCATAAAGATAGATGTATATTTAAAGATGGCCTTGAAGAGCTCCCAAGGTGATGGCAGTTGCTGAACGTTGGGTTTTGATGCAGAGCTTGGCTCGAAGGACCTAGAGTGTCAGACTGAAACACCTGCTTTTGTGCTGCTCTCAGAAAGCAGACAATCCAAAGCAGTGCCTTTGTAACTTACAGAGCAATTTAAAAGGAGTTCTGTGCTCATGTTGCATACAAAAGCTGTTTTGTAACTTCTGAGTCTTACTTCTTACCCTGATCTTTTCCTGTCTGCTTACAGGATAGTGTTAATCTGTGCTAAAAGAACACTGTGTGTGGCTTTTTCTATCCTACCTTACGGGGAGAGTTTAAGGATCAGGTGAGTCACCTTTGCCTGCTTTGAAATGTCTGCTTCATTGCTTGCAAAAGATCTTTTCAAGTGAGCTTGGTGGATGTAGTTCTGCTGTTTGGAAGGACAAAAGCTTGCTATCACAGCAATAATATCAGATACTGCCGCAGTGTCCAAGTGTTCATTCAAATTCCAGGAGGGGGAAAAAAAAAAAAAAACAGAAGTGGAAAAGAGTTTTCAGTTGTTTGTTCCCATTCTCAAGCACTGTGAAATCCCTGAAACCAACTTTGAACAAAGATGTGCTTTGTTATGGGAGATTTCCTGCACTCTTAAAGTGGTCAGAATGCAGCTATCTTTAGTGCAACAATGATGTCAGCAAAAATGGAGCACTGAGGAAGGGTGCTGCTGCCTTTACAAAGCAAACCTTCAAGGTTTTATAGTGAAGTTACACTTAAATAAGTTCAAGATGTTCAGTTTGGAGAAGAGGAGGCTCCCAGGTGACCTTATTGTGGCCTTCCAATATCTAAAGGGGGTCTACAAAAAAGCTGGGGAGGGACTTTATAGGCACTCAGGTAGTGACAGGACTAGGGGGAATGGAGCAAAGCTGGAGGTTGGGAGATTCAGATTGGATGTGAGCAGGAAGTTCTTCAGCATGAGAGTGGTGAGACCCTGGAATGGGTTGCCCAGGGAGGCGGTTGGTGTTTGCAGCCAGGCTGGCTGAGGCTGTGGGCAGCCTGATCTAGGGTAGGGTGTCCCTGGGCATGGCAGGGAGGTTGGAACTACATGATCCTTGTGGTCTCTTCCAACCCTCATTGATTCTATGATTCTGTTTTTCAGCCTCAAGCCATGAATGAGACTATTTGCAGTCTTAAGGAAAACAGAAACAATTTAGACTGACTGAAAGTGCTTTTAGTGTTTGCATTACTTTTTTTCTTATACATATAACTATCAATATGATCGCTTATGAGAAACAAAACCTGCTCACTGGGTCCCCCCCAAAGCTTTGCTCAGTCCCATGTGAAGTCCAAGTTGATTCTGTGTAGGTTTGTGATCTACAAATACACCATAGGAAATACTACTTCTATTCTAATCCACTTGTGGCAAAACAATGATGGTGTCACTCCTGGCCTGTACTTAACTTATGGACAAAGGAAACGGATGTTTAGTGCTGGGAATTGTATTGTATGCAAAAACACTTGCCATAAAAAGAGTCCATGGGAAAATATTCTCTCACTCCATAGAAAAGCAGCAAGGTCACTAGAGCTATTTTAGAGCAGTTCTGAGCACTGTGTGGTTCTGTAAGCTGGCAGGGCAGGTCTCCAACTGGAAGCTACTTTTTTGATGTCTGAATATAGGTGACAAAAGCTGTGTGCTGCCATCGCTGATGCAGAGTTCTGCTGGCAGCCTTCATTCTTAATTTGAGCTGCAGTGCACAGGGGCTGGGAAAATTGCAATTGAAAGGCAAGTTTCTGATCCTGGAAGGCTAGCAATATAAATCTTGTTTCCTGTTAAGTGTTTGGGCATTGTTCCTAACATAGCAGAAAGACCCTTTTAAAACCACCCCCCATTTAATTTTGATAGACATACTGGTAGAGATCTGAGTTAAAATGAGATGAAATCTGATTCTTCAATTGCTGAACATCTCCATGTTTTGAAAAGAGCAGTTCTAAAGGAATGTTTTCTTGGAGGTGGGATTGAGGCATTGCCCTGAGACCTCTGACCTGGTGGTGCTGATGACTGGATCTGCTCTGTACCATAGAGGAAGCTGGGCTTGGGCAGCACTTTTTAATAGTTCATTTTCTTCTCTGCATTTAGTGATCTAAAAATGGAAGGACAGAAGCAGCGACATCCTTCTGGAGGAGTTTCAGTCTCCAGTGAGATGGTGCTTGGACTGGAAGGGGTAGAGCTAGGTGCTGATGGCAAGGTAAGGAAGTATTTTGTTTGGGTTGGGGGCTTTTTTTTTTTTTTTTGTCTCTTGTAATAGCAGTGACCAAACCACTCCTGAAGCAGAAGCGAGCAGATGGGTAAGATGGCTGCTTTTACTGCAGGACCTTTTCATGCTGATGCAAATCACTTAATTTATGCAGTGTTTTTCCATCCATAAAGTGAAAGCTGTGACTTTTCAGAGCAATGGAATCTGTTTAAGATCTTTAATTTGAAATGTCTGACTTGTGATAAAGCTTCTTCTGAGGAGGCTGTTGAAGCCTGTGACCACTTCTGCCTCTGTTTCTGAAGAATTGGTTTGACTCTTGTGCCTCTGTTTTAAGTATGGGTGAGATTTATAGCTCAGATTTATAGATTATATAGTGCCATAACTTCAACTGATGTGATTTTTTTCCCCCTTTCTTTGCCACCCCATCAAATCTTCCACAGCCCTTCCATACTGAATTTGTGGAAGCAAAAGGTATTCCTCATCTAATTTTTCCCCGTTTCTCCTGTCTCCCGGTTTCAAGGTCCCTCCTCCCAAAAACAAACACTGGGAAACTCATGATTTGGAAAATCCTTCGTGTCTGTAAATTAGATTTGCAGCAAATTTTCTCTGTAGCTACTTCAACTTTTCTCTTCCAGGTTGTGTCCTATGCAAAATTCTTGTATCCCACCAATGCCCTGGTTGTGCGCAAGCCTGAGAGCCACAGTGCTGTGCCCTTGTGTCGAGCCAGCGCTTCACGGAGTCTTCCTGCATCAAGATACAAACCTGTGGCAGCAAAATCCTTACCAGCAGGAACAGATCTTGGTAAGGACAGCTGCCAACTTTGTCATTACTTCTGCACACAACAGAAAAGCATGGAAGGAACATATGGCCTGAAACTATTGCAAAATGTAAGGTGCATTATCGGGTAAGATGCACTGCAGTGACAGGAGGTTGGGTTTAGCACAGCCTAGTAGGGAAGGCTCATTAATGAAGTCTAAGTGAGGAGCCTTAGGACTGGCACTTGCAGGTGTTCCTTACTGAGCTACTTCTGTTTATCCAACTCAAGGAGCACAAAGCTTTGAATCATTAAAGTTGGAAAAGGCCTTCAAGATCACTGAGTCCAACTTTTAACTCCACTCTACCAAATCCACTACCAAGCCAGCTCCCAAATCACCACATCCATGTGGCTTTTAAACACAGATTCACAGGACTGGTTTAGTTGAAAAAGACCTCTACAGGTTGAGTCCAACCATCAGCCTAACACCACCACAGCCATTAAATCATGTCCCAAAGTGCCATGTCCACATGTTTCTTGAACACCTCCAGGGAAGCTGACTCCACCTCCCTGGGCAGCCTGTTCCAATGCCTGACCACTCTTCCAGTAAACATTTTTTTCCTAATATCTAATTTAAACTTCCCCTGGCACAATTTTAGTCTGTTTCCTGTCATTCTATGACCTGATACTAGAGAGAAGAGACCAACCCCCACCTCACTACAATCACATTTCAGGGTGTTGTAGAGAGCAATGAGGTCTCCACAAGAAATACCTGATGGACATAGACACAGGTGGTCTTCCTCACCTTCTAGCATAGGAACAATGCACAAGGTGAAGAGTTTGTGACAACAGTTCCTTTTCTTGTGTAAAAGGGCAAACCTGACAGCTGCTGCCTGCTAGTGTAGAGACAAAACTCTTGCGTAGTTGTTTTCTCTGCATATTTGTGGACAACAAACTTAGTCTGCACTCAGTTTATTCTAAAGTGGTGCATCAGGAACATGCTGGAGAAAGAGCTTTTGTGGTTTTTCAGTAATTCTAACACCTGACCAGTACATTGTGAAGTGTCAACAGGTGACTGGAGCTGCAGTTTACCTGTACTGTGGGATCTGCCAAAATGTTTTATGTTTGCTGTTTGAACACTTCAGACAAAACAGAAAATCTGAAGCTCTCCATCTTGTGACCCAATGTGCTTTCCTCATTCCATTAGGAAGTGAAGTTGGGGAAGCTGCAGAGTATGATCCAAATCTTCTGGATGATCCTCAATGGCCCTGTGGAAAACATAAACGTGTTCTCATCTTTGCCTCTTATATGGTGAGTTCTCTGCCAGCCTTGTGGCCAAGGATTCAGCAGGGTTTTCACACTCAGCTGACTGAGGATCAACCTGCCATGTATCTATCTCCATGTTGTCATTTGATTCTTGTAAGCAAAAAGTTATTTTGAAACTTTAAGTTGAAATCTAGCATAGGACATTAGACAACTATTAAATTGTGAATAGTACCACTCTGGTTTGCCTTTGTATTATTGCCTGTGGAAGATTCTTTTGTCTCTCAGTGATGTTCACAAAAGAAATTATAAACTTTGCCTCTTGTGTTTCAGACTACAGTCATAGAATATGTGAAACCTTCAGACCTTAAAAAGGATATGAACGAGACCTTTAGAGAGAAGTTTCCTCATATCAAGTTGACACTGAGCAAAATTAGGAGGTAAGAAACAAGCACAGAATAATCAGAACATCTATACTGTAAAAGCCTGTTTTCATCTTCCACTTGTATGGAGTAAATATTAGATCTATTAATAGTATAAATGATTAAACACTAATCTCTTGTTGCCACTTGAGCTGGCTGTAGGATGACAGCCCTGTATGGGAATGTTTAGGGTGCTGAGAAAGGGCAACAGTTGGTTTTCATAGTTCCACCTAAAAGGGTTTTGAATTCCACCAACTGTGGAGTCCTTACACTGGCAGGCAATTAACAGTGATGAAGCATTAGCCTTGAAACAGATACTTGTAACCTGATTGTGTGGCTGCAGTGCAGTCCTGCCTTGCCTGGATTGTCTTTCTAGACCCTCTGGCTATTTTTGCCTTTCAATTACCAGACTCACTGATCACCATGGACTCTCAAGATTCTAGGATAAAGAAGAGTATTAAGTCTGAGGAGTCTCAGTAAAGATAAGCATTTTATAAAGGCAGGACTGCACCACACAGATTTCCTCATCCTCCATGAAGTGCATGTGGCTGTTCATCAGGGAGATGTGCTGTTGTGCCTTCAGAGAGCTATAATCTTGCTGGTATTACACAGTGATTAATGCAATCAGGGCCTTCTGAAGTAGCCAGCTTAAACACGATTCTGCTGAATCACCAGGGCTGTGGAACTCAGCTCCAAGTGGAAGGCTTACACAGGCACAGGCTGTGTTCTGCCACTGTCTTGCACGCTCCTCTTTGCAGCTGGTTTTTTAAGTAGTGTGTTCACACAAAGATGCTTTTGCAGGATGGATGGCAGCCACAAGAGGTAACATCTTATAGTGAGTCTCCTCCTTTGGAGACTTTCAAGGCCTGTCTGGATGTGTTCTTCTATGATCTGAGCTAGATCATATGGCCCTGCTCTAGCAGGGGGTTGGACTCTATGATCTGGAGGTGTTTAAGGCAAGGCTGCATGAGGCTCTGTCCAGCCTAATCTAGGGTAGGGTGTCCCTGCCCATGGCAGGGGTGTTGGAACTAGATGATCCTTGTGGTCCCTTCCATCCCTGATTGATTTTATGATTCTATCATCTCTTTGGGTCTGTTCCAACCCCTAACATCCTGTGATCCTGTGGAGGGCTAGCTGTTGCAAAGGCAGCTGTGTAAACCAGTCTGCCTTCCTCCTCAGACCTGATTCTTCCACAAGGTGTGTCACAGACAGGTCTCTATGCAGCAGCTGCTGTCATCTGTGTGGCTTTGATGTGGTGTTGTGTAGGTCAGAAAGGTTTAGTATGATATGAGTCATGAACCAGTTTGGGAGCCCAGAGGGAATCATACAGCAACAGCCTGTTTACGAGGCAGCGAAGCCTTTGACAGATTAGGAGCAGATGAGGAACTGTTCTTCCACAGCAGATGTTGTCAGCCAGGTTAGATCAGTTTGTGCATCAGCTCTAGCTTGCTGCCAGCTGGACTTCTCCAGTCTAGGATAATACTTGTCATGGCTTTCCAAATGGGAGTCTTGCCCATATGCTCTTGTGAGTTCCCAGGCTGCGGTGTTTCTAGAGTGTGTCTCAGGCTGTCACGTTTGAGAGAGTGTCCTTTTTCCTGCTTCCAGTTTGAAGAGAGAGATGCGGAACCTGAGTGAAGAGTGCAATCTGGAGCCCGTTACTGTCTCCATGGCTTATGTTTACTTTGAGAAGCTCGTCCTCCAGGGCAAACTCAACAAACAGAACCGCAAACTGTGTGCTGGTGCTTGCGTCCTGCTCGCAGCCAAGATCAGCAGTGATCTCAGGAAACATGAAGTGAAGCACCTGATTGATGTAAGTACTCAGATGTTGTCAAAAAAGTCCTTTCTGGCTCACAGACTGAGACAAAGATTAAAGCCAGGATTTTCAGTGGTGCACACCTGCATTTAAGATCGGCGCTTTCACTCAGTTTTATGTCTCATTAGGGCTTTTCCCTCGTTATTTAATTTTTTAATTTTTAGTGATAATTAATTAAAACTACTTGACTGGGGCAGTCTAATGTCCTACTGATCCAACAGTGAGGTTATTTTTGCACTTAGTTTCTCAGGCAAGCATATGGAACTCTTGTGTGGGTGTCCCAGCTGAGCTGATAAGCTGGTTTACGTGCCTGATCCCTGGCAACAGTTTTGATTCTGTATAGGTGCAGCTCTGGCCAGGCACTGCTGACTCCTGTTTTACGCTGACTTTAACTCACAGTGTCTTATCTTGTGGATTAACTGATTCTTTCTCCCTTCTCTTTTTAAATTTTTATAATAGAAACTAGAAGAGAGATTCAGATTCAACAGAAGAGATCTCATTGGTTTCGAATTCACCGTCCTTGTAGCTTTGGAACTGGCTCTTTATCTTCCTGAAAACCAAGTTTTACCTCATTACAGACGACTCACACAACAGTCTTAACCAAAGCTGTGCTCCAGCTGACAGCCAGTGGTGCTGGGAATCGCATTGCTGAAGGCTGCTGGTGAAGTTGCCACTGGCCTCTCCGTGCTGCTGTGTGCCCTGCCGTGGCTACAGCGAGTTTTGAAGACGTTGGTGTGGTGTTAAACTGTTGAGGTGTGTTATGGACATGTGTGCCAAGTCTGGGGGGATGGTACGAGAGGAGCTGTTGAACTTCATTTTCTTTGGGACATGTAAAGCACAACTATTCACCAGTCAGCTGTCATGGCTGCTTATTATTCCTTATTATTTACCTTTTTTTGGGTTTCCTAAAACTGCTCTTCCCTATGACGAATACTATGGTATTGTTTCTTTTGTTTTAAAGCCTTTATGGTATTCCTTGAGACTAAAGGAAGCATCACTTCCATTCCAGTGCACCATAAAAGTTCAGATGTTTCTAAGAATCTTCTCACATTTTTACATTACCGAAATGCATACTTTATTTTTTTAAAGATGTGCCTAAAACTGGCTGGTCTGGTACCAGTGCTTTTTAAGTTAGTTATGTTGTTTAGTGGAGAATCCCGAATTTGTATAGCCATTTCTCCTTTACCTGCATTGGCCTTGCATAAAAAGGAAAACAATTCCAGTATATCTGCACTAATGATACACAGGGCATCTATTCTCTCCTATACTCTAGATCTGTAAGTAGCAAGATTGAAATTACTCCCGTCCAGTTTAGTTAACTATTAATACTGTAAAAATAGACATTTTATTTAAAGAGTGTCTGCAAATTTGTCATGAAGTAGCACCTGTTGAACAAGGGAGCTGCAGCAAAGGGATTGCCGTCCTCATCCACGCTTCAGTGGAAGGTGAGCACATGACTATAAGCAATTTGCTGTCAAATGTGTCACTTAGGACTTTGTTTTGTTCCAGTGTTCTGTAGTCTGAAACAAGCACCTTCAGTACGACTGTATTATATATGGTCTTAACGTGCTCTGAGCAAATACTTCAGTCAGTAGAGCTCCTGCTGCCAAACTAAGCCAATGAAAGCATGACCAATATGTAAAATGCTACCTTTTTACTCCGTTCTTCCAAGCATTGCATCACTGTGATGGTCCTCATACAGCTGGCATTGCACATCTGAACAGCCACTGAAGGGCTGGTGCCCAGCAGTGCTCTGATGCTTGCTCAGAGATTAAATAACTTCTCTGACCATTGGCTTTTTTTTTTTTTTTTTAAAAACCCAAGTTGGGAATGAAGTCTCGGTTATATGTGGGGAACCTTCTGTGATACTGGCTCTTGGGCTTGTTTTCTGAAGCAATATTAAGTAACTGTTCATTTGTAAGGAACAGTACTGATGCTTGGCTAGTAGGACTGAGACATTTCCCATTTAACTTTGACTCTTGAGTGAAATGCTAGACCTTGTACTGAGGCAAGGGACCTGCTCTCTCATATGTAAAGTAATGTAAATTCCTGTTCCTTGTATTAAATGTTGGTTGTAGCCAAAACCAAAGCTGAATCTTTTGCTTTTCAGGTGTGTTTTTTGTCTGAAGCTAGTTTGGCTTCGTTAGAGTTGCAGCAAACTTTCCTAGAGCCTCTGTAAGTGGGGCTCAAAGTGTGGTTTGGTTTTTTTTTTTAAATAGGTAATACTTAAAACAACTGTCAGATCTTTTGTAACTGTGTTCAGCTGTATGTAGCTTCAAGTTATTTGTGTAAAATTTTAATATGCTTGTGATTTCTCTCTAACACAGAAGGATTCTCCACTCTCCATAAGTGAGGTGGTAGCTCCTAAGTTAGACAAGAATCTTGCCAGTTATCTTCCAAAAATTGCCTTCTAGTTAAACTTTCTACTGAATATATCTGTCCTTGCATGCAAGAAATAGCAAAGTACTCAACATCTAGTGTGTAATGAGCCTTCAAATTAGCACACAGTGACGAAGGCTTCTGAAGTAGTCCACCACTGCCTAAACTCTTTAGGGAAGAGGACAGGGGTGGAACTGAGCAAAGAAAATTTCTCATGCAGTATCTCCAAAACCGGTAAAAGACTTTTTGGTTAGTTTGGATGCAGTCAGAAAATGTCATTCTCTGAAACGTCTTCGTTTAGTGTACAAAGAGCTTTCTGTAACAAAGTTTAGCTTTCCTATCTCAACCTCTACGAAAACAATGCACTTTGGTTTGCAGCACTTTGCAGTCTCTATTCAGTGGAAGTTTGTCTAGTTGCAGTGGGCATTTTGGGCTCTAGTTATGCTCCCGGAACCTACAGTTTGATGTCATAAACTGGCAAGCTTTTGTTTTCTTTCAGAAGGACAAACCAGGAGAAAGGAGAATTAAATTACAGAATGCTGAATGTTGTCTAAAGGCTACTTTGTGTATTGCCCAGGCCAATGTTTCGGTGTTCTTGAGCTCAAAATCTGTTTGGGGCACAGGCCAAAAATGACACGGTGAAGCCAGCACTGTGCTGATGTCTCTGGTAGAGCATGGTTTTGGGGTGTACATCGGTACTGCGTGGTGTTAACCTGTGCAGGAACAGCCCTTCTGCAGAGATGCAGTCACTTGCGTGTGCGTGTTGCTCTCTTTTGTTTCTGGACTGCAGCTTGCAGTCCTGCCTGGGAATGTTCATCTTCTCACCTAAAAGCTGCCACCATGTGGCAAAGGACTATAAATGCGTAGTCCATTCATGAACTAGAAGGAGGACCCAAGAGAATCCAGGGATCTGCCGGCTTTACGTCCTCACAGCCCAGCTCCTCTTGCTTCGGAGAGAAACGCCGGTTTACACCGAGGGGTCTAGTGCTGTGTTTGTGTAAAGATGCTGCTGGGCTGCCCCAGCAGGGAGAACTCTCTTGATAAGAGGCTGTACTTTTTTTTAATGTAAATGATACTGTTACAATTTTTGTCTTTCCCATTATTTAAAAGTTTGAGTTGTAGCCTGTTCCTTTATTATTTGTTTTTTCCTCCCCAGTCAACTTGTGAAATTAAGACGCTGTGAAATAAAAACAAAACCGTTTTATTACATGTTTTGTAACCCAGTCTTGTTTGGGAATGGTCATTTTCTCCCTCCTCAGCAGCAGGGGTGAGGCCACACCTTGAATAGTGTTTGGGATACTCACTATAAGAAGTACATTGAGGTGCTGGGGTGCTGGTGAGGGGTCTGGAGAACACGTCCTGTGAGCAGGTGATGGACCTGGGGTTGTTCTGCCTGAAGGAGGCTGAGGGGAGACCTGGCTCTCTACAACCTCCCTGAAACAAGACTGGACCCAATCTCTCCTCGCTAGTAGTAAGTGACAGGAGAGGAAATGGCCTCAAGTTGCACCAGCGAGTTAGGTTGGAGGAGGAATTTCTTCACCGAAAAGGTTCTCAAACACTGGACTAAGCTTCCAAGGAGGTTGTTGAATCTTCATCCCTGGAGGTGTTTTAAAAGAGGCAGAACTGTGATGCAGAGGGTCAGAGTTTAGCGCCAGACTTAGCAGGGCTGAACCATAGTTGGACTTAACAATCTTAGAGGTCTTTCCCAACGGAAACGATTCCATTGCTTCCCTCGGGCTCATGGGGCCATCCCCCTCCTTCAACGAGCGGCGGCATGAGTGGGGGTGGCAGAACCCTGCCCCCGGAGATCCCCCAAGCCCATAGGCTTAACGCTAGAGCCGCTGCCCTGCTCCCGGGGCCGCCTCAGCCCATAGACGTGAGGCCAGAGCCGCTGCCCTGCTCCCGGGGCCGCCTCAGCCCATAGACGTGAGGCCAGAGCCGCTGCCCTGCTCCCGGGGCCGCCTCAGCCCAGAGGCGAAACGCCAGAGCCGCTGCCCTGCTCCCGGGGCCGCCTCAGGGGCCAAAGACGCTCCCCCAGCGCCAGCGTCTAACAGACACTCAGCGCGCAGCCCGCGCTGCTGGCGTCACGCCGTACGCCGGAAGCTGCTCCGCGTCCTCTGACGTATTTCCGCTTCCGCCATCGGCCCGTCCTTTCCGCCGCGGCGCACGTGAGGTAGGAGCGGGTCTGGGCGCTGCTGTGAAGGCAGAGGCCCGGGCGGGGTCTTGGGGGGTTGGGGAAGCTCGGTCCTCGTTGTCCTGGCTGTCGTCAAGCCGAGGGAGGTAAGCGGCGTGCCCCAGGCTCGCTGCTCGCTGGGAGAATGGTGGTGGGGATGATCTATTGTAGGCCGAGCCTGGTGGGCACGGCCCGTTCAGTCCGGCTGTGATCCTTCTAGGTATCACTGCTTGGTGCTTGTGCTTCAACGCGATGCAGAACGACGCTGGGGAGTTTGTGGACCTCTACGTCCCTCGGAAATGGTGAGCGGGGTCCCTTCAGCGGCAGGGGGAGCCGGTGGGGATGG
>VWZI01014877.1:1381727-1464066 GCA_013396835.1 Psilopogon haemacephalus
GGTGGGTGGGTGTTTTTTCAGTAGTGAGTATCTGAAGAAAATTACTGAACTGCTTTCCTACTGTTTCTGTGTTTTAAAAATTATTTATGTGAAACAAAGGTTAACAGTGAAGAGAATGCTGTGCGTCTTCTGTTGTGCAGCTCTCATAGTGGCAGATGGTAGAGTTATAGTTGCTGAAATTGGAAGAGAGCTTTAAAATCATTGAGTCCAACCATTAATCGTGCACTGCCAGGTCACCACTAAACTGTCACTCAGCGCCACATCTATATAGCTTTTCAGTCCCTTCAGAGATTGGGACTTCACCTCTGCCATTGGCAACCTGTTTCAGGATTGAAAACTCTTTAAGGGAAGAAGTTTTTCCTCGTGTCTAACCTAACCTTTCTGTGGTACAACCTGAAAACATGTTTTCTTGTCCCATTAGTTGTAGCCTAGGTGAAGAGACCAGTCCCCACCAGTCTCCAGCTTCCTTTCAGGAAGTTTTAGAGAGTGAGAAGCACTCCCCTCAGCCTCTTTTTCTTTGGGCAGAGTCTCCTTTAAATGTACTTGAAAGTACATTTTAATTTTCTGAGCACTGGAAGCTTAAACTGTTACTGTCTAAACTCCTGGTGCAGCTTTAATGCATGTAGATTTCTCTGTCCATTTCTTTTTGTTTCAGTATATCTTGTTATTTTATTCCTTAGCTCTGCCAGCAACCGAATAATTGGTGCGAAGGATCATGCTTCAATTCAGATAAATATTTCTGAGGTAAGTGTTGTAACAGACATGATAAGAGATCTTCTACCTTTTGGTGGAAGTTAAGAAGTCTAACAGCTTACGACTTATCTCCAGATAATTCACTAGAGGCCATAGAAGCTTAGAGCATGAGGACTTTTTAATAGAAGTATGTTGTGCTGTTACCTTTGGTTATTTTTCAGCCTATGCAGCTCATTAGACAGAGTTTCATAATGTTTTGTATAGTTTGTTCCATTTCTTAACTGCTTCACTAAATGCAACTTTCTAACTTTAGATATTTAGAAGTTAGGAAATTCCTTGTCCTGAAGGAAAGGAGGAGAAAGAAGTGCTTGATTCTAGGAGATTTTTATTCCTTCTACCTCCACTTGGTCTGCAAGAAGGCACAGTTCCTCATTCTAGACTTCTGCACCTTGAGTTTAAATTTTCTTGCTGGTATTCTCGGTGCTTCTTCTAATTTGTCCAAGTTTCAAGCAAGATCCACTTTCCAGAGCAGGGCTCTATTCTTGATCTGCTTTGCTTGACAGAAATGTCATATACTGTGTTTTGCTCTAACCATGTCTGTTAACACGTGACACTGCTGCTTTTGTGTTCTGTGAGCAGCTTCATCATTTTATCAACTCAGTGCTTGGGGTATTACACGCTTGGAATTTTCCCCACGGCACAGTGGTTATTTCTTCTGACTTGGTGGTGTACATTTAGTTTTGTTTCTCTACCACAGGGAATTGTTTTTTGTTTCATTTTTGTCTCAAGGCAGTGTTACTGTGAATCCCTCCAAGCTTAACACGCATGCTGAGAAAACCACAGCAGACCTTGACTCCTGCAGGATCCCAGTTAATCCAGTGGGCTCCAGTTAATTTAAACTCCTTTCAGCGTGCCTTTGTTTACCCCATGTGGTACATAGTGTTCCTGCAGTTTGAGTCATGTAGCTTGATTGATTTATTTTTGAGTGGAAGACACAAGACTAAATGCCAGTGTTTTTATATAACTGAGCTTCTTGTGTTGTCTGCCTAAAGAAATCATTTTTTAAATGTGCTGTTTAAGATTTTCTTTAAATGTTAAGGCAAATACTTGCTTGTTGTGTTTAATTCCTTCACTGATCCTTCTAGCTTGTTTTCAAAGGATCAGAGATGAGTAGAACTCAAACTCACAAAGTAGTGCAGGGTTCACTGCAATCTTTAACTCCATTATTTATATTATTTTATGTCACTGTGATTTTTTTTTTTTGTGTATGTCACTCAGGTTGGGCACATTTCTACCTTTGTAACAGGATTGTCTCCTTCCCCCTTTCCCCTAATACTGTAATGAAAAGAAACAATAATAATACCTTTCACTTTCCCCTAATACTTAATGAAAAGAAACAAGAAAAAAATAACAACTACAGTAAAATCCACATGGAAACTTTACATTGAACTTTAGCCTTTTTTTAAAACTCAAATTAGGTTCTTCTGGCTACCACTTTTTTGTGTGTGTTCTCCATTAAATTTTATAGCTGCACTATGTAACCAACTGTAAATTTGAAAAGATACTTTCAGTCTGCAGTATTATGACAAATAATGTTTGCCCTTAGGCGCTTGGCAAGCATGATAAGAGTTTGAAACTTTGCAAGAATCTCTGTGGAGTAACTTGTTTGTAATTACAGGTCGACAAGGTAACAGGCAGAGTAAATGGCCAGTTTAAAACGTATGCCATTTGTGGACCAATTCGTAGAATGGTAAGTGATTTCTTCACCTACAAAACAATTGTGCCTCTTTTTATGTCAATTAATCCATTTTTAGATTTAATATTTGGCCCTGACACAATGAGCCTTCAGCCTGTTCTAGTGGAAGAGCTTTTGTGGAGGTAGTGAAGGCAGAGTGAGGACTTGAGCAAAGTCGCTTCCAGAAGCATAGAATTGTTTGAGTTGGAAAAGGCCTTTCCTGGCTATATCCTCAGTCCTTGGACTTGTAGAATGATCTGTGTTTTGTTGAATTTTTAAACACTGAAGGATGCGAGTGGGGGGTTTATTCAAGACTGTACAAGCTATTAATTTCTGCCTTTGTCATTTACAATTATAAATAATCTGATAATAATAATTCAAGATGCTGCTACCATGACTTCAATTTGTTAGACATGACCTGACAGTTCCTAGAGTTCATCAGAAGTCTGCTCACCCAGAAACACATCTTGCTAATTCAAATGTGTATTTTATCAGGTTCAAACTCTTTTGTCATCCTTTAAGGCTAAGAAATCATTTAACAGTTTGTTTTGAAAACTCTAATCTGGACACAGAAATCTGTGTAAGATGTTGTGCATTTCACTATGAGCATTAAGTGCTGCAGCTGTGTCTTTTTGATGTCTCAGCAATTCCTTGGTCACTTCAGAATCATATTTGGTTTTGTTTTTTTTTTAAAGGGGGAATCAGATGACTCCATTCTGCGTCTGGCAAAAAATGATGGAATTGTTTCCAAGTACGTATGTTTATCTTATCCTCTGGCTGTTACAGGGGTAACTTCCACGGCCAAATCCTGCTTTTTAGGATGAAAATGTACACCCTGTATTTATAGGAGGGTTACACAATTGGTTAGAAATATTTAGTCCAGTTGGATGGATCAAAACTAGCTTGTAACAATGTTTGTTTGATTTTCTTGCAGGAACTTCTAACTGAAGGAACTCCACTGTGGAACATCCGATGTAAAATAAACAGTTTGAAGCTATGTTATGGTGTGTCTTTTGTTGAAGTCATAAACATCTCTGGATTTATTATAGCTCATCTCAAAAGACTTGGAAATGTATGTCTTAAAAAAAAAAAATACAGATTCTGGTTATGAATTCTTAAATCAGCTTGTAAAGCAGGGCTGTTAACTTGAAGAATGTCCACTTCACTCTTTGGTTCACTGTCATCTTTCTTTTCCAGATCTATTAAGTTTTGCAATTGTAGCTCAGCTCATTTTCTTTGATCAGTAATGGAACATTTTCACAGACTCAGAATGGTAGGGTTTGGAAGTGACCTTGAAAGATCATCTAGTCCAAACCCCTCTGCCAGAGGAAGATCACCTAGATCAGGTCACCCAACACATCCAGTCAGATTTTTAATGTCTCCAGAGAAAGAGACTCCACTACCTCAATGTGCTGGCTGAAGCTGTGGTAAGGAACATGTCACTTCAGCGGGCTGTGGTGCTTCTGGCAGTATTAAGACTGTAATAAATTACAAAAGTTTTCCACAACCTGTATTTTCCATTACTGTGCAGAAACTGAATTCAAGTAAGTTCTAAGCAAACAGCATCTGCTGTTGGCACTGAGATAAGGCTATAAGAAAGGAGAAGGGTGTTCAGAGAAGAGCAGACACTGACTTAGAGTCTGGTTAAAAACATGGGCACCTCTATTGGGAAAAGAGATTTATAATTCACTTTGGCTGCAATTCCACAAGGAATCTTTTCTAGTGGTGTCACATCTGGGTTTTGTTCTGCAGGGGGGATACAAGAAAATGCTGCATCCTGTCTTCCAGGTGCTGCTTCTGTGTTGGTAGATTTGTTTTTGCACACAGGTTTATCTGTCATTTGGTGTTCATCACATAAACGGTGCCACAGGTGGGTGTGGTGGTCACAATATATTCCAGCATGGTGTGACTACTGTGGAAGATGTCCTTTGTCAGCCACTTTTTGCCAGTGTCTTACAGGCATTCACAAGCTGTCCTTGGGTGTTCTGATCTGTGCATTCTCAAGAATTACTGAGAGGTTATATCCAGTTTATAGCACGTTCACTCCTGGTGGAATCATTTCTCTGACAAAGTTGGCAGTTGTCCTCATTCAGATCTCTCTAGGGGATTGGAATATGAGACTGTTCTTGGAATATGGAAGAAGCTAGCTCTGCTAAGAAGGTATATCCAGGAGGCTGAATCTTGGGCAGAGCATTGGTATCTAAGAGGGAGTGAGGCAGCCGTGCAAGAGGTTCTGAGAACAAGGATGTCTTTGCACACAAGATTTCTGAAGTGGCCAAGCATAGGCTGCTGTTGTGTGTTGTATCTGGTAAGGAACTCGTAGCCCACAGCTGCTGTTGAGCAGAAGTGAAAACCAGAAATGAATGCAGGTCTTAATGTAAAAGCTTGCAGGTCACAACCGAACTGCTTCTACTTCTGCTCCTAACAGCTGCTGCTTATTTTATTTTATTTTATCTTGATTCCTTACATTATAACACCTAGGGAAAACATGAAGCTTCTTTTCATTTCTAAATAATAAAACTCCATTAGCATACAGCTCTACCAGACTGACACTTCTGATTAAGTGGTCAAAAAGCTATGTTGTGATTTAGAACTTCTTTGCTATGCAGCACTGGTTGCTGATGTTTGCCCTTCTCAGACTGTAAAAAAAGTGGGAAACTACTACATTTTAATTAATTCCTTGTCAAAATAAGCTTATGAAATGTTACAGTGCCCTACTCTAAACCCTGGGGTTCAACTGGAAATGGGTTAGTGCTGTGCTATGCTGAAGGCTTGCTGGAGTTCACATCAGCTGCACTAACGAGACTGCCTAGAACTGATACAAATCCCTGCAAAATCCTAAGGAGGGAGGACACACGTCCCTTTAAAAATCAATTTTAAGTTGCATTTTCTCATATTGTGATGTAAAATGGTCTTTGTTTTCCTGAGACAGGAATAGTTCAGACCTAGAGCCATGAAAGGGAATGAACTGTACTTGTACTGTACAAGATGGACAGAGTTGCCCTTACATGGTTACATTGCACCAAGTCGTGAAATTCTTTTCTGTTACTTAGGAGGACTTGGCAGTGACATCCTAAAAACATCTGATTTAACTGGGGCTATTTTAATGTCTTTGGGCCAAAATTTTGCTGCTTGGACCAGAGCCTATCTGCTCCTTAAAGCACTTGGGGGTTTTGATAGGAGCTTGTAGATGTCTCATGAGACCAATTTTTTTTCTTTTAAGCCTCAGCATTGTTTTAATGAGTTGCATGGCATTGAAAAGCTTCGGTCAATCTCAGCTGTGTGTGTGTTGTGATGAGAGGTCCAGGGTGAGGAGGTCACTCCATCTTCTATTGCTGGAGACACAAAATTAGCAAGCTTTGCTAACATCACTCGTGCTTGCGAGGTGCCAAAGAGGCAAAACCGTGCCAAGGCTGGGAGAAGACGAGGCAACGTGCTTCGCTGACATCACTCCTGCTGCACTGCTGAAAGGAGCACTGTGACTCAGAAGAGAATAAAAAAGGCTAAGAGTGGTTTTCATCTTCGTGGTGTATCCATGAGTGCTGCTGTTTCTGCCTCCTGGCTCCAGCTGCCAGGCGGAGCGTGGAGCAGAGGCTGCCTCACTACTGCCCCCTGCAGAAGGAAGCTGGGACTGCTTGCCAGGGGCGTGCAAAGCTGCTGCTGGCTACAGAAAATCTACCTGGAGGGCTGAGCTAAGATGTTACACGAGGTCTGGCAGCAGCTTTGTCAGCTGGATGTTAGGGAGAGCTGTCTGTTCCCATCTCCTGATTTATTCGATTGCTGTCAGAGTGCCAGACAGAGATAAAAAACACCTCTGCTGCAAGCAGTGTTTGGAACAGGTTAAGGGAAGGTTTGATTTTAGTGAATTCATTGATGGCTGTTTGTGTCGAGGCATCCCAGGGGAGGCAGCTTCCCCGTGTGCATGTTGGGCTAATCAGCCATGGAAAATCAGAGAAAACTAATTAGGCATTTTTTTCCTGCTGGGAAACATACTATTGTTTGACATCAGACAAGAGGAGTTCTCCTGGTCTAAATCCTCGGGAGGAACTGCACGTACTGAGATTTTAATTGTTCTTCATTAACAAGGTCAATGTGGGGCTGTTTTGTTTTATATATATATATATATATATGTATGTATGTATATATATATGTGTGTGTGTGTATATGTATGTGTGTGTGTGTATATGTATGGGTGTATGTGTATGCATATATACATATATATATAAAATGAGAAAGGTATTTTAACATCTTTTAGAGAGGTTGTGGAATCCTCTTCTCAAGACCTGGTTGTATTCCTATGTGGTTTACTCTGGGTGATCCTGCTCTAGCAGTGGGTTGGACTAGATGATCTACAAAGGTCCCTTCCATTCTGGGATTCTGGCATCCTTTCTCAGATAGCTGATAACAAGTAAAATAATCGTGGCCAGGCTGAACCAGGCATATCATTCTGCAGCCTTAGTCTGTTAATGAATCCTGTCCTGTGGTTTCTTTCTAGTGGCCTGGGTGTGTGAAGAGCAGCAGGTACATTCTCTTTTGCTGAGGATCTGAGATGCTCAGTTTAGGAGCAGAGCAACAACTGATCTTTGCAAGCCCTATGGCTGACTGCCAGGTGCTCACCCAGTTGCTCACTTGCTCCTCCTTAATAGGACAGAAAATAAGATGGAAAAGCTCAGGTGAAGGCAGGTTCACCCTGGCTCAAGCAAGTGACAAGTGATAGCACAAGAGGAAATAGCCTCAGGTTGTGCCAAGGGAAGTTTAGGCTGGATATTTGGGTGAATTTCTTTACTGAAAGGGTTTTCAGGCATTGGAAGAAGCTGCCTAGGGCAGTGGTGGTGTTTCCATACCTGTAGTGGTGGAGCCACCACCCCTCAAGGTATTCTAAAAGTTGTGCAGGCATAGTGCTTAGGGATATGGTTTAGTCAAGGACTTGCCAGTGGACTCAATGATCTTGAGGGTGTTTCCAAACAGGGCAATTCCTTGATTCTGTGGTTGTAATCTGTGCACTAGAACATGCCACATCCATCAAAATTAAACTGTTGTCTATCTGCCGCTAAGGACAATAATCCTCACTGCTTTCAGAAGACATCAGAGTGCTGAGAAGCAGCCTGATCCATCTACTGATGCACATCAAAATGCAGTGCTCTGATGTGAAGTTGCTCAGACTGTTGCCCACTCACAAGTTGCTGTGCCTGTCTGGTAAGTAAGGCTGAGCAGAAATGCTCAGTTACTGCATGTTTTATTTCATGTTTTCTTAAAGCGTTTGGCTTAACTGTTTGGGCTGCTCACTGAGCTGGGAAATGTGATAGTTCATGCTCTAGGCAAAGTGTTTCAAATGTCTGAGGCTGAATTAAAAATAGCCCTTCAAAATAAATTGGGTAGTGCTCTGGGGGGGTGGCAGAGATCATTACTTGCAGCTTGTCCCTGATCCGTTCAGTTCTTCCTTCTCTGAGGGCTAGAAATGCTGGGGATTTAATTCTCTTTTTGACTAGTTTGAGGCTTAAAGGAAAAAAAAAGGGGGTGGGGGGGTGGGATTTACATGCCTGATTTCTGTTCTGGCTAGTGGGGCTGTGCTCACAGCAACCTCCCTCTGCATTCCTGGGAAAATGGAGTCATTTGTGCTGGATCACTCAGCCAAGTGCACGGGCTGGATGGGTGACTGCAGCCCACAAGGCAGCTGTGCTGAGGAAATAATGACCTTAAAGAGTTGACACTGCAGTTAAGTTCGGTGCCTGCTGATGGGTCACTTTTGCTGCTTGTCTGGTGTCTGCTCTCAATTGCCTGGAACCATCCTGCCCAGAGTTCAGTGCAGCCCAGGCTTGGAAGGAAGAGGTTACAGGCAGGCTGACTAGAATCTGAGGACCTAAAACTGCCTCTACCCTAGGGAAAAAAAAAAAAAAAAATTAAAAAGGTAAATAAAAGGAAGCTAATCCCAGATGGTGCTGATTAAAACATGAACTGCCAAAGGCAGATGAAGGAAGCAGCTTTCAGGCCACAAAGTGTATTTACCTGAGAGAGAGCTTAATCATTGCAGTGCAGAGCTGTAGATCTGGGAACCCAGCACATCTTGCCACAGCACTGCCTCCTGCAGAAGGTAGCAGTGCCCAGGTTTGGGTCTTTAATCACAGAGGGAACTGATGTCTCAGCTGACACACTCCTGCCAAGTGATATGAGTGTGTCTGTGTCAGGCACAAACACTTTCAGGGTGAAGGGAGGAAACTTCATCAGGTTTTTTCCTGACCTTCTCCCAAATGCTGCACTTGTCTAGGGAACAGGAGGCTTTGCAGGTATGGGGCAGGTGGCTCTGTACCTGCCTGTCAGTGACACTGCCACCAGCTTGCATTTCTGATCTTGGCTACTGAATGATTGGTGTCAGACCTGGTTTGGTTTTAAGGCCCCAGATGCAGATCTTTTTGGTTTCAAAACATAATTTTTTTTGGTCACATCTCTGCGAGGTTTCTTTTTCAAGCTGGTTGGAGGCTACCTGGCAGCAGAGTGAAGCCTTGCCTCAGCTGGAACCAGTGCTCATTCACTGCCCTGAAAACTTCAGTCAGGAAAGTCTCATACACATATATGTACAGCAGCTTTCCATGCAGTCATGCAAAAATCTCAGACTCTGGCAATTTAAGAGATACCTTGCTCTTGCAAGCTCATGCTTGTTCTGTTACTTAACAGAAGAGAGAGGGAGAGAGACAGAAAGGGAAAGAGAGGAAAGAAAGGAGGGGGGAGAGAGAGAGAGGGAGAGAGAGCAAGGAGAGAGAGAGAGGGGGGGAAGGAAGGGGGAGAAGAGACAGAGAGAGAGAGAAAGGGAAAGAGAGGAGAGAGAGAGAAAGGAGGGGGGGAGAAAGGGGGAGAGAGAAAGAGAGAAAGGGGGGGCAGAGAGGGAGAGAGAGAAAGGGAAATATAGAGAAAGAGGGAGAGAGAGAGAGGAGGAGAGAAAGAGAGAATGAGAGAGAAAGAGAGTGAGAAAGAGAGAGAAAGAAAAAGAGCTACAAAAAGAAAAAAGAAAAAGAGATAGAGGAAGGAAGGAAAAGAGAAAGAGAGGGAAAGAAAGGGAGAGAGAAAAAAGAGAAAGAAAAAAATAAAAGAGGAGGGGAGGGAGAAGTGCTGTTTGTTTCTGCTGAGCAGAGCTGCTTCTGGCAGGCTTGCACACGAAGTGTGCATCACAGGCATTCAACTAAACTAGAGCACTGGGGCCAAGGCTCAGGGGACCTAGTTTCTACTTTCAACAGTGATGTTTGTTCTGAGCAGGACCTGTAGGCTGCTACACCCTAGGCCAGAATTTGCCCATCTCCAAAATGAATGAGGTTGAGAAAAAGTAGGGAGTTCTGAATCAATTTGAAGAGTGGTCAGAAAATGCAATGTGAGGTGGCAGAGTCCTTTAAATAATAGCAATACGAGGAATATACACTTTGAAGAAGGTCTGAGGTCTCCTCCAACCAGGTATATTCTGTGATTCTTTGGTTCTCTAAAAGCAGCAGAGTCAAGCCAGAGGCAGATGTCTTAATGTGCTATTTTCAGGCCCTGGCTTTATCTTCTGTTCAGGAGGGAAATTTTACACCACCAGTTTTCTGGGCATCCAAATAAAATTATCCAGGTATCTTCTTTCTCTTTTGGAACCCAGTACACTTTACAGGGGTAGAATTGTCTGAGTGATTATCTTTCTTTGGGGGTGGGTAATGAGAGGGAGGATCACATCAAAGTTGACTTACTGGCAAGAGTGGCTCTGATTTACAATGCTCTGCAGCTTGAGATAATGCCTCTGTGGTATTTGGAGACTCCAAAGGGCAAAAAGCAGTGCTCCTGGGGAGCCTGTTCTCAGTCACTCATTTCTGGTGCTAGTAGCTGGGACCTAGGAGTCCAAAAATGGCACAGAGGACTGACCATTGTACAGTCCAGCGCTGCTCCAAGGCCCATCTTCATGGATGTGCAAAAGACAAAGCACCACCAAACACCCTCCAGAAGTGCTCAGAGCTGGGAACAGAACCCCAGAGAAATTCCAGCAAAGGGGGTGGCAACTGATTCTAGCTGCAGATAGCAGTGCTTATCAGGGCAGCTCATAAATCCTCCCCATTTAAACAGCTGTCAGGCAGCATCCCGCTCTGCCTCAAGGGATCTACAGCTGCTTGCTCTGATCAACGACTTCCAGGCTATCTCTCAGGTTCCCAGAGCCACCACTTCCTGGAAAATGTTTGGGGAGAGGGGGTGCTGGTTCTGAGTGCCTGTGTGGCCCTAAGGAGAAGGTGCAGGATATGTTGGTGCTCCTTGACAGACCCAAACTGCTGCTTGGCTGTCACCTGGGTGGCTGGGAAATGGCACCAATGAGTAAAACAAAGTCTGCTGGCACAAAGAGCATGCCAGAGGTGTGGAGGGGTTTTAAATGTTGGCTTTGGGATCTGATTTACTAACCCCCACTCCAGGTGGGGTCTCACCAGGGTGGAGTCGAGGGAGGTGATTCTCCCCCTCTACTCTGCCCTGGTGAGATCCCACCTGGAGTACTGCATCCAGTTTTGGAGCCCCTATTACAAGAGGGATGTGGACATGCTGGAGCATGTCCAGAGAAGGGCCACAAGGATGATCAGAGGGCTGCAGCACCTCTGCTATGAGGACAGACTGAATGAGTTGGGACTGTTCAGTCTGGAGAAGAGAAGGCTCCCAGGTGACCTCATTGTGGCCTTCCAGTGTCTGAAGGGGGCCTATAGAAAAGCTGGGGAGGACTTTTTAGGCCATTAGGTACTGATGGGACTAGGGGGCATGGAGCAAAGCTGGAGGTGGGGAGATTCAGATTGGATGTGAGGACGAAGTTCTTCATCATGAGAGGGGTGAGAGCCTGGAATGGGTTGCCCAGGCAAGTGGTTGGGGCCAATTCCTTGGAGGTGTTTGCAGCCAGGCTGGCAGAGGCTGTGGGCAGCCTGATCTAGGGTAGGGTGTCCCTGGACACGGCAGGGGTTTGGAACTAGATGATCCTTATGGTCCCTTCCAACCCTGACTGATTCTATGATAACCCAAAGTGTCTACTGCAATGCAGAAAGTCTCTGTTAAGACACAGAGTCAGTGTCTCTCCTGCAGCTTGTGATCAGACACCTCACAGCTCCATGCTCCTTGAGGCATGAAGACACAGACAGATTTGCCTTCATTGTGTCACTGTCACCCTTTTGGTGTCATCACTGCAGAGCTACCCTGTGGCTTGGCAGATGATTACTTGAGGAGGTCAGGAGAGCACACCGTGGTACTGCTAGCTCTGGTTTCACCTCAGGCATTTGTTTTGAGATACTCTATCTTAATCAAAACAAGGCAGGCCTTTGGGAGTTGTCTGTTTACTGTTTGGAAAAAAACAACTCCTTCCTGCTATGCAAAAAAAAAAAATAATAATAGATTGCATTGTGGTCTGAGCTTGTAAAGCCACCCAGGTACAGCATCACGAAGTATGGAAGGGACACATGGTGATCTGCATTGCCTCCTGTGCTGGTTTGAAATGCATTGCACCAGGGAATGAGATGGTTCACAGCCAGATGCAACCCTCTCTTTGAATGGAGGGCCAAGAATGGAGGAGATCATAGGAAGAAGCAAGAGGTGAGATGTGAAGAGAGACAGAGTGGCTTGGTAGTTAGATAAAGAGCAGGGAAGCCACAAAGCTGGAGCTGATGCCACCAGAAACAGGAGCATCTGGAGTGAACTGTTGATTCTCCACATCTGGCTGCCCTGCTTGTGAGGAGGGATCACAGAATGATAGATAAAGCAGGACAAATGCAGGAGTGATGGACACGTTCAGGCAGAAGGAGTGGGTGAGGAAGGAGTGAGCAGCTGACAGGAGTGTGAGATGCTCAGTGATCAGGTCTTGGGGGAAATGTCAAGAAAAGCCACAATGAGATGTGGCTGGAGGTACTGCTGCCTGGTGAAGAGACTGGGGAGGAAGAGCTTCTGTGCTTTTCTCCTGATGTGGGGCATTCAGATCACCATGTCAGCACTGCACTGCCACATGTTCTTTGTAAGTGTGTGGAAAGCCACAGCTCAGTGTGTACCTTTTCTAGCCAGCAGTACCACATTCATCTGCCCTGTCTGCTAATGGCTCCTTTTGAAAAGGATTTCCCCTGCCTGCTCATCAGAAATTTAGCTGAGCAGCAACAATGGAGTCACTTGCACTGAACACATGGCTGGAATCCTTTTGGTCCAGTCCAAGACACAGGACAGCTTCCTACACACACTTCCCCAAGGGCCTGCCTGCCTGGAGGGGCAGACCTGAGCCTCTCATTCCCACCGCAGAGACATCTCAGAAGCAATTTTTGTTTGTTCCTGTTGGCTATCACTGGACATCTGGGTCAATAAGAGTGAGATTCCCAGGGCTGGCATCAGAGACGGGAAGGAAAAGGAGTCATTTTGGAGCCCTTCCTTAATCCCAGCTTCTTTGTTAGGAATGGTGTTCTTTAATTGACTGTTAAATCCTAATCACATGAGCACTCTCCCTGGGTGAAATCTCCTCTGATAAATTGCCCAGTATGTGTCAGAGGTGCACTCTGATCTCCAGCCTTTGCAAGACCAAGTGTGCCCTGTGCTTGCAGCTGATTTCTGGAGAGGGAACAAGGGAGAAACGAATCTCCTTTCAGTTTGAATTGACTAAAAAAGACAATTTACTGCAGATTTGGACAGAGATACTGCTCACTAATCTTCTTGAGGCCTTCACAGATGGACCTAATTTTTTTCAGTGCTTTTCAGCAAATTTTTATGGGGTGCAGGTCTTATCAGATGGAGACAAAGTGATACAGGCAGCCCCTAAGGGAGAGCAACCAGGCAATTGCTCAAGGTCTCATCCCACAGGCAGGAGAGAAGGAAGGAAATGGGCTAGGTCAGGGTTAGGTAGGAGCCAGCTAGCTGTTGGAAGCAGCCTGCACACAGACAGATCTCTAGGATCAGGAGAGAGACTTTGAAGGTGGAAATGATAACTAGATACAAAGAAGAAACTGAGCAGATAAGAGAATGGGAAGGAAGACCTCTAAGCCTTAGAGAAAACCTTTCTTGTCCTACAACCTTTAGACAAGCTGTGTGGCACAGTCGACTTGCTAGAGGGCAGGGATCCAGCCAGAGGGACCTGGGCAGGCTGGAGAGGTGTGCCCAGGCCAACCTCATGGCATTCAACAAGGCCAAGTGGAAGGTCCTGCACCTGGGCTGGCTCAGTCCCAAGCACAACTCCAGGCTGGGTGGGGAATGGCTGAGAGCAGCCCTGAGGAACAGGACCTGGGGGTCTGGGTAATGAAAGGCTCAAGATGAGGCTGCAGTGTGAGTGCAGCCCAGACAGCAACTGTGTGCTGGGCTGCAGCAAGAGCAGCTGTAGGCAGCAGGGCAAGGGAGGGGATTGTGCCCCTTTGCTCTCATCAGACCCCACCTGGAGTACTGTGTGCAGTTCTGGAGCCCTCAACACAAGGAGGACATGGAACAGTTGGAGCCAGTGCAGAGGAGGCCACCAAGATGTTCAGAGGGCTGCAGCAGCTCAGCTATGAGGACAGGCTGAGAGAGCTGGGGCTCTGCAGCCTGGGCAGGAGAAGGCTTTGAAGAGACCTTGGAGCAGCCTTCCTGTATCTGAAGGGGATACAAGAAGGCTGGGGAGGGACTATTCACAAGGTCTTGTAATGACAGGATGAGGGGGAATGGGTTTAAACTGGCAGAGGGGAGATTTAAACGGGATGTTAGGAGGAAGTTCTTCACAGTGAGGGTGGTGAGACACTGGCACAGGTTGCCCAGGGAGGTTGTGGCTGCTCTCTCCCTGAAGGTGTTGAAGGCCAGGTTGAATGATGCCTTGAGTGACCTGTTCTAGTGGGAAGTGTCCCTGCCTATGGCACAGGGGGGTTAGAACTGGATGAGCTTTGAGGTCTCTTCCAACCTAAACCATTCTGTGATTCTAACCTGTTGATACTTCCCCACTAAATTCTGGTCATTCTCCCCCTCAGAGACTCCACCCAAGGTCTTGGAGTTTCTGAGAGCAGCCAGCACCAGAAAGATGATCCAGAACCAGAGCAATGTGCTGGCAGCCATGAGGAGCACAGATGCTTGTTTGGGGTGAGTATGCAGTGAGCAGTAAGAGACTTCTTATGACTGATGTCTCATGAGTCCACTGGCACTGTGTTCCCCAAACCTTGGGGTTTAGGAAGGTGGCAGCATCTATGAGGTATATATCAGATAGGTCTTTGATCTCAGACCTCCACACCTGGAAGAGGGGCAGAATTTCTGCCTCTGCATCTTGCTGTGAAGCCACTGAAATTTATACCCAGCTGAGTGGGCAGGTTTGGCTTTGCTCAGGCAGCTTCCATTTAGAGATTTCTCACCTGATTTTTTTTTTTTTAACTTTCAGGGCAGCAGCAAGCCAGCAAAGGACTCTGTGCCTGACTCCGGGAAGGTGGTGGTGTGCAGCAGCAGCCTAGAAGCTGGTGGTGAGCAAAGTCAACCTTGTGCAGCAGGAGAGGAACAGCCCTGTGGGAAGCAGCTTACAGCATGGACACATCTAGGTAGGACAAGAATCCTGGTCCAGAATGGCTGCAGATGTGTGCCAGATGTAGGCAGCTACACGTGGCACAGGTAGTCTGCAGTGACCATCCCCAGTGTCAGGCACCTGTGTCCCTTGTGGAATGCAAGGCTTGTGCTGAGACCAGCTCATTGGGTGCTATTTTCACTCTAATTTCAAAGCCATGCCACTGCAATGGCAGAGTGTTGTGGTGGCTCAGGGAGCACAGCTCAGCCTGTCCCCGGGTGCCTGTTCCCAGGGCTGCTGCCTGCGTGCAGCCCAGCAGCAGCTGGGACACGACCCCACGTCCCACCACGCTGGCAGCACGTCCTTTGGCATAGCCCTGCTGATAACAGAGTGTTCCCTCAGCCAGCTCAGCCCTCACCCTCATCACAGCCCATCTCATTCTATCCCATTTCCCCTCCCCGGTCCTGAATCATCACCAGGCTAATATCAGAGCCTGCGTGTCAGTACCAAAGGAATGCTCAGCAATATCCCCTTTTCTCCTCAGCTTTCTCCCAGCTCCCTTTACATCCAAAATAATTTGTACTTCCTTATGACCCCAAAGGCAGTACAAAACCAATGTATCAACATGCTTTAATCAGTAAAACCCAGGATTTTTTTTCTTTAATTTTTTTTTTTTTTTAATAACAGGACCCTGGTGGGAGAGAAAAGAATAGCAAATAAAAAGAACTGCTCTGTATGTTCTGGCTAGGAGCCAAAGGCCCTCTGGGCCAGGTTTGGATGAAATAGGGCTTAATTTCTGGTGTGAGAAACCTCTAGAGTGAATCTGTAGCAAACAAAGGCCAATTCACAAAGGGACACAGGCCAGGGATGGAGGAGGAGAGGGCAGCCTGCCAGTTCTGCCAGCTCCTGTGATTTTATCATGTCTTGCAATATCAGATCTTTTCCTTCCAGCTTCCTTTTCTCTTGGTATTAAAAAAAAAAAAAAACCCTCAACACATTTCTACTCATGAAGACTGTAAGGAAAAACTTGAAGTGTACCCCAAGGATAGTCCAGAAAAGGCAGATAAACCCTACCAGAGTTCATTACCTTAGCGAAAATCAAATTGAGATTCTTAAACAAAGCTCCAGGAAAGGAGGGATTGGAGAGGCAGTGTGAAATAGTTTCTTGGGCCATCCACAACTATTTACATTTGAAAAGAAATGCTGCATCAGCCCTCCTCATGGGCTCATCACTCAGTGACAGCATTATCTGCCTGGAGAGGATCCAGTGCCAGAGGAGTGTGAGATCCTCCAGAAACGGTAGTGCTCTGCACCGTCCTCTTCCAGACCACCAAGATCTGGGTCGAGGCAATCCCAAGCACAAATCCAGGCTGGGCAGTGACTGGTTGGAGAGCAGCCCCGAAGAGAGGGACCTGGGGGTGCTGATGGAGGAGAAGCTCAACATGAGCCAGCAGTGTGCACTTGCAGCCCAGAAAGCCAACCAGAGCCTGGGCTGCATCAGGAGAAGTGTGGCCAGCAGAGCCAGGGAGGTGATTCTCCCCCTCTACTCCGCCCTGGTAGAGACCCCACCTGAAGTACTGCATCCAGTTCTGGAGCCCCTATTACAAGAGGGATGTGGACATGCTGGAGGTGTCCAGAGAAGGGCAACGAGGATGCTCAGAGGGCTGCAGCACCTCTCCTATGAGGACAGACTGAAAGAGTTGGGGCTGTTCAGTCTGGAGAAGAGGAGGCTCCCAGGTGAACTTATTGTGGCCTTTCCAGTATCTGAAGGGGGCCTACAGAGAAGCTGGGGAGGGACTTTTTAGGCTATCAGATGGTGACAGAACTAGGGGGAATGGAGCAAAGCTGGAGGTGGGGAGATTCAGACTGGATGTGAGGAGGAAGTTCTTCAGCATGAGAGTGGTGAGAGCCTGGAATGGGTTGCCCAGGGAGGTGGTTGGGGCCACATCCCTGGAGGTGTTTGCAGCCAGGCTGGCTGAGGCTGTGGGCAGCCTGGATGAGGCTGTGTTTATTTTTTAATTGCTCAGATCTAGGCGGTGGGTTTGGTCCAGCAGCTCTCCAACCAGCAGGCACTTAGTGCAGTTGCAGAAACTAAAGGCATATTTGCTCTCGAGAAGGCTGCTGGGGATAGAGGATTGCTTCCCCTGGGGGTCATCCCTGTGTTTTCCCATGATATTATCTGATTTTTGAGGCCAGTGGTGGACTCGGGAATCCTGCCCACGCACATTTCTTTTGGCTGTTGTAGGTCCTGGGATGACAGTAGGTCGGCCCACACAGACCAGTTAGTGGCCATTTACCAGCCCACACCAGCAAGGTCATTCACAATTTTTTTGATTTTGAAAACACCATTAAGGGAGTGTAGGGAAAAAAAAACTTTAGGGTCAGCATGTCCAATTTAAGCTTACCTCAGACAACCAGGACTTTGCCTTTCCCTGTAAGCTTTGTGGTAGAACATGAGTGGGAGTGAGGTGCATCTGTGGAGCATTTTTGACTGGTTTGAGGTTCAGTTCCAACAAAGGGACTTCTAGAAACTGCTGCTTGACCGAATCATTGTCTTCAAGTGAAGGCTGAGACAAACAGCTGAGATGCTCACATCAGATTCAGACTGGACATGAGGAAGAAGTTCTTCACCATGACAGTGGTGAGAGCCTGGAATGGGTTGCCCAGGGAGGTGGTTGGGGCCACATCCCTGGAGGTGTTTGCAGCCAGATTGGATGAGGCTGTGGGCAGCCTGCTCTAGGGTAGGGTGTCCCTGGGCATGGCAGGGAGGTTGGAACTAGATGATCCTTGTGGTCCCTTCCAACCCTGATTGATTCTATGCAATGATGTTGATCACAAGGAGGTTGGTGGAGTTTATATCAAATCCTGATTTAGGTTACTGAAGTGTTCAAGTCCCACCCCGAAAGCAAAGAGGCCCATGCATACAGCAACAAGGTGAGGGATGAAATAATAGTGGTGTTCATGACAGCTTGTGGTAGGAATCCCCCTTGTACTTGGCTATGGTGAGGCCACACCTCGACTGTTGTGCTCAGTTTTGGGCACCACAATACAAGAGAGACGTGGAGGTGCTGGAGCAGGTCCAGAGGAGGACAATGAAGCTGGGGAAGGGCCTGGAGAATAAATCTTATGAGGAATGACCGAGGGATCTGGGGATGGTTAGTTTAAGACTGAGGGGGGACCTCATTGCTGTCTACAGCTACCTGAAGGGACATTGTGGAGAGGCTGCTGCTGGGTTCTTCTCACAGATAATCGAAGACAGAACTAAGGGGAATGACCTGAAGCTGAGACTGGGTAGGTTTAGATTGGACATTAGGAAACAGTTTTTCATGGAGAGAGTGGTCAGACACTGGAATGAGGTGGTTGAGTCACCAACCCTGGATGTGTTTAAGGGTGGTTTGGATGTGGTGCTTAGAGATATGGTTTAAGATGCATCTTGAAGAGTAGAGTTCTAGGCTGGACTTGGTGATCCTGAGGGGCTTTTCCAACCTGGATGTTTCTGTGATTCTTTGAATCCAAACTGTTCCATCTCCTGGATGTTAGAGGGCTACTGGTGGGCACAGGCATATAGACTTTTGTATGGCCAAAGCACAGCACTGACTGCTACAGGACTACCACTTAATAAGGCTACCACTTAATGTGATGGTAGCCACATTAATTTACCCTCCAAGACAAACGTACTGGCAGTGACTGATGGGCAAGGAACCTTCTCCCAAGCTCCTGGTGCCATGTATGGGTGTCCCTTGCTGGGAAAGAGCCGCAGCCACCATGTGCTCATCCACATGCTACTATGCCCATGCCTGGAAACTGTCCCCAGCATGGTGAGGGACCCCACTCTGGGCACTTCCCATGGGCAGACGCAGGCTTTCCGCTGTGTTACACAGGCTCGATGTGACTAATGCAAAGGAAACAAGGAGCGTTTGACCCTCGTTAGTGTCATCGTGCTGAGTGATGCCCACCCGTTGCCTGAATAGTCTCCTACACTCGCCAGGCTCTGACAAAGAGAGCTGTGTTCTGGCTGTGTATGATTAACTGAACCCTGTGTTGGACGTAACAGGCTGAATGGGGAGCTGAGGACACTGTTTGCAGAGATAAAGGACATGCAACTGCCCTGGCACAGGCAGTGCCTCTGTAGTAGTGGTGTTGGAGTGGAGAGAGAGAGGCTGGCTCCTGGTTTGGTCCTGTTTACAGCTGTAGAGCTTACAGCACATGAAATTTGAAAAATCCCTTTGTTTGGCCTCCCTCGGGCTTCCCACATGGAAAAAGGGTGTGTGTGGATGGGAGTGTACAGGGCTGCGAGCACAGTGTGCTCTCTGCTGCCTGCATCACCCAGGCTGATCACCAGGGTGATGGTGTCAGAAAGAAAAGTCACTCACCTGTTGCCGCAGCCCTGGAGGAGAACTCTGCACATCACCCAGCAGGGAAGCCCCCCAGATACCAGATTCTTCTGTCTAAAACTCTTCTCTTCCCACTGTTTAGACACAGAAATGCTCAGACATCACTTTTTTTTTTTTCCTACTGCTTTTGCCTGCCTCTGTTCTCCTGAACCCAACCCACATATATCAAAATACTACAACGATCAGCTTCTCGTGGGCCGAGGAGATACAGAGACGTCAGCAGGACTTCACCTGCTAATTTGTTTCAGTATCACCTGTCTCCTCTGCTCTCATCAGCTAACACTGTTTTTATTGTTCATAATTTTTCAAACACAGCAAAGTAGCTTGGGCAGCTCCATTCGCCTGCAAATGCTTTGGGAGATTGACAGGAACAGCACTTAAATTGTCACATTCCAGCAGGAGCATACCTTTCACTTCAGATACCAGGATAAAAAGTGATATAGTGTGGTGGTGCTCCAGGTTTCACTTCACCTACAGCCTCTGTATATTACGTGGCAACAGCCATTAGAGATGAATGATGCCAAAACCAGACAGAGCCTGTGCTCTTAATTGTAGGGGCCATTTGCTCTGCTGCTGACAGACAGTGACAGCCTGCGTGTGCTGACTTCACCCCCTTCATGTGTTTCTGTGCTTTTGCTTGCAGTGTTTGGTGAGGAGGCAAGTGAGAATGTCCCTTTCACACCATCTGTGGGTTGTTGGTTTTGCGTTTTTGGTTTGGTTTGTTTTTTTTTTAACCCAAATGTTCTGAAAGTTTCACTTGTGCTCAGACAACTGTGATGTCTTTGAGTTGAATGGAGTGATGCCCACAGGAATTCATGCCAGCTTCAGAGGACACAAAGATGATGAAGGGGAAGTGTGGAGCATCTCTCTTACTAGGAGAGGCTGAGAGACCTGGGGATCTTCAGCTGGGAAAAGAGATGACTGAGAGGGGATCTTATCAATGCATAAAGGTACCTAAAGGGTGGAGATCAAGAGGATGGGGCCAGACTCTTTTCAGTGATGCCCACTGATAGGACAAGAGGCGACAGATACAAACTAGAACGGAGGTTTCACTTAAATATAAGGAAAAATGTCTTTACTTTGAGAGTGACAGAGTCCTGGACCAGGCTGTCCAGAAAAAGGTTGTGGAGTTTACTTCTCTGGAGATTTTCAAAACTCACCTGGACATGTTCATGGGCTCTAGGTGACCCTGCTTTAAGCAGCAGGGTTGGAATAGATGATCTCTGACAGTCCCTTCCAACCTACACCATTCTGTGATTCAGAAACTGGTCTAGGGGACACTGTCCAGAAACAGTACAGTTCAAAAACTTCTCCACTTCATCCTGGTACGGCTGTGCCTTAGCCAAGAGGGCTGCTCACAGGGCAACCCTTTCCAAGCACATTAACTCAAGGGAGAAGTACACGTGGAAGCAAATATAGTTGTTTATTGCCCACATATGAGTCGTTTGCATGTAGAAGTAGCTCATCCCATGATACTGTGACATTCATTAACACCATACTATAACATTTTTAATGGGCTTAAGTTGGTGTGACTATTCAGCATGGGTTAGGGTAGCCAGTGGGACTGGGACAAGTGTGAGATCTGTAGTAGATGCTTTCTGAAACTGTCATTAAGGGCAGTGTATTTCATGAGGCTTTTTCTGCTTGCAAATATTTGAGTGTCCACATAGGCACATAGTGAGGCTCTTTGGTAATGAGTCATCACCCGTTTGCTAATTGCTGCATTTGGCATCTGGTTTCCTACACACATCTTCAGTTCTGGGTAGTCCTAATGAGAGTGTGGTGGTTTAGCAGTTACCTGCCCACCTCCGTTGAAATAACCCAGTCTAGGACTCAGTCAGCTGGAAGTTAATAAATGAAGCTTTATATTTACATCTATGCACAATATCCAAGCAGATATTTACAATGTATAACAGATATTTACAGATATATGCAGTGAAAAGGTAATACAGAAACACCACAGCCCTCCCAGAGATCAAAATCCCTAAGAGGGGTTTCTAATCACCCCTACCACCCTTCCCCCCTTCCCCAGTCTTATCTCACCAGCTGTTGATGAAGCAGATAGGCAAAGGTAGATGGGCCAGGGGGTTAACAGTAGGAAAGAAGTTAGTGGAATTATTGAGAATCAGCTACAAAAAGCAGGGAAAAGGAGCCATGCAAGGAGCCAGCCACAGCCCAGGGAGGTCTGAAGCAGTTTGACTTATCTATATTTGGGTTACAAGCCTAAAAACAATTTCTTTTTTTTTTCTTTCTCAGTAAAGCTTCGAGGGAAGTAGCATTGTCAGTGCTTTCCTCTCAGCCTATAGTCTAATTTCTAATTCAAATCCTCCAATTACTTCAAATCAGCACAGAGAGCCATCCTGACAGCTCTGACTAATGGGCCCCATTTATAAAAACGCATCTTAATACCTAATCCTCACCACCCCTGCCAGCCAGGCAGCTCCATTGTCAAACTATTATCCCCTGCAAATAGCCTAAATGTCAGGCTGGACTCTTCTGGTGATGGAAAATAGCAGGATGCACCAGACATGAGGTCTCTGGAGCTTCGTGGCCAACACCTTTAAAACTCCATGAGATACAGCCACTGGCTGATTTCTGTAGGTGGACTGGTGTCCCTTCCCCCTAACCCGGGCTCAGCTGCTTTGTAACTCAGAAATGAAAGTGAAGGATCTTTTGGGTTGCTTTCAGAGTACTTCTGTACATTCTGTTTGAGTCACAGGCTAAAATTATAGCTGATTTTGGACTATTTACAGCACGAGGATTTTAAATAGCAGGCGGTCACTGAAGACTTCAAGAACCATCCCCAGACATGGGCAATTTAAACTCTCTGCTACTGTGCCTTATCCTAAAACCAACTTTTTTTTCTTTTTTTCCCACGGATTCAGTACCAGACTGAGACATGATCTAACCGAGGTGTGTTTTGAGTCAGATTGCTGCTCTCTCAGCAGAGCAGACTGCTTGGCTTATGTATTTGGGAGCCTTTCATCAGAAGTCATTTGCACCACGTTAGCCTTTCAAACACCTTTGGGTTTTGCCAAGCCTGCTTTGAGAGGTGTGATTAGACCCCAGCATGCGTTTTGAATTAAGCCATTTCGGCCGGCAGGAGTCTAATGCAGAACAGATTTAAGTAGCTTGAGTTACAGCCGAAGATCCCCACGAGATTGAGCCTGGCCAGCTGAAGGCTTGCTGGAGGATGACTCATTCCATCTCTGTCAGCGTGGTAGATGGTGCATGTTAAACCACACAGGCGGACTTGTCTAACAGTAAACCTTTGTCCAGGCCAGCTCTTGGTGTGGGCATTGCTGCGAACCAGCCCTATCAAAGCTCTCAGGGCGGTTGCCCGTGCCCCTTGCTGCCTATGAGCAAAGGCAGCCCAAGCTGTGGGGGTGGTACCTCGGGACCTGTCACTTGCTGGAACTGCTGAGCTATTGCACGCAAGATCTGGAAAGTCAGCGGGGTCTAGAGAAAGTGATTAAACAAAGATACGGGGGCCTAAGGAAGTGCCCTGGTTAGCTGAGATTTATGAGCCACGGTCGGACTTGTCACTTGAAACTGCCAAACAGAGGGGGATGGGCCTTGCTCCTTCCTGGATGTGGTGGAGAGCTGCAGGCAGTGCTTTCCCATCCCTTTGGGATGCCTGCTACAATACAGCCAGCTGAGCCATGCCTGTAGCTTCAGGTGGCTGGGCTCTTCCTTGGTATTTCTTGCCTTGTCTTCTTCCCTTTAGTAAAAAAAGACTTCGGCAGTCTCACTTATTTAACATATCCCAGATTCCATAAGATTTTCTTTTACGTGGACTTGGCTTTTCCAGCAGATTGATGATTGAGCAGGGCAGGTGAGGAGAAGAGCTGCGAGGCTACATGGTGGTGCTGTGACCCAGTTGTGCTGTGGTGGCAATGCACTGCATTGCACTCGGGACACTGATAGAGCTGCAGCGTGAGCTTGAGGACAGATCTCTGGGTTTGATGCCTAGCTGCTGATGTCGCTGAGGAGCCTCTTGCTGACATTAGAGAGCCTTTATCCAGAGCAGAAAGGGACTCTAAAGGGTTATATTTTAATAAGGCAGCATTTATCTGCTTTGAAGTAAGAGAATGACTGGAGTTAAGGGCTGTTGTTTTCATTATTTCTATTCCCACCACTTCTGGAAGTGAAAGGTGCTCACCATCCTCCAGATGAGCTTCTAAGGCTTCTGTTCAGAGGTAAAAAGAGCCAGTGTTCAAGCTGGGGAGAAAACAAAACAGATACCCACTAACTATAGTGCTCTGAAGAGACAGGAGTGACCTGTGGGATGAGGATCTGTCCTATATCTCCACATTGCACAGCTGTGAGAAGGTTGAGAAGGTGGTGCCAGGTGCCCCGTGGTGGTTGTCTCCTTTGCCACAGCTGCCTTGTCACAGCAGGAGATGGATGGGAAAATCACCATCCACAAAGTGTGGAGGTCCCTGCAGTGCCAACTTTTTTCATCTCAAGGAGGAGATCTTTTCCTCATGCATCTTATCTTTAAAACTGTTTATTAAGGGGGGAAGAAAAATACTTACAGGGGCTAGAAATGGCAGTCAGGCAGGGGAATGATTTCAGAGGAGAAAAATGCTCGTGAACCTCTCTGCTCCTCCCAGGCAAAGAAGCTGCCAGCCTTGATGTGGCATGTCATTCGTCAAGCTGTCACCCCGGGGCCAGAGTTGGTTCACCCAGGAGGGAGCAGTGGGGCACACCTGTAACCTTTGCCTCCCCAAGCTGTCTGCATTTGTCCCCAAGGCTTGCTTTCTGCAAACGCAAGGGGAGGCTGTGGGGGAGGTGGGAAGGGGCTGTAGGTTTCAGTGGGTGCTCATACCTGCAGGGGTGGGAGCCAGGAGTGTGCCAGGAGTGCCCTGCTGCCTCAGCTCCTCTGCTGCCGGGTGTGTTGTAACCAAAGGGGCACTCTCCTGTTACAGCCAGCACCAGCCCATCTCGACTCGGGGATTGCTGTCATTAGCTGAACCCAAACCCACAAATTATTAATTTAGGGGGAGGCATGGCTAGTGCTAGACTTGCTCGTGTTGAGAGCGGCTTCAGAAAGTTGCTGATTGCTTTTGTGGGATGCAGAGCATCTCCCTGACCTCACTTACTGCAAGCAGACAGCTCCTGTCTAAAGCCTGGGGCTGTCAGGTTTTGTTTTGATACATCTCCTCCTCTCCCGTTTATCTAAAGAACTGGGTGTGCATATTCAGATTTTTTTTTTTTTTAATGCTAGTTTCCAGATGTGACAGCAGCTTAGTCTGTGTGGCTTATCCTGCAGCAGAGCACAAAAGAGGAGCCCCATGCCCATCCCCTGGCTGTGCACAAGCAGGAAAACTGCAATCCCATGCCCATCCCCTGGGCTGTGCACAGGCAGGAAAGCTGCAATTCAGCTTGTCAGAGGTGATGGGCTCTGTGTTTGCTGAGGATGTGAGCTGCACTATGCTAGCAGAGACAAGAGCTAGGCAGGAGATGAAAAACACACCTGGCAGGGAAAACCAAGTGGATGCCAGCGTGCGAGTGTCTGCATAGAGGGAGTGGTCTTCAAAGCAGGGGAAAGGCCTCTCCCACCACTAAGTCCCACTCTTGGTTATAGTATAATTTATATAATACTTCAAAGTACTGTGAGCAAATACGAGGGGAGACTCCACTCCCCAGAAAGTCTGCAATGTGACCTTGCAAGCATTAAAAGCCTGGCTCGCCCTTTTGCTGTAACCTGGAAGCCCCTCCTGCTCCACAAAGTCCCCTGAGTTTCCTTTCCCTTCCTTCCCTCGGTTGCTTTGGCCTCATTATAAGTTTCTAGGTTAGAGCAGATGTTGTTCTTCCCAATATTTAAGAAGATGTTGTCATGTCTCACGGAATCAGTTTCATTCCTCAGCCACTGAATGTTTACAGATATATATCTTTTCTTTTTTCTTTTTCTTTTTTTTAAACATACACATTTTTTTATTCTTTGAATTTTATTCTCTTCACCTTCCAGCTCAAAGGGAAGTGGAAGCAGGGGTGATAACCACTCATGGCTCCAAAACAAAAGCGACAGTATTTCTGATATCAGGGCTGTAATGTTTGCTGAGGATCAAAGGAACCTTTGCAAACGTCGTTGTTTGTTACCAGTTGAGAGGCAGCCGCAGCCACCTCTTGCTAACCAACCTCTTCATCCAAGGGAGCAGCCACTGGTGATTGAGGCACATCCAATCCAGCAGCGTGGGCTGGATGCCAATTACTTTCTGGTCAATTTGGGCTGTTCTCCTAGCTGAGTTTTCATCCCGGCAAATCCCCAGGGGTTGATTTGACCTTTACCGCTGAGACTTTTCTAAACGGTGCCTGACAGAGGTCCTGGAGCCACAAAGTGCTTTCGTCAGAGCTCTTCTAGCTCCCAGCACACTCCTGGCAATGTGGGAGAAAAGATGTCACTATGGATATTCGTTTTTAAAACAAGATGGATGCAAAGTGGGCGCAAAAGTTATGACCTGCTTGGGGCGTGCACTTGGTTTTTGTGACTGCTGTGTATTTAGAGATGCTTCCACCCCTATAAATGGCACCACCTCAATTAGTGGTGTGGGACAGCAAATCAGCTTTGCCCCTGTCCCAGATTTCAATGTTTCTGCCTCCACAGAAATGGTTAAAGTAGAGGAGCTGCTCTCTTTGCTTAGATAAACAGGGTCCCTGTGTGAATAGCAAGCAGCCCCTGCTTGTAATCCCCTTCTGATCTCTGGTTATAAAAATGATAGATGGAATGTAAACTCCATAAAGATTAGTGACCACTGAGAGAGTTGAAAAAATATTGAGGAGAATTGTAAGGTTGGTTTGTTTTTTTTTTTTTTTCCTGCATTCCTGAGGAATTCTGCAGGGATTCCTTTCCTTTGGTGGAGCTTCTGCTATCCCCCAGAACATCTCTTTTCCAGCTTGCTGTCTGGAGACAGTGGAGATGTTGATGGAGGATTTTCAACTGTTTATGAAGGAATCTGCCACGGATTCACTGAAACCTTGTGTAAATGACAGGAATTGTTTGCCTTAATTTCTGCAGTTTTGAAGCAGAGGAACAGGATGTGTGTACTTGTGGAAGAATTGAAGGATTTACTGCTGGCTGGGATGATGCAGTGGTGTTCTCAGGGAAGGAGTTCTGAGGATGAGCATCACTGTTACATGGCAGAGCATCAACCCCCTGTCACTCTACACATTTAGTCTATTCACCTGGGGTCCTTCTAATCTTTTTCATGCAGGGCAGAACTGATGAGTGCACCTCTTGATCATGAGTGGATGGTGTAGCACACCTCATCTTCAGAAATTCCTGGTTTACCTCAACGTGGAGCCAAGATGCTACCAAGTCATACGAAGAAAGGCTGGGAGAACTGTGTTTGTTCAGACTTGAGAAGAGAAGGCTTAGGTAAGACCTTATCACCATGGACCAGTCTATAAGGGGTGGCTACCAGAAGGATGGAGACTCCCTCTTTACAAAGAGTCACATGGAAAACACAGGGGGTAATGGGTAGAAGTTATTGCTAGGGTGATTCTAGCTGGAGTCCAATAGACATTTTCATCATGAGAATCGTCAGACATTGGAATCCTCTCCCAAGGGCCATATGATCCTTGTGGTCCCTTCCAACCTGGCATTCTGTGATTTGCTTCAGGCTGTACAAATTTGGCTTGCAAGTCCCATCTCTCTCAAAACAAACCCAAAAAATCAAAAAACAAAATTAAATATCGTGGTCCTTTAGTGCACCTTGTGAAATACTCTGGACTTTAAAAGTGTGAAGCTGAATCTTTGTTAAAAACTGAATAGTTAGGAACTGGGTTATGACAGCTGCAGCCTTTAATGAATCCAACCCATTGCACACGTGGGGGATTTGCTGCATTTGAAATAAGTTTCTGCAGACTTGTGAGGGCAATGCAGTCTGGAGAAAGGGGAAATGCACTGCCAGGAAGCTTTAGCCACACCTCTGAGTCAGAATATTGTTGGTCTTGAGATCCATCTGTAATGATGTATTGGGAGGCTGGTGATGGATGGGAGGAGGTTGGTGACTGAGTGCTAGCGCACAGCAGGCACTGAAACAGAAGAGCTAAACCCTGGGTGTAAAGCAGAGCTCCGTGGGGGTCCTGGGCGAGTTGCCAGCAGCAGTTCCTCAAGCTTGTCATTTCAGAGAGCTCTGCTTTGGGAGGCTTTGGATGCAGCTCGACAAGAGACATGTTCCCATCCTTTGGGATGGGATGGGGTGAGGGGGTGAGCGTTCCAAGTCCAGCTGGTGCAGGGAGTTCAGCAGGGCAAGGAGGATCTGCCAGGAATGAACCCAACAAGCAATTGCAACGTGGTTAAGCCACCAGTGCAGAAGCCATGCCTGGGCTGCAAGCTGAGGGGTTTGGGGAAAACAAGGAGGTGGTTTCACCTACACTTCAGCAGGGTTTTCCCATGTACCTCCCACCCTCTGCAGGGCCTTTGGCCTGTGTTCAGAGCAGCTGTGTCAAGTTGAACAGTACGCTCCAGGGACAAAGTTGGGCTTTCATTTAGTAAGAAGGTGTTTGTGGTACGTTGCCAAGATGGTGTTTTATTGCAAATTACCAGTGCAAGCTGCATCAGAGACCACCCAGAGCTCTCCCTGAGAATGTGGCTGTGCTTTGAAACCCCTGTCAAGAGATCTCATTGCCATCTTGTCCCTGTGGTGGATGCGAGATGCCTGTCCTCTGCTGATGCCATGTGAAGTTATGTGAGGTCTGGGGGTTTATTTGAGTTATCCTAGGAGAGTGCTTCACCTCAGTGTCCCTGCTGTGTCTGCAGTGCCACTGCATCTTCTTATAGCTGAGAAACTGGGGTGCAGGCAAACAATTCTTCCAAGTCCACGTAGGAAACTCTTGAGAATCAAGGACTCAGGCCAGTATCCAAATAGGCAATTTAAATATTTTGTTGGTTTTTTTTTCTTTTTTTTTTTTTTGCTGATGATTACAGCAGCAGATTTATCTTTCCTGACTAACGCTGCTATCCCTACAGCAAATCTGGATTTGGCTGGGGACTAGTTCAGCAAAACATCTGGGATTTTGCCCTAACAAGATCTGTAAGGCTAGCTGCAACAGCACCGTTTAGTCATGCTCCAAAAGCTCTCCTGTAAGTGCATTGACCTGTCCTCCTCTGCTAGAAAACAGACAGATCACTTTCAGTTCTGGCCTTGTGCCACTCCACTTGACTATACATCATTGCTCTTAATATTAGGAATAACTGACTTGAATCAGCAAGAGCTGGATGTCCCTTTCAACAACTTCTAGTGCTTACCTGTGCTAACAGCCTTGTACAGAAGGCGTTGTGCTTCCAACTGTCTGACCTGTGCAGTCTCATAGGGAGAGCCAAATGGCTGTTTTTTGGTGTTTCGTTGGGTTTTTTATTTTAAGGGAAAAAAACTTGTTTACAGTCTTTTCTTGGGTCAGTTTTCTCTTCGGGTTCACAGCCTGGTTTCACAAACTGTTCTGTTGGCACCACCAGAAAGGGAAAGAGGGCAGAAACAGATTAGGTCAACACTGCTGCCAAAGACAACATGTTGTCCAGCTATGGCCTGGGTCCCTCCTGTGTGGGTAGCAGATCTCCAACCTTCTCTCCAGCCCCTAAACACAGTCAACAAATAGCAAAAGAGAATGTGACGACGCTTCCTCTCCCAAAGCCTGTGAGTGCCTGTAATAATAAGGATTTGATAAACACCCCAAAGCACTTAATCTGTTTTTTCAGGGAGCTGCAGGCCAGGGAACAGCCAGAGAGACATTAACCAGCAAAAGCAGAAGAGATTGTAATTAACTTTAAAACCCTGTGGAGCTCGCCCTGCTGCGTGTGGCAGGCTCGCTCCGGAGCAGAGTTGGGTTTGGTACAAGCTCCAACCTTGGTGTCAAGTCAAGGCTTGCCCACAGAAAGTGTATGTGCCTTGATTAGCATGCAAATCACATACCCTCTTTATTACACTGTCTCTGCATCCCTCCCTCTAGAGCAGTTTAATAGAAGCAGGCAAGAACTAATTAAATTCCTTTATTCATACCTCAGGCTGGAAGTGCAGAGCTGAAGGCAGGAATGCCAACGGGCACACGCCCATACCCTCTCCCTTTCCAGAATGAGCGTGGCATGCCTGACCTTCACCTCATTAGGGAAGGGATAAATCCCCTAGCATGAAGATGAGGATGTCAGGCACCATGTTCATAAATCACATAAGGAGCTTCCAAATGGCTTTCATCTTGGGAGTCCTTAAAAGTTCAGAGCTATGGATCAACCCAGATTGGATACCCTTCAGCAGTTAATTCCACATCTGAAGCTCCTCGGTAATGTGGCTCCTTTAAATAAAATTCTAGAAGCCCAAACTAGCTGAAATGGCAATATACAATCAAGTTAATTACTTTAATTACTACAAAATTACCAGGGAGTGTATTTGTAATTTTAATCTCCTAATCCGCAAAGTAGCTTTTTCCCTTTAGTGTTCCTAAAGAAAGTAAAATTGCTTTTGGTTTCCTTGCCAGGTTTTCAAGGAGCTTTGAAAACTGCAGAGAAACCTCCCACAAACAGCCCAGCTGTGGCTATGAGGCTTCTTTTTTTTTTTTTCTTCATTTATAATATTATCCTTGGTACTGATGCAAAGTACTCAAAAGGACCTATCCCAGCATCAATCTGTTGTGAGTCTAAGAAGGTTTCTTTGGTTACCTGGATGACTGCACAGAGGTCATGCACAGTACAAACCTTCCTTCAAGTGCTGGGGAAATTGGAGGTTTATTGTAAGGGAGAAAAAGCTCATGCAGAAAACCAAAGGACATCAAAGAACAAACCCAGGACTGCTCTTGGTTATGTTTACAGCTGCACGATTTGAAGCGTTATGGCTGGGAAACCACACTTAAAACCTTGCACTGAAGGATCCCAGAGTGCTCCCCTGCTCTTGTAAGTGAGGCTTTCTGACTTATAGAATCATCAGTCAGGGTTGGAAGGGACCACAAGGACCATCTAGTTTCACCCCCCCTGCCATGGGCAGGGACACCCTACCCTAGATTAGGCTGAACTTCTAGGGATGCAGCCCCTCCACACACCAGCTTGTCCTCAGGGATGAACCAAAATTCTCCAACCCAGCAGGCAGTTTGCAGAGAGGCTGCTTAGCCTCCTGCCACAACCTCTTGAGCTCATAGCCTTGGAGACTCTCAGACTGCTCTGTGTGGTGGCTTTTCCACTCACCAGCCCTTGGAGCCTAGTTTAGGGACCATTGTGATTCTGAATCGTGTAAATCCTGACCAACATGTCAGGTTTTGTGCTGACTGTTCAATTTCCTGGAAGGCAAACTGGAGAGGCTGCAGAGGATATATGAGAGCTTCACTGAAGTTTATCCAACCTGCAAAACCAAGCAAGGCTGAGCTGTTAAATCCATTATTTACAAGCTTAAAGGTGCACCTTTGGTTGAGCATCCCACAACTTCCATTCTCACTGCACCCTATGAGTGCCACTTCTTTAGGCTCTGAGCTCACTAAAAGAGACAAAGAAAAAATTAAGTGATGTGTCCAAGGTGATGCTAAAAAGTAATAGAGAAAGGATTTGAGCCTCTAGGTTCTTAACTGTGGCTCCATTTTTCTCTGTGATGTTCAAAACAGACTCACAGCTCTTCTGCCTTGGAGCAAGCACCTATTTTCCCATTTGCTATCTCTTCCTACTACAGGGGATTACTTTTAAGCACAAAATAACTAGCTGGAACAAGAATAACCCACATGGAAAAAAAATAATTAGATGCTTTCCCAAATAGGAAGCAATTTAGATTTCAGATTAATGGCTGTGACAATGGAAATATGGAAAACCTTTTCCTGATATGGATCCCAAACCATGGTTAGCTCTTATCTGTGGTGGACACAGGTGTCAAACCCCACCTGTGCTACACACAAGCCGTGCACCCCACCCATCATGAACCCCTGAGCTGCTGCTGCTAGCATCAGCCTTCATTTACCTGAAGAGAAAATGTCACAGTGCATATGGTCACCCTAACCTTCTCTGATACTGCAATTGCCCTCTCTCACATCTAAAGCAGGAGTCTTGGGGGCTTGGTGTGCTGGACTGGTCAAGGGAGGTCTCAATTCTGAAATTAACTTGTCAGGGGAAATATTTTTGTGCATTTCCAAAAGGTTTCAGACTGATAAGAACTCTTGATCTTGCAAGTCTTCTCTGCTCCTGATATCAGGAAAATCACAGAATGTCAGGGGCTGGAAGGGACCTCCAAAGCTCATCCAGACCAATCCCCCCTGCCAGAGCAGCATCACCTATACCAGATCACACAGGCACATGTCCAGTTGGGTTTTGAATACCTCCAGAGAGGTAGACTCCACAACCCCCCTGGGCAGACTGTTCAAGTGCCCTGTCACCTTCACAGTGAAAAAATTCCTCCTCGTGCTTATATGAAACTCCCTAGACCCCAGAATTCAAATGAATGTTACTCCTGGAAATAAGAGCAAGAGTGAGAAGCAGGGAGGATCAGAGCACTGAGTTGCTCTCTCTGGGACCTATAAATTCCTCCATCCTGGCAGTGAAAAGAGCTTTGCAAAAGGAAAATGTAGAGTTGGGTGGACAGCTGGGATGGAGGGAGCCAGCACAAGGCATGAGCCCAAGTCTGGAGTAATGCTACTACACTGCTGCTGCCAGCTGCAGCTCACAAAGGAACTGCTGAAATTTTGTCTGCTGTCACTGTTCTGGGGGCAGGATGGTGCCAGCCTTGCTGTGGATAGCAGAACTGGAGTCTGGGGCTTTCTTTACAGGCTCCTGCTCAAGCAGAAGAAAAATCTCTCTCCTGTGCAAGCCTTAAGGTGCACATGGTCAAGGGCATGCACCTCAGCAGTTTGGACTCCACCCAGCAGAAGGGGACTGGTCTGCATGTGGTGCAGGGAGCTGGTGGGGAGGGAAGCAAAGTGGGGAGAATCCTGAGCTTTATTCAGCTCAGGTAAGAATCTCTGTCAGTGCATTTCCCCGTGTCGAGTGGTTCTGGTGGTTTTCAGAGAATGGTTTAGGTTGGAAGAGACCTCAAAGATCACCTAGTTCCAACTCCCCTGTGCCATAGGCAGGGACACCTCCCACTAGAACAGGACACTCAAGGCCTCATCCAGCCTGACCTTGAACACCTCCAGGGAGGGAGCAGCCACAACCTCCTTGGGCAATCCATTCCAGCATCTCACCACCCTCACTGTGAAGAACTTCCTCCTAACATCCCATTTAAATCTCCCTTCTGCCAGCTTAAACCCATTCCTCCTCATCCTGTCATTACAAGACCTTTGTGAACAGTCCCTCCCCAGCCCTTCTGTAGCCCCCTTTAGATGCTGGAAGGCTGCTATAAGGTATCCTCAAAGCCTTCTCTTCTCCAGGCTGAAAAGCCCCAACTCTCTCAGCCTGTCCTCATAGCAGAGGTGTTCCAGCCCTCTGATCATCTTCGTGGCCCTCCTCTGGACTCTCTCCAACAGTTCCATGTCCTTCTCTCATTCCAGCAGTTTTAAGCTGGTGAAAGATGTGAAGTGAGTTTTGTGAGAGAGGGGCTGGTGAGGCCAGTCCGTGGAGTGTTCCCTGCTTTGCATTGCGCGAAGGCTCTCCACATTCTCCACCTGTTACGCTCCCTGATAAGGTTAACAGGATAAAGAAAATGTTACCAAATGCATTTTAACAGATGACTGCAATTTGCACTCAGCTGTTAGGCTGCTGAGGTGGTTTTTTTCTGTCTTAGGAAATGGGGAAGGGAAAATCCTAGCTTGAATTAGCGAGAGGGGCAAGATGAAAGCGAGGAGCTGGTGCTTGCAGAGTGAAGCTCCACAAATTTCTCTTGCACTCAGTCAAACTACAAAATAATCAGATTAAGCCATAACTGTATAAATGGGGCTTGAGTGTGTTTGCTCTGCTGACTTGGTCATGCATTCAGGACGCTCAGAGTGGTGTAACTACAGCCCAGGAGGTATTAGTCACGCTGGGAAAACTTCACTGAATATAAGAGGGCTTCATCTGGGCAGTTACCAAGGCAACTCTTGCTAATATTTCATTACAATGCCTTCTCCTCTGCAGGTCCCACGGATTAGGACTGGGAATCTCAGAAAGAAGAGTTTATTGTCAATATTGTGCTTGGATTGAGTGTATCCCAGAGAAAAGGGGGGGGGAGGAAGGAACAAAACTAAGCATTCCCCGTAGGCAGAGCCCACAATGCGCAGCAGGAGTGAAACTCTGTTTGTCATCCAGCACTGCCTTGTGCCCAGCAGAAAGCCTTGGGCAGTAACTAAATTCCCAGCTCTGAACTAAGTAGGAAATGCAGGTATGAGCTCATCCTGATCTGTATTGAGATGATGCTGAGGGACCTTGCAGCCAACTTCACCCTGAACTGCTGTGGCTGTGATCATGGTTTGCGTGATTGTGTCCCCAGTGCCAGCATGGAGGGCTTTGACCTTCCCAGCAAGCAGACCTTCGACAGCAAGCAGAGGCTGTTTGACCTTCCCCAGTCATGAGAGCTGAGATGTTGAACACAAATGGTTCAGCTCCATGATCTTAAAGGTCTTTTCCAACCCAAATGGTTCCAATGCTTCTATGATTTTATGAATGTCTGTTACCTTTTCTTCTTTACATTGCAGCTTCTGCCCTGGTAAAGCATGGAGATTCCTCTTTGCTGTGAAGGTGGTGAGACACTGGGAGGCTGTGGATGCTCCATCCCTGGAGGTGTTCGAGGCCAGGCTGGATGATGCCTTGAGTGACCTGTTCTAGTGGGAGGTGTTCCTGCCTATGGAACTGGATGAGCTTTGAGGTCACTTCCAACCTAAACCACTCTATGATTCTATCTATGATAACACAGTGATATCACCTTCAAGTCTCCTAACGTGCCTAAATCAAATAGTGCAAGCTGGAGAGCGTTCAGTGTCGATGGTGCACACCCAGGATCCCAGCTCCTTCTGTCTGCCTGTGTTGATCTTTGTAACTCCAGAGAAGTTCTCCTCTCCCTCACCTTCCATTGCACTTGTTCTGTCTAAAGCGAGGAGAAAACACAAAACCTGTGTGGTAAGAGTGTTTTTTTGCCTGGACAGCCTGTATGCATAAGGTTCCAGCAATGGTCTTAGTCAATGACTATCAAGTAGCACAGGAGGAGAGGGTGTGGATGACTGCTCTTTGCTTCCTGTCCTGCAGCTGAAGCCCTGTGGCTGTCTGGTGACCCCAACACAGCCTGTCTGTGTGGCAGAGACCTTCTGGCAGATCCCCCACATGCTCTTTATACCAGTGCTGCTGGTATTGGCCACTCAGCTTCCTGGATGTGGGGAATGAGGTTATTTCCCACGTTCAAAAAAATGCTTTGAAAGGCTTGAGGGAAGAAATCCTTCATTTTTTACTTTTTTTTTTTTTTTTTTAATCTTGTATCTAACCTCTTCACCAGCTGGCACTCTTTGTAAGACCCACAGTTCTTATTTCAGCTGGGAAAACACATGCTGCACAATTAGAAAAGCTGCTGCAGAGCAGCAAAACCTGGAGCATTAAGGCTGGAATTTGTCTCTGCTGCCTCGTTCAGTTTTGAGCATTTTTAAAACATGAAGCTAAACTGCAAGCTTAGAGGGAATATCCCAATTTAAATGTTTGTTCTGCTAAACCCAACAAGTCCATCGGGTTGCTGGCTCTGTGCAACCTCCTCTACCTGTATTCCTTGTGACTGGTACAAGAGCTGTTGGTGATGCCTTTGGGGAGCTGTTGTGTGCTGGACTCAGCACCCCCTTCAGCTGGCAAAAAGCAGATGAAAGTCAAAGGACATCTGCTGGGGTGGGATATTTGCTGAGATGATCTGTCCTCTGAGGCCAGCATGCTACTTGTGATGTTGCTGGAGTCTGCTGCTTGCTCCTAATTTCACTTTTCATTAACCACGTATTATTTCTCATTAAAGAATCACAGAATGGTTTGGGTGGGAAAGGACCTTTAAAGCTCACCTAGTCCCACTCCCAAAAGCAGCAGGACTTCACAGGGAAATGCCAACACTACTATCCTGTGTGGCAGAGAAGATAGTCGCTCCATGAAGTCCATGTAGTGGAAATTGATGGTGTAGGGGCTTTAAGGTATGATTGATGCCTCATAGATTGGATCTATAGGATATGATAGTTGAAAAAGCCCTCGCAGGATCTACTTTACATTTGTGCTGGGTATATGAGTGCATGCCCCTCCGACTCCTGACTCCATTTAAATCCAGATTTAACTGGAAAGGTCTCACATGCAAACCCAGAACAGCAGCTTTAAATCCATCTGATTATAGGAAAAGACAAGCCTGACCTTAAAGTCCCTAAGTGTTAAGTGACAAAAGGTGCTGACAAAAGCCCAGTTTGAGGCTGGAGTTGTTTTCACAGCGGAAGCTCTGTGCTTGCCTGGGGGCAGGTGTATCTGTGTCAGCCTGTGTTCCCTGCAGACAGCCTTTTACCCACCAAACACAGCACACCAGCTCCCTTTTGTGCTGGTTTAGCAGTGCTAGTGAAACCAGAGCGTTTCCCTGAGCTAAGCAAACCCGAAGCTCTCCAGCGGAGCAGATGGGTGGTCACAGGGGCAGGGCCAGCAGAGGCAAACTGTGCCATGGTTACCTGGTGTCCTGCCTTTCTGATCCACATGGGATTTTCCTTTCCCCGTGTCAGCTACTAACTTTTTTTCCCCGGACCTATTGTTTTAGGGGTTATTCGTGGCATTAGCATCAGCTCTCAAGAACGGCAAGAAGGAAAGAAACACCTTGAGCAGAAAGACAGTGAATGATTTAAGCCAATGCCTCCTTATTGTACTCCTCTCCTTCAAAGGAAAGTGTGTTTGATTTAGAAGTGCTAACTGCTTTTTTTCTGAAATCCCTGAAGCTCTCTGCCACTAATAACCTCCACCTAGACCTTGAAAAATTGGATGGGATGGGATGAGTCTGGAAGCCACCAAGGCTCTGCCATGACCCTGTGCCTGAGGAGTATTTGTGCACATAGCCACAGGGTGCAGAAAAAATCCCAAGGTGAGGTGAGCTTTTTCTGAAATCCCTGAAGCTCTTTACCACTAATAATCTCCACCTAGACCTTGAAAAATTGGATGGGATGGGATGGGATGGGATGGGATGGGATGGGATGGGATGGGATGGGATGGGATGGGATGAGTCTGGAAGCCACCAAGGCTCTGCCATGACCCCGTGCCTGAGGAGTATTTGTGCAGATAGCCACAGGGTGCAGAAACAGTCCCAGGGTGAGGTAAGCTGCGGGAGAACGAATTTCCTGGTATTCAGAGACAGCAGAATGACATAGCAGGAAAAAATCCTGTTCTCTGAGTCAGCCTTGAGTCAGGCTCCCATTTGCAGTGCTGGATGTGTCCCACCTTTCAGACAAGAAGTGAAATCATGTTCTGCCCCTGTGTCTCCAGCCTGCCCCCACTGCCCTTTCACACCCGGGCGGCTGTGTTAGCTCCCATCACTGCCCTGGTTTTCATCCCGAGCTCCTTCCCTCATCCCCCTGCTTCCACTGTGGCTTCAACCTGACACAACGGTCTTGGTTCTCCTGCAGTGTTATCCAGCTACCACGTCTCGCCCTAGAAGTAGCTGCACTTTTCTGGTGGGTGAACTGATCTCTGCTGACATGTCAGCTCGTTAAATCTGCAGGGCCCTGCTGGCCGAAGGCAGAGCTGTGTGCCACAGACCAAAAGCATGGTTTAGTTTTATTAACCTAAAAGCAGCTGTGTTCCTCTTGGGAGCTGTGCAAAGGAAAACACGGAGCTCGGGATGACCAAGCCTGAAGCACGCCTAAGAGACAGCACAGATGTATGTTTTCAGTGTGCCCCAGAATAATAGAGAGTTTAGGCTTTAAAAGAAAGTATTTGGGTCCTTGCCAGGTAGACAGACAGGATGAATGAAACACCTGTTCTGGCTTTGGGAGGGTTTTGGAACCATTTGATTACAGGGAAGGTACAGGCTGACCTTAAAGTGAATTGAATTCTCTGGTGTAGTGTAACATGGCCACTACATTATGAAACCTCTTGATCTCCCAGGGAAAATGTCCACGGCAGACAAAGCACAGGTGGATGTCTTCTCTTGTTTTAAACTGAAAAGGGCTTCCAGGGCATGGCAAATGGACCAGTCGTGTACCAAAACAGTCTTTCAAATCAGAATAAACGCTAAAGGAGGAACTCTGTAAAGGAAACAAAGATAAGACACATTAAAGTAATTATACAGAGAGAGGGAAAATAACTGCTCCTTCCAGATGTGTCTTAATTCAGTTTTTTTGCTCGTGGTCATTTGAGCTTGCATTTGCACAGAAGGGGATTCAATTCTGAAAATAGAATCATAGAATGGCTTAAGTTGGAAGAGACCTCAAAGATCATCCAGTTCCAACCCCCCTGTTCCATAGGCAGTGACACCTCCCACTAGAACAGGTCACTTAAAGCCTCATCCAACCTGGCCTTGAACACTTCCAGGGAGGGAGCAGCCACAACCTTCCTGGGCAACTGGGTGGTGCCAGTGTCTCACCACCCTTACTGTAAAGAATTTCCTCCTAACACCCGGTTTAAATCTCCCCTCTGCCACTTTAAACCCATTCCTCCTCATCCTATCATTATAAGAACCTGTGAATAGTCCCTCCCCAAGTTTCCTGTAGCTCCTTTCAGATATTGAAAAGCTACTCTAAGGTCTCTTCAAAGCCTTCTCTTCTCCAGGCTGCAGAGCCCCAATTCTCTCAGCCTATCCTCATAGTAGAGCTGCTGCAGCTCTCTGAGCATCTTGGTGGCCTCCAACAATTCCACGTCCTTCTTGTGTTGAGGGCTCCAGAACTGCACACAGTACTCCAGGTGGGGTCCGAGGAGTGCAGAGCAAAAGGGGAGAATCCCCTCCCTTGCCCTGCTGCCCACAGCTGCTCTTGCTGCAGCCCAGCACACAGTTGCTGTCTGGGCTGCACCCACACTGTTGGCTCATGTTGCTCTTTTGTCAACCCAGCCCCCCTGGTTTGGATATATAAAGGATTTTGTCTTTCCTAGAGATGCTTCCTCTGCATCACTGCATCAGTCTGCTCTCGTGTGTCCAGTTTACATTAAAAAAACAGCATCAGGAATATTTTAATAAAGGCAGAGCTGTTCTGGGTGTAACAGTGTAGAGTAGAAGTTGATGGCCTGTAGTAGACAGCAGATGAGACAGTGTGATGAGCCTCATCATCCCTTCTGCACTTGGGCTTTGTGTGTTAATCAGGATCATCCTGAGAAAGTGAGGCAGATCCTGGTCAAATTCCTCATGCCTTCAGCAAAACTCTCCAGTCGTTTCCCAATGCAGATCCAAACTCTGCCCTAGCCTTGCCTGTGCAGGAGGGTTTAAAAAGCTGTAATTGAGCTGTCAGTTTGGAGAACAAACATGGGAAATGTCCTTTGGGTCTCTGTTCCTGTTTGCAGAACTGTCTGTAGAGGAGCCATGTGAATAAGAGAGCAACTCCTTTTTTTGCCTCTGGGAGCTCAGCAAACTCAGTACAAGCCTCACTTGAAACCCACTTATGTCTTTTTCATTTTGTTTTCTTCTTTTCAGGTCCAGCCTGTGAAGGTTGTAAAATAAGGAAGCTGGAGATGTGCTTGAAGGATACTGGTGGCTCTTTAGGCTTGTGCTGGCTCAATGCCAGCTTGCGCAATTAGCTCCTACCTTCCAAGTAGCCGTTCCTGACCCACTTGTGTCCAGACACGACATGCTTATGAAAATGGTGATCTTGGCATAATGTTCTTAGGTCAGCACAGAGCAGAGCTCAGGAAACGTGTTCCTTCACACTGCTTGCAGCAGGGTAGTAGAAAAGTAATTAAATCTTCCGTAAGATAACATGTTTCTGACCCTATGCAATCCAAGCTACAAGAACCATATGCTGGCTTGTTTCTCTTGGCTCAGGCACTGCTTTTACTGACGGCTCTGGCTGGGGTGGTACCTTGCTAGGAAATACTGCACGTGAAGGCAGCCGTTCTGTTTTCCCTCGGCCATATGGTGAGTTTCCCATAGCGAGGAGCATTTCTTCCATTTCTCGATGCATCAGACAGTACAAAAGCAGAGAATCTATTCACAGCGAGCAGAATGCGTCTGCACTGCCACGGAATCCCTCAATGGGATTTTGCCTCTGTAGGACACTTCCCTGCTCTTCTGCAGGAGGTGAGAAGGGTCTGTGTAAATGGGAAAACTCTGGCCTGTGATTTGCTGAATCTTTGTTCAGCTTTAGGAAGCAGGTTCCTTCATCAAGGTAAGCTGTTGGCAGCCCAAACATCACTTTTCAGACGCCTTTTAAACTCTTCCTGTCCCTTCCCACTCCCCAAATCCTGCTGTCATTCTACAGCTTGCTTTAAGCCAGAGCTGGTCATTTCTGATGACAGCTTCTGGCAAGCTCCTCGTGGTGCTGCAGGTTTTAGGGAGGCAAAAATAAAAAAGCTCCAGTGGACCTCAGATGCCTGTAATGGTTGTAGGTGGATGGCAGTCATGTTGCTACATGTAGGTTCAGAGAAGATTGGAGTAGGATTGCTGCAGGCTGCATTTTTTTCTCCCCAGTTCTTTCTGCACTCACTGGTAGTGGACTGCTTTTAAATGGAAAAGTCTCTTCTGCTTCAGCACCAGTAGACTTGTAAAACAGAGGCAAGAAGCACTATTGCTAGGCTGGAGTAACTAGTAAAATTCAAAGAGAGATCGGAGCAGATACTACACAGAATCACAGAATGGCAGGGGCTGGAAGGGACCTCAAAAGATCATCTAGTCCAACCCCAAAGATCATCTAGTCCAACCCCAAAGTTGGACACAAGTGGTTTAATGTCCAGGGTTGTTCAAGCTAAAAGCTTTAGAAAGGTTCCTTAAATAAAAGAAAGGCTTCGGCATTCAAGCTAAATTCTAGCTGTTACAGATCAGGAGGCATCTTTCCTGGGAGCAGAGTGCTCCTTGGCCACCCACAGGGGTTTTTACCTGAAATATTTGCTGCTGGTGACTCTCAGATGAGATGCCAGACTTCTGTACGGTCTGGATTAGCAAATGTGTCTTGTTTTCCTGAGCATCTCAACTCTTGGTTACTCTCTAAATCAGATGTTTAGCTATGTTACTGTCCTGGATTAGCACAGCCTGCTCTCACAAGCCCACCCCCTTCTCTCCCCACACAGACGGGAAGGGAAAGTAACACCAAAAAAAAAAAAAAAGAAAAAAGTCCTCTGGGTTGAGATAAAGAGTTGAGATAAAGAGTGTTACTGGAAACGACACAATACACAATTACCTTAGCCTGCTTGCAGAAAAGCACAGCAAAATGCAGAAGCAGCAGCAGCAGAAGCCAGTGACCTCCCCAAACCTCCAGCCTGCCCACTGGAAAGGCTCCACACCCCAGCACTAGAAACTGGAAGCAGCAACTGGAACAGGAAGCTTCTCTCATGCTTCAGTTTAAAACTTCAAGCCCTGTGATACTTTGCTCCAGCCAGCACTTTCGTTTTGGAGCTGGCATGACGGCAGCATGGTGTTGAATATCAGCGTCACCTTCAACCCAGCTCATCACAGTTAACAAACCCTCTGTCCCCTTCTTTTAGTACGGGAGAAAACATTTTTTCTTTTTCTTTCATTTTCTTTTTTTTTCTTTTTTCTTTTTTTTTTTTTTTTCGTTAAACCATTTTTATTGCTTCCTGGAAAACCTCTGATCTCCTCAGTCTTCAGACTGCCTTTGTGAGGCAGCTCTGCAGTTCTCCAGAAGCCAGGTCAGACTGCTGAAGGGTCATTTTTTTCCCTTTTTTTTTTCTTTCCTGCATGGCTCTCCTGAGTCTGTGCCACAAACCCCACGTGCTAGCTGTGATTTCACTTTTCTTAATTGCATTTTGGAAGGGTGATTAATTACGTGCCACAACGTTACCACTAGAGGGGATTAGGGGTGTTAGACTGGCCCGGGGGTTTTGCCTGGTAACTCTCTTGCGGTGGGGAGGGTTTAGAAAGCTATTTTCCTAATCCGTGCCCTGCTTTCCTTGTTAACTCCTTTTACATATTCCCAGGTGCCGTGGGGGTGTAGGCAGCTGATTTGAACATGGCGTTTGATGAAGTTTTAAGGAAGTTTTAATTCCCGTGCTGTGGAGTACTGGTCTGCCACACATAAACCATGTTAGTTAACGATTACTGCAGAGCACAGGTGCTTTCAGAGGTGCCTGTTCCGCTTTCCCCGCTGCAAAACGCCAATTTTCAGGCACGGTTTAAAGGGCAGAGACTCCTGCTTCTCTTTATAAGGTTTTGTTTTCAAAGGGGTCTATTTACGCTTTCGAAGGATACACTCATCTGCTGGTCTTGTGTTAGGTGGGGGAAGCAGGGGAAAGATCTCCCAGGAGACAAACAAGCAGGAAGGGGTTAAAAATAAGTCTGAGAGCCCTTTAGGAAGTCTTTCTTACTGAATGGGCTTGGTGGCTGTGCTCCAGTGCTTCTTCGCCATGTGGAACCAGGCACCTCTCACCACCCTGCGTTCACAAGTCCTGATGTCATGCTAATGTGATCACGGCCGAGCGCAGTGCCAGCAGAGAAACAGCTGGCACTGGATGGCTCCCTGGTTCCTGATGGCATGTGGACATCTGCACATCCTGAAGTTGAGAATGACCAGCTTTCCCAAGCAGCACCTGGCCGGAGGGCTGCGATGTCTGACTGCATGTGGACAGGGCACCTCGGTGACCAGAGCACCACGGTGACCAGAGCTCCACTCTCACCCTACTGTAGCCTTACAGTCTATCACTGTATGACAGCCACATCTCATGCTTCACCCATGCAGTCTGACTGCATGTGGACAGGGCACCACTCTCACCCTACTGTAACCTTACAGTCTATCACTGTATGATAGTCACATCCCATGCTTTACCCATTCAGTCTGACTGCATGCGGACAGGGCACCATGCTGACCAGAGCTTCACTCTCACCCTACTGTAACCCTACAGTCTATCACTGTATGATAGTCACATCCCATGCTTTACCCATTCAGTCTGACTGCATGCGGACAGGGCACCATGCTGACCAGAGCTCCACTCTCACCCTACTGTAACCCTACAGTCTATCACCGTATGATAGCCACATCCCATGATTTACCCACAGCAAAAGAGATCCTTCAAAGGCCCCTGAAAGCTCTGAAAGGAGTGTGGTTGTGTAGACTGCCAGGTACATGCCATGTGCAACTGCAACCCTGGAACTACACATCTGAACTGCGCCCACCACAATGGCTTTATAAAAAGAGCTTTTCATATCTAAGACAAGGAACGTTCCAGGAGGGCTGGGTCCTGCCAGGCTGGCCGCAGAACAGAAACAAAGAGGATGATGTGAGGACTTGAGCAAATGCCCGGCAGCAGCCTGTGAAGACCTGGACAGGCTGGAGAGCTTGTTTTGCTTCCTGTGGTGCTCTAATACCATAGCAATCCAACTGTACAGAGTCCAGATCTGATCTCTGCTGGTCTCTTCTGTGTCTTCTTACTTTGAAGGAACAGCATTGCCCGGTTCAGTCACAACATTTTGTGTGTAGCTTTCAATTCTTGGGATTGCAAAAAAAAAAACCAAAAAACCAAAACCTGCCTGTGCTGGGAAATCAAAGCAGTGTTTTGCTGAGTTAATTTATGTGTTGTTACATACAAATTCTTGTTAAATGTTCGGTTTCTTTGAGGGTGGAACAGGCTGCCCAGCATGGTTGTAGAGTTTCCATCTCTCGAGGCATTCAAAAGCCATCTGGGAGTGTTCCTGAGCGATTTACTCTAGGTGATCCTGCTTTAGTAGGGGGGGGGGTGGAAAAGATGATGTCCAAGGTCCCTTCCATCTCCCACCGTGCTGCGATTCTGTGATTTTTATCTGCAAAGTCTTTTCCCCCGTATGTATATGGGGGAAGACCTGTCAGTGTGTGTCCGTGCAAGTCACATCAGGGAAGAACTTGGTGTGCATAGAGGGATGATGCACAAGGTTGGGTTCTCTCTGAGCTGCTTCTTTCCCCCTTAGGTGAGAAGGCAAAGCTTTTCTCCCCCCTAAACCAGTCTTTTTTTGTTTGTTTGTTTGTTTTTTGTTTTTTTTTTTTTTTCTGGGAAAAATGAAGGCAAATTTTCGCTGTCTGAATTCACGGAGACCCACCGGCACACCCCGGGGGAAGCGGACCGGATTTTTGTGGAAGCCTTTTAATGTTTTGTTAATTAGTAATAGAGTTTTTCCTGCAGATAACGCGATCTGTCGGTTAATGGAGTTTAACGTACCGAAGCCCCGGGAGCGCGGCGGCAGCCCCGCAGATACAATGGGCACTTTGTTCCCTTGCGGATCCGATCCCCCTTTTCTTTGGGAGGGGGAATCCCTTCACCCCGTTTGGCCTCTCCTCCCTTAAAGCTACGCCTAACCGCGGGCGGGGGTGGGGAGATCGGGGTGCCCTAGCGCTGGGAGCCGAGGGGATGGGATGCGCAGAGGACCCCGGCGCTGATCGAAAGGGTTAAGGCGGGACCGCGCATGGGGTGGGTGGCCCCTCCCCTCCCCTCCCCGCCGCCGGGGCTGAAGTAGCGCAGCGGCTGCAGCGCGCAGAGCTCAGGCAGGACTGGGGCCGGTGCCGCTGCCCGCCCCAGCCGCGGAGAAGATGGCGAGGGCGGCGGAGCGGGGCGGTGCGTGGCCGGGCTCGCTGCTGTGGCTCCTGGTGGTGCCGGTGTTGGCCGCCACCGCCGTCCGCCCTCCCGCCTCCTTCCCCGACGATGTGAACGGGCACAGCCTCCACCCGCCCTACTTTAACCTGGCCGAGGGCACCCGCATCTCCGCCACCGCCACCTGCGGCGAAGAGGCGGCGGGAGGCGGCAGCCGCCGCGCCGTGGAGGATCTCTACTGCAAGCTGGTCGGGGGGCCGGTAGCGGGGGGGGACCCCAACCAGACTATCCAGGTACGGTTGGCGTGAGGTGGCGGGGGGTGGGGGGCACTCGGGCAGCTTGCGGAGCCTCGCTGGGGTGGCCAAGGCAGATCTCTCTTTGAAGGTACGGAAAGATCTAAATCCCCCTCCTCACTTTGTGCTCCTCCAGTCATCGCTCCCTTGTCTCACCCCTGTTTTTCCGCCGGGGGAGCGAGAAGCGATAGAGCTGTGTCTGAGAAGGTCAGAGACTGCAGCAAGGAACGGGGCAGTTCGGGCCCCCGCTGCTGCTGAGGTTTTCCCACGCATCCCTCCTCGCTTGGCCACCATAGTCGGACCATGTGCAGAGCTGGTCCACCAGATAGCTGGTGGGTTAGTGGTGGGGTGCTCTGGGGAGGGATAGAGGGCAGGCAGGGGTGGTCCCTTGGGCATCTTCTGTGACCCAGGCCCGTATGCAGGAGCTGGGATCCTCTCTGAAGCCCCTCCGGAGCATTGGGACCATGAGACACACGTGCGCGATCTCTCCCAGCCTTGCCAGAAGTGGCACACGTGAAATGCATCTTGCTGGATTCCCCTGGCGTTGTTTTTAAAATTGTTGGTCCTTAATGCTGACAAAACCCTGGGCAAACCTGCTCCTGAATTCTTCTGCCGGTCAGAGAATGTGATCGTGTGTGATAAAAGTGATACTGACGGGTCTTCAGACCATCATTCCCTGTGTTCAGCAAGGATTAGGATGAGCAGAGGAGAAAGTGAAGAGGCTTGAGTCTTACAAGTGACTGTCAGGTGACTCATCTCGGGGATCGCATTTTAAGCGGACCAGAGGGAGCCTGCAGACAGGGACGTGGGTGGTAAAAGCTGCTGTGCAGTGTCACAGCTATGGCTCTCTTGAAAAGAGCAAAGAACTGTTGTAAATAGGCTTGTAAAACACGAGTTGTAGTCGCAGGACCTCCAGACCTGCTACCTCCCAGCTCACAGCAGCCTGTGCCGGGCAGAGCAACTCTGATGTGGAGCACTCTAAGCTCAAAGTCTGCCAGCTGCTGCTTATTAGCCTGCTTTGCTTGTGAGGCTCACCGCGGCAGTTCACCTGTTGCAGTGGAGCTGCAGGGGATGTCCATGCTGTTCCTAACAGTCAGTTTCTGGGATCGAGCCTTTCTTGGTCTTTTGCTAGGGCTGGCTTGGTTATAAAGTGATCTTGGAAGCATTTTTCTCATTCTGTCTGCATTCTCCTGAGTTAGTGCTGCACTAGGAATTTTCTGGCTATTGTGTGGTTATGACATGGAATTCTGCTTTGTACATAGTAGAAATTGTTGAGGCTGTTACTGGATGGCAAGAAACTGACATATCCTCCTCTCGAGTTTTGCCACCATTTGAAGTGATCTATTTCACTTTGCTGCACCCTGGACTAATGTAACTTGGAGAAGCTTTGCTTTGAGGACTAGTAGTAGGAGTCTGTGGAGACCTCCGTGTAATAATTGTGTCTGCAGTGAGGAGAAGGTAGGAAGGAAAGGTAAAGAAGGGCACTTGCAAAAAAGTGTGAATGATCACCTGAGCAAAGCTAAGAGAATAGACTGCTTGGAAAAGCTGCCAAATGTGGGTCTGCACTTACCTGTTGCGCTGCATTGGTCAACCTGTGGTCTGGTCATGCTGCTAGCTTAGTGTGACACACAGTACTGGGGATGCTGATGCCTAAAATAAACCCTTCAGGCTGTACCAGCTTTGGGGTCGATTGTAACTCATTCTTCCAGTGCAAACTTTTCTAGACATGCAGGGTGTGCACATCCTCCTGGCCTTCCCCACTGCTGAGCAGGGCTCTGTGTGGTTTTCTTCAGTGACCCCCATCTCCCATCCCCTCTGCAGTTCTGGCACAGGGTCACTTTGATCTGAGCACCACTTCCCAGGCCAGTGGGCTTCAGCCAGTCTGAAAGCTTTAGGAAAAAAAATTTCTTTTGTAGTGGCTCCTTTCCATGACCACAGGCAGCCCCTAAAAGGGAGGGGAGGAAACAGGAGGCATCAGAGCAGAGGTCAGAGTTCCCAAATCATCCCCTTTAGGGGTTTTGGCACCACCCGGTGACTAAAGCAATGAGGGAGGTGGGAGGGAAATGTTCAATTTGAGCAGACTGAAACAGCAATAATGAACTCCACATGCATGTTCTCAGTGCCTGGTGTCCCACTGGACTGAGCCCCTTCCCTTCTCAGTGCAGTTGTGGTGCAAAAGGGGGTTTGGTCAGGAATGTTGTGAGAGTTCCTCTTGGGACCCTCCAAGAGAGTTCCACGTGCTGCTGTGATGGTGGTGAAGGGACGTTTGCTTCCCTAAAGACCCAGTGTAAACATTAAAACAATCACCTAGTCAGTGAGATTAGTCAGTTGTGTTTTCTGCTGGTTTTCATTCAACATCATTGAAGACTTCTGGGAGAGGGAGCTCATGGACTTCAAAATATCATGGTCTTAAAATGCTGAAAATCATTATGCTTCCTGAAATCTTGCTGCCCCAAAGACTCTTGCAGTGGCTTTGGCACAGATTGTGGGAAGGCTCTAAACGTTTTCAAGGAGTTTCCTTTGCCTTATTCAGGGCTCTTTGGCAGAAGACAGCATTTCCAACTGTGAGGGGCTTCTCAGTCTGCAAGGACGTGATGCACAGCGATGCTGAGGTGTGCTGGAAAGGATTTGCCTTGGGGGCTTGCCTCCCTTGTGCCACTTGCATAGAATGGATAATCTTACCTTAATGTTAATGTCTTGAAGGTGAGGCAAAAGAGAGACCACAGGTTTATTTTTCCAACCAAGCTTTACTGAAGGTGCTCATAGCTCTCTGTCTTGCAAGACGGCGCTGTAAAGGCACAACCATGTTTCCATGTGCTCCGATCAGCTGCCTGGAGCCTGTTCTAGGAACCTGCCAAAGCTGGCAGGGATTATAACAGTGCTGTTGGAGTGAGGCAGGGTTGTGGATGACTATTTCAGGAGATTAGTTGTATAACAATAAGGGAAGCTACTCGCATTAATTGAAGCAATTACAGACCTTAGAATTTAAAAACATTGCAACTGTTTTCAAATTGGTCCTTCCTCTGCTTTGCACATTGCTGAGCTGTGCTTGCCAGGGCAGTGTGGAAGATCTTGCCCTCTTGCTCTTCCAGGTGTTAACAGATGGGGCCTGAAGCTGTGTCATACCTGCATGTCTCTGAACTGAGTGGTGTTCTCCTTGGGTATCCTGCAGCAGTCAGTGACCATCAGACCTGGTGCTTCTTTATCCTACCTTCTCTCGAGTGGTGCTGCAGGAAGCTGGCTCAATGCAAGGCTCCCTGTGGGCTGGGTGACAGTCGATGTTCTGCCTTTCTGTATGAGTTTCTTCTGTGTTTACTCATATGGTAATATATGACTGGAGTGGTTTAACTGCAGCTGAAGTCATGTAGGTTTTTTAGAGCAAGTTGCTGTTGCTCACCTGGGCAGAAAGCACCTGCTTAATTCTGTGAGCAGCCCCAGCAGCAGCTTTGCAAATATGTACTTTCCTTGTTTGAAATGTTTTATTTTTTTGTTTCCCACCCNNNNAGTTTTTTTTTTTCTGTTTCCCCCCCCCCCTCCCCCCCTCGTTTCCTGCCCTTCTTACCTCCTCTTGCAATGGCCCAGGGTGGGTCACACTCCCTGTGGTTTTCCAATAAATTAGGTGAGGCTGGGTCATGGCAGGGCCAGATAAACCAGGACAAAGCCATCTGCTTTCCCCAAGGCAAGTGGTGCCAGCGGGGTGCCAGGCTAGGCTTTATGTTCAGGGGAAACTTCAAAGTTCTCTCTGACTTGAGCGGGAACAGGATCAGGTCTTGCAGGTCTCTGGAAACTGCCCTTCATTCAAACCTCCTCCTTATCTCTCTCCCACTGCAGTTTGCTCTGATAGTGTCAGTTTTATGTTCTCTAAGCTGCCTCCCCACTTCTTGCATTGCTGAAGTTCTTTCTTTGGTGCACCTCAGTGGTGTCCACGCCTCTCCTGCTCTGGCAACCTGCTGTTTCTGCTAAGCTTGCAGCCCACAGTTGCCTTTTAATTAAAATCCTCTGCTGATGTCAGAACTTCCCTCTTCCCTGCGGAGACCTGAGGCACTGCGCAGGAGCCTGAGCTGCTTTGAAATACAAATAGCTGGAAACGATTCTCATCGGGTTAAGGTCTAAAGAAACCACTAATAAGCAACTGGTGCATCAGAAGGGCTAATCCCACCTTTGCCAGCAGACTGGGTTCAGGTGTTGGTGTGTTACCAGCCCAGTGGCAGCTAACTCAGGCTGGGGCTAACAGCAGTGGGGATGAGTTAGCAGCAGCAGCACAAATACGGAGCTGCTGAGCCTAAGTTTTCAGTCTTACTGAGCTTGGATTGACTGCTGCCCCTGGGTGTGAACTTCGGGTTCCGAACGGCTTTTCACATCTGTGGCAAGAATGTAAAGCATGAAGAACACTTTAAAAACTGTTATTTTATTCCCGTTTTGTAACCTTGCCTTGCTTCTTTCCCCCCCTCTCCCTCGGTGTTGCGTATTGTGCAGCAGAAATTTCCACACAACCTGTTGCACCGGTTCCTGTTAAGGGTTTGAGCTGAAGAGTTGGGTCAGTTTTATCTGCTCTGCTCTCCTTCCTGGCTCAGTGCATGTTCAAACGAGCCATGTCCTGACCTCCCTGTACAGCCAGAGCGTTCCTGCGTGGGTGTCTGTGTTACCTGGATGGTTTCAGCTGCCCTTTTCTTTGGCCTTGTACTTGCCTATCTTCTATGCTGCTATCTCTGGAGGAGTTAATGAAAAGGTGCTCTTGCTCAGAACAATTTGTGTTGGATAATTGCCTGCAAATAACATAGCACATGGCTGTCGGGGAAGAGTGCTGTGAAATCTGCTGATTTTGCACTGAGATTCCTTCAGGGTTTGGGGGCATCTGGGAAATCACAGCTCTGCCGTGGCTCTGTCTTGCCTCAGCCCTTGTGGAGATGTGGATGTGGAGTATGCAGGAAGGAGATTGCCTGCCTTGGTCATGTACCTGGTGTAATATTAAAGCTGGCTGCAGCTGGGCCAGGCAAGGGCAAGCTTGCTTGCCTGAGGATAACTGCGCCTTTAAAAGGAGAATTGCCTGTGACAGAGTTCCTTTCTGGACTGTTTGTAGCAGCAATTCAAGTGACAGAACAGTGGCTCCACAAAGCAACTTGCCAATTTTCAGGGCTATTTGCAGGTTTCCTTAAGAGTGGGTTGGATTCATTTGTGCGTTAAATGGGAAAGAAAGAATCGCCCCTAACAGCTCAGGTCTTTGTCCGATCCTGCTCAGGAGGTGCTGTTAAAGTTGCAGAGCTGTTTTTCTCTGGCAGCGTGTCCATGGAGCTGACAAAGCCACCCGCACCACAAAAGCAAGGCAGAAAAGAGATTGCAGCTGACAGCAGAGGCTGTCCCTTTCTGGCCTTGCATTGCAGCATCGCCAGCAAAAGGAACTTGGCTGCTAGGCTATAAAGCTTGGAAATGTAGCTGAAAGGGCTGTACTTGTGAAATGAATAGGTTGACAAGAAACAGACTGTAGGGAGTTGGGCAGAGGAACTGCCAGTCTGAGTCCGTAGCAATTGCTGAATGGTTCAGGTCAGGATCTCTGGGTGTCAGCAGGGATGTGAGTGGCAGCCTCAGCAGAGAGCTGCTGGCCCTGGAGCTTGAGCTACTGCTCTCCATTGCAATCTGGCTTCTCCTTGTTTGTGCTCTTCTGCATCTGGCAAACAATTCTTTGTACTGGGTCCCTTTGCCAATGCTCAGCACATATCTGAAGTGCAGAAGGGGATGCTTCTCAGAGCAGCCCAAATTCTCTGGGTAGTTGTTGTGGGGTGTTTGATTTTTTTTTTTTTTCCCCCTTGTTCATTTTCCATCCATGCTCTAAATCTGTGCAGGCAGAAAGTTTGTGTATTGATTTGCATTAGTAGGCTTACACCCTGAATTTTTCTGGTTTGCAGGTGATGCCTGGTCTGGTTTGTGCCACGCTTTTCTGACTGTGGTTAAATGTTCTTTCCAACAGGGCCAGTACTGTGACATCTGCTCCTCTGCAAACAGCAACAAGGCCCACCCCATAACGAATGCCATTGATGGGACGGAGCGCTGGTGGCAGAGTCCCCCGCTCTCCCGGGGGCTGGAGTTCAACCAGGTCAACGTCACTTTGGACCTTGGACAGGTAACTCAAGTCCTTTCTTGGTTATGTTGTAGCCCATGCTGGCAAGGACATGTTTGTCTGCTTCTGAAATCCTTTGCTGGTCCTTGCTGGAAAAGTGAGACGGACCCCACTGGTTGAATGGCAGGGCAGGAGGCTCTGGGTAAAATGTGGAAGGGAAAACCTCTTGTTTCTCAGGGTGTAGTGTTCACTGCACTCTCTGCTATTTGCTGTTGGTTCTTCTAAAAGCTGAGTCATTTATGGAAGGTTACCACACTATGTAGATGTTGTTCTCCTAAAGAGGCTACCTGCCTCCTGAAGAGGAAAGGTTATCAAGGCATCACAGCAGACAGATACAGCCCTGAGGAATGTAGAGTTGTGCTGCAAATAAACTCTTTATAAACAAGTCTATGCTGAAGATCTTCCTGTAAAAGACAAAGTGTGGCAATGGATGTTTGGTCTCTAATGCTGGCAAGTTAAGGGGAATTGACATTGTACTAGCAGGGCTTCCAGCCCCCACATCTCCTCTGCTGCTTTCTATTCATCCATGAAGCTCTCCCTCTGGAACTGGGGTACGCTTTCAGGCTCTCAGCTTGCAGGAAAGCAGCAAAAAAGACATCCTGGCTGGAGCTTTAGAGGCAGGAAGCCATCACAAGCTGGAGACCTGATGGGTTGTGTGTCTGCTTTCTGGTATGGGAGTATTGCTTTGGCTGGTGGATGAGGGAGCTCCTTAGCCTTTAGGACAGGGGTGCATGAGACACCCCTTTTTCTCCAGCCCCTGCAGCTTCATCCCTGGGAGCAGCCCCTGCTGCTGACTGGCAGCCATTAGCCCTGGTAATTCAGAATTTGGGGCGTTTGCTCTGTAGTCCATGATAGTTTAGCAGTTGAGTACTGGAGTGCTTCCATGAGTAGGTAAGGGATAGATTATTCACGTTTTCTGCTCTGCTTCCCCAAACTCTGCTAACAACTCTAGCACCAGAGGCCAAGTTTGGTCCCCCTTTGACTGGAAGGTTTGTGGGATGAGGCAGCTGTGCACTCCTGGACAGCATAGGAAACCTGGCAGCAGTGATTGCTGAGTGCTCTGCCCCTTTATTAGGGTTTGCACTGGTTGCAGTAATTTCAAGTCTTGTTGGGCACAAAGCTTTGCACTGACTCTGCAGGTTGCTTTTTCACCCTCTCTAGTGGAGTAAAGGCTCATTTGTCACTGCTGTTTAAGGTGTCTGACTCCAAATTTGCAGCTATAGATACCTGGGATGTATTGATGATGATACCCTTTTGTTAGATACCTCAAGCCCATGCTTTAGTCCCCAGGATTGCCTTGCTTGGAGCCTCTCAAACACTCTTCCCAAACTTTTTGCCCCCATGAGTGCCAGCTCTTTAGAGCTGAGCTATACACAGCGCCAGCAAAATGCCTCCTAATGCCTGGGGCACATCATGCATCACATAATAGCTGTGTGGGCAAAGCCTCTCAGGGCTGCACATTGTGTGCTGATCCCCTTAGCCAATGTAGGTGGCATCTGCTGTGTCCCTTAGAAATGTCCCAGCTGGCAGGGGTGTGCTGGGTGGGTGGATTGCTTGCACTCCCTGCTCTGACCGAGGGCCAGCCTGCAGTGTGGCTTTTGATTGCTCACAGCTTCTCTGGGAAGGGCTTTGCAAAGAGCACCTTTCCTGGAGAGCTGCTTCTCTTCTTTGTCATTCTCTGTGGCAACTTTCTGGCTTTCAGCCAGAGCTAACCCAGCTGCCCTGTGTGCTTGCAAGCTGCTGTGTTTGGATCATCTGGGAATTCTGCAGCCAGACCCTGGAATAATTTTGGGGTCTGCAGTACTGATAAAACTGAGCTGGTCTGAGTTTACCATATTTCTCCTATCCTCCTGTCCTCTGTATTTTTCCAGGCACCCAGTGACAGAACAAGAGGACACAGCCTCAAACTGTGCCAGGGTAGGTTGAGGCTGGATATTAGGAAGAAATGCTTCACAGGAAGAGTGATTGCCCATTGGAATAGGCTGCCCAGGGTGGTGATGGAGTCACCATCCCTGGAGATGTTTAAAAGGAGGCTGGATGAGGCACTTAGTGCCATAGTTTAGTTAATTAGAAGGGTTAGGTGATAGGTTGGACTTGATGATCCTGGAGGTCTCTTCCAACCTGGTTAATTCTGTGATTGTGGTGGTACCCTGTGGGTTGGGATTGCACCATGGTTTTAGAGAGGTTGGTAGCAGAATTTGCACACAGTTGCTTCACATGATGGGGAGTTTCTCTGGGCTCAGTTTTCTTCCCTGCCACCTTTGCAAAGTAAAAGGTTGCCCTGCTGGTCTCAACTGGAGCACAAACCTGAAGCTTCAGCCCATTTTTAGTGGCTTCCTCTTTCTATGTGCCCTTATTGTATATAATTGCTATAATAATCTCTTTATGCTCCTGGTGGGAGCCGGTTCTTTGCTTTTCCCTCCTTTGTTCTGGCAGGTCAGGCAACAGAAACAAGATGAAATGTTAGAAAATCACTAATTTCCTCCTTTTGAAGTTGAGACTGGTTGAAAGGATGGAAGGTAAAAGGAGGAATCTTGGGACCCAGCAGGGTCTGCGGAGTGAGCACTGGATCAGACTGGTGTACCTGGCAGCCAGGCTTTGCAAATTCCTTGGATAGCTTTGAAGCAGTGCAGGTAACACCCTCGAAGGCATGGTTGAGAGCAGGGCTTTTTTTTAGGCTGGCGAACGAGATCTCTCCTTGCTCTGTGTAACGCTCTAGGGAGCTCTTGGACCACTTAAGATTTAATTCGAGGGACTGTCAGCCACTGAAAGCTTTTGTCCCTTTTGGGGGATGGTGCTGGTGCTGATGGCATGGTGCTTTGTTGGGGGCTGGCACTGGAGCTTAAGGTGACAGCCCCATCCCTTTGCTGTGGTGCTTCCCTGCTGTCCTCATCCCTCTGGAGCAATAGGAGCTTAATTACCAGCTAGAATCGGGTTTCTCCAGCATTTGGCAAGGCTCTGGCAACGAGGAGAGGGGCAGTTAATTAAGCTGCCTGTTGGTCTTTGCTTTTGCTGGCTGGGTGCTTGCTCTCTTCACAGGGATGGTAAAATCCTATGGGAAGGAGAGAGGGAGGAATATTCTCGGCTAAAGAAGGGCTCAGGCTGGCCACCCAGCTGGTGTGAGAGCCTTAACCACCCACATTGTGTCATCTTGGTGCCAGCAGTGGCCTAATCTTAACAGCTTCATCAGCACAGTAGAGCTCCCACCTCAGTGTGGGGAGAGATTGTGGCTGATTAGCTGCCGGGGGTCAGATCTGAAGTGCTCCTGCTGGTACCTTGCCTGTCTCTGCCTCTTCGGGTAGGAGTAGTTTTCCTTTTAGAAACCGAATGGGGGGGGGAAAGCTGGAAGAGGAGGAAAAAAAAAAATCACTCCAGGGTTCCCCTGTCACACCTGGATCTGAGCACCAGATATATGGCAATCAAGGAGGTAAACTAAAATGGATTTCAGGAGCTGGAGGGAGGTATGAAGAGGGAATTACTTTATTGACATTGTGCTTCAAGCTTCAGTACACTTAGGATGAATGGTTGGGCCACTGCCTGACGTTGCTGCAAAATACAACGTTGTGGCACCATGATAAAGCACAGCTCAGGTTTTGCAGAGTGGAAGAACTGAAGAGTGCTGTGTGTTGGAAGAGTGTTATTGTGTTGTGGCACGATCTGGACTTGTCCCCAAAACTGCCCATCCTGCCTGGCTTAGAGGGCAGAGTCTTGTGATGTGATGGAGGCTCCTGAGGCTGCTCCACTGCTGCTTAGCTCCAAACTCTTTCATCCTCTGCCCAGAGCCTCCTGACCAGCTGGAAGTGGGGAGATGCCTCTGCTGCAAAGGGGCTGTGCAGGGAGCAGAGGGACAGGAGTTCATTGAACCAGTCAGGGTTGGAAGGGACCACAAGGACCATCCTATTCCAACCCCCCTGCCATGGGCAGGGACACCCTACCCTAGATCAGGCTGCCCACAGCCTCTGCCAGCCTGGCTGCAAACACCTCCAGGGATGTGGCCCCAACCACCTCCCTGGGCAACCCATTCCAGGCTCTCACCACTGTCATGGTGAAGAACTTCCTCCTCACATCCAATCTGAATCTCCCCACCTCCAGCTTTGCTCTACTCCCCCTAGTCCTGTCAGTACCTAATAGCTTAAAAAGTCCCTGCCCAGTTTTTTTGTAGCCCCTTTCAGATACTGGAAGGCCACAATAAGGTCACCTGGGAGCCTCCTCTTCTCCAAACTGCACAGCCCCAACTCTTTCAGTCTGTCCTCATAGGAGAGGTGCTGCAGCCCTCTGAGCATCCTCGTGGCCCTAGAAATGGTGACTCACCATGGGAATTGTCCCCTCCGATGCTGTTGTGATTAAGTGCCACAGTGGGTGGAGGGGAGGAAAGGGTGTGATGGAAGACTCTTGTGGGGCTTTCTTGAAGGTCGTTTGAGTCAGAGCTGACAAAAATCAGGAGGTTTAAAGCAACATGAATGGTTGGCTTCCTGCCAGGGCCTGACATCTTCCTTGTGTGAAGGTGAACCCAGGCCAGCCCTTCCCAGAGATGTTTATGGATACTTGGTGCTTGATGATAAACTTGGTGGAGAGGAATGCTCGCAGCCACGCAAGAGCAGGAGCTTCATGCCAGTGCTTGCTCCAGGTTAATTACTGCAGTGAGAAGGTGGCTGGATAGCATCCCCCCACCTCCCCCCTTCCCATCCCCGGAGTCTGCTGGCCCTGGTGACACTAGAGAACAGCAGAATTTCAGCGTGAAGCTTTGCAGGGAGTTTTGGTTTAATCCCCAAAGGTATTTAATTCAGGAGTGCTGCTCCGAGGGTATGCAGCTTCCCCTGCACACCAGGCACCAGCAGGGAACACCTACATCCATTCACCTCTGCCACTGAGGGGAGAAAAGAAATCTCCTTAGGAGAGCTCCGGGCTGCTACTGCTTAAAATGCAGCTCCATTTAGGGCTAAAAAGGAGGAGAGGGGGGAAAAAAAGGTTGCATTTATTAACTCATAGAGATAGGAAATGAAAAGGTTTGAGAGCTGAGCTCCTGGGCCAGTGTGAAGGTGTTTTGCAGTCGCTGCAAGATGTCTAGGCAAGGGAGTAGATCAGTAGCTTCCCAGGTGCCTTGAGAAGTACCTCTGGAGTTTTCCAGTGATTACAAAGGGACTTGCCAAATTGGTCATTTTTCCTGGCCTCTGTTGAACTGATTAACTTGTTTGCCAGGCCCTTCTAGCTCCAGAGCAAAGGCGTTCCTTGGCACAATACACGCCAGATGCTTCAGCCCTCGGCCAACAGGCTGCTGTTCCTTGAGTGGAATTCCCCTCCAGAGGAGGTGGGTGTCTCTCCTGTGGTGGACTTCCAGGGCATAAACTTAGTTTCCCTTTTGCACTGCAAGCGTGGCCCCTCAGGACTGGCTTTGCACAGTGATTGGGTGTGCAGAACGCTTCAGGCTCTGTGGGTGAGGCTGGATGCCTGACTCATGAGAACAAGCAATCCTCCTGGTGCCAACTGATTTCTTGTTAATGGGTATTAAATTCCTACTCATCTTTGGCAGAGATGGACTGAAGTCTGTAAACTAAAATGTCACCTGGCCTAGCACTAAAGGAACACCGCTGAGCCATAGCATAGTACCTGGAGTATCATAGAATGGTTTAGGTTGGAAGAGACCTCAAAGATCATCTAGTTCTAACCCCCTGCCATAGGCAGGGACACCTCCTACTAGAACAGGAGGTGTCACAGTGCTCTGAATTCTCCTTTCATCTCAATTTCCAGCCTCATTTATTTTCACTGAACTAGTGATGGAAGCTGTTGGTGGAGATCTTGATCTGGACAGGCTGGATTGATGGTCAGGTTTAACAAGGTTCCATGCTAAGTCCTGCTCTTGGGTCATAACAACCCCATGCAATGCTAACAGGCTTGGGGCAGAGTGGCTGGAAACTGCCCAGTGGGAAAGGCCCTGGGGGTGTTTGTTAATAACTGTCTGGACATGAGCCAGTGTGTGCCCAGGTGGCCAAAAAGGCTGGCAGCATCCTGGCCTGTGTCAGCAACATGGACAGCGGGAGCAGGGATGTGATCATGCCCTTGTGCTCAGCACTGGCGAGGCCACATCAACAGTACTGGGTTAAGTTTTGGAACTTTAGGACATGTTTTTCTGGCCATGGTGCTGTTAGGTCAGTGGTGGAACTTAGGTGATCTTGGAGGTCTTTTCCAACTGAAATGATTCTAGGATCTTCAAGAGCCATCTTTGAAAGGAAGCTGGATGGAAAGCCTTGCAAACTGATGGGCTAAGGCTTACCTCCATGTCCCCAGCATGAATCTGATGTTTATTCCCTCCCTGGCTTAATTACTTTTTGAGGAGTAAGCAAACTCATGAAATCCCAAGAGAAAGCTCATAGTTGTTTCTGAATGGAGCTCTTGTCCTTGCTGCTTTGCCTAGACTTAGTCTGAGATGAGGGTGATGGTCATCCAGGAAGAGTTTTTAGCTGACAAACGAGGTAAATTTCACCCTCCTTTCGCCTTTTTTTCCTTTTGGACCTTTATTTCAGTTGTTGTGAGAGGTCTTACTGCTGCAGGGTGGCAGAGCTGCTGCTTACCTTTCTCTCTGAGACATCCTTGTTCATTCTTGCCATACAGGGGGAAAACTGAGCCAAGTTTCTTCCTTCCCTTTCTCTTGGTGGGGATGCACAGCTTCCATTTTTTGGGGAGGGCACTGGCTGCTGGTGTGTGTTCTCTGTGGAGCACTGTAAGAATGGGTGAAGCTCAGGTGTTTGTGGGGAGTTTTTTTTTGCTTTTTTTTTTTCTTTGCTGTAGCTTTTGCTTTTACTTAATTCCCCTTGCTGGAACACTGCTAGGGAAAGGGGTAGGAGGGCTTAGTGACATTTATGGTGAGCTTTTGCACCTTCAGGGAAGGGCTGGTGCATAAAATCTCTAACAAAGGCATTCTTTCTCCAAATTGTTCTCTGGCTCTTGGAGCAAAAGCAGCATTAAAAAGCAGCAAAAGCATGCTAAGCAGGCTGAGTAGAAACTTTTCTTGCTTTCAGCAGCGGAGCCTGCAGTCTCTTCTCCTGTGTAGGATCCTCTGCAGTTGCCACGAAGTCCTTCAGAAGTAGCCTAAGACCTCCCTTTGTCGATTTAGAGGCTTCAGAACCCTCATGTGCCCAGAGGGATGGCTGGTTGGTCCCTCTGACACTGGAGCCTGGTCAGTGCTGCTGTATTTAAGGTGACTGTTCAGTTGGAAGCAGGCTGCATATTTGCAATGCCTCTTTGGGAGATGCAGAAAAGGTGGGACTGTAAGAGCACAGCACTGGGAGCTGGCGCTGAGCCCACGTGTATGGATCTTCTCTCCCAGTATGTTTTCTCCTTTATTGTTTGAAATAACTTCACTTGTGAAGGCTGTTCTGTTTCCTTCAGAGTTCCCCCAGCCCAGCAATTATTTTTTCGTGTGTGTGTGTGCCGATAAAGGGGAGCTTTTTGTCTTCACTTAGCCCTTCTCAATCTTTCAGTGCTTTCTGCCAGCTCCCACTGGATTCCTGGCTCCAGTGGCTGCATGGGAGCTGCTCAGGTAAGTGGGAAGGGAGTGTCTGGCTGTTAATCAAGTGGGAATTTGTCTCCTGGCAGCAAGAGCAGACCCATCCTCTCCTCTTTCCCAGTAGGGTGCCAAGTTCCCCTCTCTGGGATAGACAAAAGGCTGAGATTATTTTTTTTTCGCCTTATTGTTAGTACTGATTGTGGTTGCTGTAAGGAAAAACATGTGCAGAGCATTACTTTAGGTAAATCATGGGTGATAAGTGAATTTTGTGTTCCATTTATGTCATGAGCCAGTACTGCTTAAAATCTGTTTTCCAGGGCTGGAATGAGTAGACGGTATTTCCTTGTAACATCTGATTCCCCAAAGACCTGCCAGGCCATGAGCACAGAATGCTCAGAGGAGCAGGAGGCTCAGGGCAAATCACTCAGCCTTGTGGCACCTTTCATGGCCTCTGAGCAGGATGCTTCTCCTCGTCCTTTACATCTTGTACAAATGACCCTCGTGCTCCCACAGCCTAATCTTCCCAGAGGCTGCACTTGCTTTGCCTAGACCTGAATCAGCTCAGGTGTTAAAATAAGGCTCAACACCACCTCCCCCCACCTCCTCCCCGCAGAACAGCTCCAGGTAACAACTGATGAAAGGATAATTACTCTTTCTAAAACGTGTGTGAGATTTCCACTCTAATTTCTCCCTGGATATTGTTGCCTGTGTTTAATTTTGGCATGATGAGAAACGAGGAGGCTTGATGGTGAGGTCTCCTGCTGTGGAACTCCCCCTTGCCTTCAGGCTGTCTGCTCCTACTCAACTCCCTGGGATTCTTCAAAGATTAAGAGAAAGCCTCGGGGCAAACATGAGCTGGGGAGAGGTCAGGCGAGCTGCTGGCTGACGATGGGAGGCTTCAGTTTGCAGTGAATAGGCAGAAGGCAGCAAGCCTTGCCATTGCTTCTTGCTGTTCTCCTGGATAGTGTCTGCTTGGCTGGAGAGGTAAACAAGAGCATGCCTGGGTTCAGGTGTGAATGTGAGCAGGTACACGTGCTCCGGGGGTCAGCTTTGGCCAGCCTTTTGGTGGCTGTACCAGGCAAGTTAAGACAGAGCAGAGCTGTTTAGGTCAGGCTCTGCTTGCTGGAGGGTTGAGTTTTCCGCTTCTGGGAGCGTTTGGTGAAGGTCAGTGAACTGCAGAGGTTCACAGCTCTGGCATGGAGTGTGCTGTCATCTGAGTAGGTGGCTTAGTGTCTTCTGCACCTTGACTTCTCCTGTCTCCAAAATGGGATTCCTGCACCCATCTCCATGTTGTGTGCAGCCTGTTAGCAGCTGGAGCCTGCACGGGACCAGACTAACAAGCACAGAGTCACTCGCAGGGAGGAATGAGCCAAGCCTTGGGCTGTGAGCCTGGAGGTGCTGCCAGCCCAGCTCTGTGTGACCCAGGTGTGGGCTGGCAGACATGCTCATCCTGTGACATTGCACAGTCTGTTCAGCTTTTGGTGCTCATCCTGATGATGATGAGAAGCTCCTCAAGTGGACTATTCCTGTTTCCTGAGGCAGGTTTCCAGGGGTTGTCCTTGCCCTCCACGGCTCTGGCATAGCAATGTCCTGGCTCAGATCCATAGAGCTTGTAGGGAGGCTGCTAAATACACTTCTGATCATCTGCCTAGTCAGCTTCTCTGCTTTCAAGCCTGTTCTAGCCCCATGTACCTTTCTTTTGATGCTTTACCAAGCCTGGCTCAGCCCTACTTTCATCTCTGCCTTATCCTTTTATTATAGTCATAAATGTGGGCCTCCAGGCTGTGCCCAGCCTTGATCCTCAGCCATTTCCTGTTTTCTGGATGCAGTGCTCTTCAAATTCCAGACCTCCCCTCCTGTGTGTGATGCCAAGCAGTGCAATAAATAGTACATTGCTTCCCAATTGATAGAAAATAGAAAGGGGGGGGTTGGGGGGTGGACGACAGGACCAGCAGAAAGACACAAGTCAAGAGGCATGTGCCTGGTGCAGTGGGATGAAGAGTCTCTCTAAATGACTGGTGAGCAGGATCAGGATCAGCAGCAGCTCATCAGAGCAGTGTGGCCTGTTCACACAGAGCTGCTAAGTGACCTTTTGCTTCTGGAGGTATGGTTAGAAAGGAGGGATTGGAACAGGGATGGGGCATGCAGGGAGATCCACAAAGGAGAGCAATGCCTTGAGCACATGGATGACTCTGCACAAGGTGAGGGCACTGCAGTAGTTCAGGACTGCTTTGGTCACTGGGGACTGATGAGAATGGGAAGAATGATGTTACTTTGTGGTCCCCAGAAGGGCTTGCCAAGCATGACTATTAAAAAGGCCTTTGTTGACATGTCACTGATAATGGAAGGTGGGTCTGGATGATGCCAGCTCCTGTTTGTGCAGCACAGGAAGCAACAGTGCCCATTTCCTTTAAGCACCCCAGCTTGGCCCCAGGAACACTGATGGAAAGGCAGAGAGAGTGAGACAGAGGTGAGACTGTTGGTGCAGTTTAGGGACTATTTCCCTGTCCTCTTCTGAGATAGTTCATTATTTTTCTCTAGGTGTACTGAATGCCACTTACTTGATGGCTGCAAGGTTGTCTCTGTCCTCTTCTGAGATGCTTCATTATGTTCTCTAGGTGTACTGAATGTCACTTGATGGCTGTAAGGTTGTGTAGCAAACTGCCTGTATGGTGCAGCCAGGTGGTTCTGCAGCTCCTTCCTGACAGGTCTGCTCAGAGGTGATAGCCTCTGGCAGAGAGATTGAGCAGGGGCCAGCAGTTGCTGCTGCAGTGGGACTTGCTGGGGCTTGCTGAGCTCCTGGAGGACAGTGTTAGGCTGGTAGCTTGTCTTGTCTGCTGTCAAACAGCAAAACGTTTGTGGGAGTTGAGAGTCTCCTGGATGTGACAAGAAGCATCATATCCTTTGCTTCCAGCCACATCTACCTGAGAAGCTGTGACTCTGCCAGCAGGGTTAAATTAGCTGAGCCGCTCTTGCGGGGATACATTTGTCTGTTGCATGTGTACATGGTTATCTGGAAGTTAGAACAGCTCCTGGTAGAATAAGCTGCCTTTATCCTAGGAGATTTGCATATCACTGATGGCTTTTACCATTGTACCTCTGTGTGCTGAAAACCACAGCTTTGATGGAGCAGATTTACTGGCGAAGCCTTTGTGTAACTCGGCTCTAGTTGATGTGCTCTGGGAATCCTTTTGCATCTTTTACTTGGCATCCTGAGTCTTTTCGGTGGCTGTTTGCATAACCCACGGAGTGGCAAGCAAACAGCCAGACTCTGAGAGTTGCCACAGCTTTTTACATGTGGCTTAGTTGCTCTTCCCCATTCCTTTCTTTGCCTGCTTTGGTACAGAGCTCTCCCTCCCACACGCTCAGCTGAGCTCTATTTATGGGTTCCTGCAAGTTCCCGGCACTGTGGATCGGAGCATGCCCTGTGACCAACAGGCAGCTGGCATGCTGCTCTAGGCATCTCTTGGATCTAGTTAAATGCATGTGATGCCAGGCCCCGATGGGAAGGGGGAAAGAATGGCTTTTTGGTATTTGCACAGAGTTGCAAACTGTAAACACAGACTCATGACTGCAAACAGAAATCTGTAGCGCTGGCTTCATCATGACTTCGCTGTTGTTGTCCTGGCTGTTTGCTAAAGCTGTTCCTTAATCCTTTTCCAGGCTTTTACAAAGTCTGTTTCCAGTGGGCACAAAGATTTTTCTTTGGCTGGACTCCAGGATGGGTTTTGGTTTCTTCTTTCTTTACCAGTCATTGCTGTCTGCCTTGAGTAGGTTTGCTTCAAGTCTCTGTAAATGGGACTGTAACTACAAGGGGGCTCTTGGGGGGGAGCTGGGGTCATGAGTACAAAACCTGTGCTCTTGTGAGCCTTGTATGCCCAAACAGCAGCAAGAACTGCTGCACAAATGCTGTAGCTGTGGATCTCTGGTGTTAGCAGTGGCATTGGGAATGTTAATCCTGCTGTGGCCCTGGTATGCACTGCTGTTGGGTCAGCTAACCCAGCTCTGCATGGCAGCGTCATGGTGGGGGAAACTTGCTGACCAATGCTAGTGTGGTGCGTGGCTGGAACACAGATACTCTTTCTTTTAGAAGAAGCATAAACCTGATTGCATGTGTTGGGTTTGGCTTTGTTAAAATCTGCTGGCAGCTCAAGCTTTAAACCCAGTGCTGTCAAGGTTTGCAGGACCTGTGCTGAAGAGCTGCAGAGAAGTGATCGTAGAACCCTAGAATGTCAAGTAGGAAGGGACCTCAAGGATCATCTGATGCAACCCATTGGTAATAGTATATTTTAAATTACATTGCCCAGTACCTTGATGTTGCTGAAGTGTCTGGGAGCTAATACATGGTGCAAGGGAGGTTCTTTTTCCTCCTGGAGCTGTCTCTTCTCTGTATGTGTGGAACCTGGAGCTGCTGCCTGATGGTGGTTCAGTAAGGGACCTTCTAAAACCACTTAGCCCTGGGAATGGGGAAGAAAGAAAGACATGGAATGGAGAATGAGAAGGAAATGGTAGCCACCATCTCCTAGAACTGGGTTCAGAAACAGCCAGGAATAGGATATGAAAGCTTGGGTTATCCCTATCCTCTTCTAGATCCAGCGGAGGAAGGGTTCAAGTATACTGCTCTTGGGTGCCGGAGGACTTGGGACTCCTCTAAGGTTTATGTGAGTCACATCACCTTTGGCATTTGGCCATTGAAAACGAATAGCCTTTGAGTGGCTTTGGTGGTGGCAAGCTGAGACCTCTCACTTAGTGCCAATTTTTAGCTAATTCATCCTCTTCCGTTTCCTTCCCCTCCTCACCCTTCCCATGTGCGCAGGTTCAGTGACAGGATATCCACTCCACTCAAGGGAATGGGGGAAACAGTTGCTTGGAGTGTGGCCAGTTGCCAAGGTTGCTTTGTTCTCCTTGTCACTGAAAGGACAGCTCAAGGAAACCCTGGGAGCTGAAGGTGGCATGTGCCTCGGAGTGGACTTCCTGCAGCTCTGGAAGTGAAATGCATGACATTGGAATTTTTGGGGGGTTTAAGTCCAATAAATGCAAGGGAAGAGAAAACCTGGGTGGGCTTGCAGATAGGATTTCAGGCCCAGCCTTTCAGTGATGGGAAATGGCTGTCACAGCTATACAAGTTGTGCCTTGTCAAGGTAAAAATTGATTTTTGGGTTGTTTGGGTGACTTGTTTTTTTTTTTTTTTTTTTTCTTCCCCTTTTTTCTTGTTTTCCAGGTGAATTAAGAGCTGAGCCACAACCTGTTTTTTCTAGAATGCAATCACAGTTAAGATGATTATTGGCCCTGCACTATTCAGCTCTTCTTCATGACACCCAAGCCCTACCATGACTGATTGCAGAAGAGCTTTTTGCAATAAATTTAGAGCTGTAATGATGGTGACAAGTAGTAAGTTGTGGTGTCTGAGGTTTAACTCCATGGTATGACCAAAACAAGGACACTCAGGGCTTTGGGGTGATGGGTTATGAGCTGTGTAGAGAGGGTGAGGTGGCTTGGTGAAGCAGATGGGCTGTTGCTGATGGCGTAACACTGTCCCCAGTGTGCCTTGCAGGACAGATGACTTGATTTCTGGTTTTCATAGTAGACCATGTCCAAAGGATCCTTCCACTCCTTACTATTCTGTGATTTATAAAGTGTGCATGCTGTGTTGTGGTGGCATTGTTAACATCACTGCTCCAGGCCTCCCAGAAACCTCTGGCACCTTCACAGATCTATAATTCACTGTTGCTCACAGGAAGAGCAGGAGCTGTTTCAGGTCTCACCCAGTGTCTAAAGCACAAAATCCTACTTGTATCCTATGGAAAGGGACTTGAGTGCTTTTTTTCAGCTCTCAATTTAGCCAGTGCCTTCCTGAGTGAACTTAGCAAGTCAGCAAGGCTTTATCAGTGCTGAAGAGAGTCTTGCTATAGCTCTTTCATGTTTGGGTTGTTTCTTTTTTTGTACTGCAGAGCCTGCAGTGCCTGGTCATAGAGCAAGTCCCAGATTTATACAACCCTTTAGCATACTTTGGAGAGCCCATCCCAGCAAGTCTGTGGTGCTGCTGATGTAGCTGTGCTTGTAAAAGTGTGGGCATAAACCATCCTGCAAGCTGTCTAAAGCAGAGACAAATGTTCTTTTGTCTGGCTTCCTCATTCCAACTGCAAACTGGCCCAGGAACTCCTAAGAACATTTCAGTATTACCTGTATGGTAAACCTGGATTGATACTACTTTAACCTATAGAATGTACACTTGGGAACATTTGTTTGCTCTGGATGTTAGGAATGTCCTCTTGAAAGCATGCCATGCTGTGGTAAGTATGAGCAGAGGGTTTTTCCATCCCCCTCTCCAGTTTTCTGAAGGCCAAAGTCTTGAAACAGCTTAGAAAGGCTGCTAAAGCTGTGCTGATAAGATATGCAGCAAATGTGCTTGAGAGCTTAGTGTTGGAACAGAAATGTCGAAGCTGTTTGCTTTGTCCTCAATGGCGTGAAAAATTAATGTGCCTTATTAGGGAGCCTGGGGAATGAATGGTGCCCTCAGAGTAAAGGCTACACCAAAATGTTGTTCCTGGCTGGCAGCTGAAAAGCTTGGTTCAGATTTACTGGGTAGGAGATTGGAGCTGCTCAGGACTCTGCAGAGTCCCAGTGGTTGTAGGTTTGTGGTTTTGCAGACTTCCTCCAGCTTTCTGAGTTTGGTGCAGAGATGGGATTAGCTCTTGATGCAGCAGCTCCTGTGTTCTTTGGAGATGTGTTAATTCCTTATTTTCCCAGTGTATTCCTTATGTTCTTCCCCCACCACTTTGTTGTTAGCCCTCTTTAGCCAATGAGCCAAGTTATCACCACCAATTTTGGAGGCAGCTCTGTGCTGCTGGTTAGAAGAGTGTCCTGGGAGCTTTTGGTGAGGCTGGGTTCATAACACCATTGACCCAAGTCAGAGGATGCTGCTGCTCTACAGCCTCTGTTTTACACCAGTGCTCCCATTCCCCCAGTCTCCACCACTGACTTTGTGGTCTGGAATTCATGACGTGAGCACAAGGACTGGAGACTGTCCCCTGAAGTGACCAAGAGGCACAAAAGTCATCAGCCAGTTCTGTTACCTGTGATGGGCACATCTGGGCCTCCTGCACTGACACCTGCACTTTTTCCAGCACAAGCTGCCCACCCAAACCATGGGAAGGGCAGATGCCCAGCAGAGAAGCAGGTCTGCTTCTTCGGAAGGTGAATGGGACCCATACAGCACCCATGTGTTTTTGCTCTCCTCTTTGCTACTTTTTGCTTGAAGTGCTTGAGTGGATACTCCAGGCTGTGGGGTAGAGAGAAGGATGCTCCCCTAGGTGATCCTACTTTGGCAGAGGTTTGGACTCAATCTCTGGATATCCCTTCCAACCTCTAATGTTTTGTGGTTCTGTGATTTTTGAGCTGTGGAGCCTTTCTCTGCACATCCTGGGGCTGCTCTGCAGAGAGCCACTTCCACAGAAAGTCACTTGGACATACCTCACCAGCCTGGTGCCATGAGAACAACAATGCAGCTATTGCTCAAAAAAGTGGGTGGGTTTTTTTTTTAACCTTCCAGGTAAATGACATCCCTGTGCAATGCCCCCACCCTGGAGGCATGCCACTGCACATGCCCACCCTTCTTTCAGCAGTGGTCTTTGAGTGGTGTGTGCTTACACACCCAGGCCTTTTATCTCCACTAAATCACAGCTTTCTTAAGCCCTTGTGTTTTCTGTAGCACTCCCCTTATCTCTATTCCTTCCTAGGGCTGGGCAGTGGGAGCAGGGAGGCAGGAGGGGTTGAGCAGGCTGTAAATGAGTGTTTGCCCTGCAATGATGCTGGATGGTTTTAGCAGCAGGGGAGACTGAGAGCAGAGGGAGCACCTGTAGGACAGTTGGGCTTCTCCAAATTGTTGGACAGTTGGGCTTTCCACAAGGCAACTCTCATCTTAGAAGGCCCAGCCAGCAGGATCTGCAGCATGAAGTTGCAGTTTCTCATGTGGATGTCAGCTCAATGAAAGGGGCTGAAAACTGCCTTGAAGGTCACTGCCAAGTGCCTTTGTGTCTCTGTCCCCTTGTAATTTCCTCGTCATGTACATCCATCAGAATAAGGGCATTGTGGAATTCTTGGAAGTGCTTTCAGCTGATTCCAGGCACTCTGTGGGACCAGGGAGCACATGCTCTTGTGTTACCTTCTATGCTCTGGGTGCTGGGACAGGGCTCTGCTGTCTGTGCAGCCACATGCACGCTGCTGTGCTTTTTGGTTGTATGAAGCACTGCCTGCAAAGACAGTGCAGCTGGTGTCCTGCCCAGCTCAGGAAATCACTGTTTCTGATGCTTGTGGTTGCTTCCATGATTACGTTCTCTTTCCTACAACAAGGGTTCAGCAGTAGCTTCACAGCATGGCATCATCTAGTGGTAGCCCCTAGGCTCTGGTTCAGTGTTGTGTGTGCAGGTGCCCGCAGGTGTGTGTCCATGTATGTGCCTATGCTGTTGCCCTCTTGTGACTGAGCCTGCAGGAGAGACTCTGCCTTTGATGGCTCCTTGCATGGACACCTGACTTGATCTTTGGCCCTTTGAGCCTGACCTCTGCTTCCCAACAGGTTTGGTTGCTGTCTGAGGCTTTACCTCCCATACTGAAAGGCAGCGATTCCACAACCTACACCACTTTTGCCCTGTTCTGTAGCCAGAGCTGAAGGATTGGGACATGGCACTAAGAGTTGCATCTTCCTGCTGGTCTAGGGGGAAACCAGCATGGGCATATCTGGATGAGGGCTGATACCTGCTGTGGTGCAAGCAACTGTGTCTTTGTACATATCCTTTGAATAACGTGCAAATAGTTGCACAGCACTCTCGGTTTTACTCAGTTTATTAAGGCCTCACCTTCCTTTTGGTAAGGCTTTCAACAAGCTAATTTACAATCTTGGCAGGCACCACCCAGAGCCTGGTTTCATGGCCAGCAGAGGGGGAAGGGTGGGACCTCTTCAAAGAGAAGAGGTGAAGTTATTGCTGTGCCCTGTATATTGATTTCAAGAACCGTGAGGCTCTGAGTCAGATGCCAGCCTGCTTTGCTGTGATCTGAGCAGAATGTGACCCCTGTCCCTCAGCAGCAGGGGTATGGGAGTGATCACGTTTCCCGGGGCAGATCTGATTTCTGGAGGCTGTCAGGGCGATGTACCCTGCTCCTGGGAACACTGCTGGGAGGCATTGCAGGGGAGGCTTTGGCTGCTCCTGTAGACACATCATCTAGTATAAACACCCACCACAGCAGCTTTGGAGACCAGTGCCAAACAGCCTGGATTGCTTTGTAGCTACCCTGCTTGCATGAATGGCTTTGCCCTCCTCTCCTTTGAAGATGAGGACTCCCTTTGAAAACAGGAGATCAAAAATCTGGTCCCAGACAAGTTGAAAGACACTATTTACAAATGTTTATCCTGGAAAGTATTTGTAAACCTCCCCTTGGGAGCAGCAGTATCCCTTGGACTGTGAAATGCAGCTAGCAGCTTGTGAGCCGAGCTAACTCAGGTTAGCATCCTTCCCACCAGCCACTTAGTATTGACCCCACGGTGTTTATATTGCTGGCCACGTGGTGCTGTGGCCACTGCTGACTTGGCACTCACAAGGTCACTTCTTCTGGAAGAGCTGTGAGTGTTCAGCAAAGGATAGAAATTAAATGGCTACTCTCTGCAGCTGCTCTAAAGGTGCTTGGGGATATTCACACCAGGTGCTTGCTAATGTCATAGTAACATGGCATGCTATGGCAGTGCTGCTGCTTCCAAAATAACAGCCCTGTGTCCTTTGTCTCTAAGCTGTGGCTGAGAGGTGCAGTGCAGGGTTGTGTGCTGCTGTTTCCCACTGTCTCTGCTCCAGTTGCAGAGCAAATCCTGGAGCCTGATGGATTTGAGCTACCTGTGCCTGCGGTGCTGGTGGTCCCATGCCTCTCCAGTGAAGTCACACTGGGTGTTCAGGGCTCCCTGAGTTTGTAGTCCTGTGCTTAAGTTGCATCCATAACTAATGCTCTTTTCTTGCATTGTTAGGATAGTAAATCCCCACAGTAGTGCTGTTTTCTGGGCAGGGAGTAGAGACCTGTCAGGGAGATTGTGGATGTCTGTTCCCTGGAGAGGTTCAAGGCCAAGTTGGGCAGTGCCTCTAGGAACCTGTTCTAGTGGGAGGTGTCCCTGCCTATGGCACGTGGGGCTGGAACCACATCTTTAAGGTCTCTTCTAACCCAGACTGTTCTGTGGGACTGATCAGTTACCATGTACCTATGCCATCAGGAAGGAGCAAACACGAGATGGCTGCCATGCAGACGAGGACATTGTCTTTGGTACCTGGTTATGGCAAACCTTTGGGGGGTTAATTTTCTTCACATGCCCGTGTCTGCATCTCATGGTAGCAGTGAGAGCTGGTGCAGTTCAGCATTCCTGCCCTGCATGCCTCAGTGTCCCCAGAGGACAGGATGTGAGTGCCTTGGTGGCATCACTGCCCTGGGTCGGGTTGCTGAAAGGGAGAGGAGCTGACAGGTGCATGGCTGGCAGCAGAGCCAGGTGCCACAGCACAGCTCCCCTCGAATAGAAACCACCCGGATCTGAAACTGGGTCAGAAGCATGACCTGAATCACTGCTGGGCTTGAGAAGTTCTGGGCTGCTCTTCCTCCAGTTCCTGGCTGCTGGAGACGGTGCCTGCCTCATTGGCCAGAAATTCGCTGTTAAAGCTGAGCAAGTGGATTAGTGCTGCTTCTGGCTTGGTGCTGTCTGAGCAGAAGGTGTGGTGGTTTAGCAGTTACCTGCCTCCCCATACCCTTTGATAGAACCCAGGCTAGGACTCAGAATGGCTGGAAGTTGGTAAATGAAGCTTTATATTTACAGCTATGCACAATACATTGTAAATATCTGGTTGTGTATAACAGAGATTTACAGATATATACAGTGAAAAGGTAATACAGAAACACCAGAGCCCTCCCAGAGATCAAAATCCCTAAGAGGGGTTTTCTAACCACCCCTACCACCTTTCCCCCCTTCCCCAATCTTATCTCACCAGCTGTTGATGCAGCAGATAGGCGAAAGTAGATGGGCCAGGGAGATTAGCAGCAGGAAAAGAAGTCAGTGGAATTATTGAGAATTAGCTACAAAAGACAGGGACAAAGGAGCCATGCAAGAAAAGCAGCTGCAGCCCAAAGAGGCCTGGAGCACTCTAACTTATCTATATTTGGGTTACAACTCTTAAAACAATTTTTTTTTTCTTTCTCAGTAAAGCTGTGAGTGGAGTAGCATCATCTGTTTTAATTTCTCAGCCTATAGTCTATTTTTCTCACTCAAAGCCTCCAATTAGTTCAAACCAGCACAGAAAGTTACAGGAGTAACCTTGTTTGTAGTTGGCCTCCTCTCTCTGTGCCCATACCTTTCTGACCAGGATAGCTGCAGCTGTGTTGCAAGCATCAATCTGCAGCTAAGCAAAGCTGTTGCGTTTGAGCTGGGTTTGTCAGTCAGCAGCAAGCCCTGCTTGCTGCAGCAGAATACCTCCAAGGCAGCCCTGGGGCAGGTTGGAGAAAATCAGGGCTCTGTGGCAAGCAGAGCAAAGTAGCTGCAGATGCCTGAGCTGCTGGGGCTGGAGAGCAGAGTGACCGCACGTGTCCGCAGCGTGCTTCGTCTTAATGCCTTGTTTATTTGATGTCCTGTTTGTTCTGGCACAGCCTGAGTGCCTGCTGAGATGGAGAACTGAATGCTGGAAAACAGCAGGAGCTGAGTCTGCCTCAGTAAGAAGCATCTTGGGTTTGCCAGAAGCAGCTTTTTCTCCCAGTGGCTGGTACAAGGCAGCCAGGGATCTAGTAAGGTAGCGGGGGGAGAAATCTTCTTTGGCTGTCCCCGGGTGACACACTCCGGTTTGGATGTGCCTTTGGTGTCTGGGATACGTGGACCAAACTCAAAGGCTTTAGGTTTCAGTCACTCCTCTGCCATGACACAGTGTGTTAGATGGGGTGCACAGGAAGGCTTTGGCTCTGGATTATGCCTTCCCTTCCCCTGCAGCTCCTCTGAGGCTGTCTGGTGCTTTCAGCAGTCTGCTGTGCACACAGGATACAGCCACGGTGGGGATGGTCAGCAGCTTGCCCCAGAGGGACTGCCTTCTGTCCCACCACATAGCAAGCCATTAATTTCCTGTTATTAGTTACAATAACACAGTGTGTGTTTAAAAACAACCCCACATGAGTCCTCCCTCTGAAAGAATTCGAACCTGTCATGAAATTTAGAGGAGAAATGTTTTCCCAGGCAGCCCATCCAAGGCAGCATTTTTGTTCTCATCAGCTGCTCACACTTCTGGGAAAAGCAGTTGGTGCACTCAACAGTAGTGTGGGGGCAAGAAGTGCTGTCCTGGGGAGCAGCCATCCATCAGGACCTCCTGATGGAGGTAACCTGGAGTGGAGGAAGGTTTGGGCAGCCTGGTATCATCTTGAAGCTGCTTCAGACACGAAGAACTTTGTTCTGTTAGCAAATGATGCGCGGTCCTCCTCCCTCCTGCTGCAGCTCAGCACCTCTGCTCCACAATGTTTAATTGGCAGCTGGCTCTGGTGTAAAGAGTGATGGTGTAAAGACTAACAAGAAGAATTGAGCTGCTTTGTTAGTGTGAGCATCTGAGCAAGACAAAGGATTTTCCAAGTGTCCTCTGCTGTGCTCATGCTGCCAGGCTGGAGGAGCTGATCCCACGGACATCCTGTATCTTGTGGGTACACCTAATGGGATGGAGGGGGGCTCATTTGCTATCCTGAGGGTAGAGGAAAACGCTCTGGGTGATGCTAATGTATCAGCTGAAGAGCTGTGGGGTGGAGATTAAAGAATTCCTTGATATTACAGTGGCTGATGGAAACCATACTGAAAATCTCTGCCTGGGGGAGTTGCTGCATTTTATTAAATAAAAGCAGCTTTCTCTTCATCCTACTGGAGTTGAGCTGCCAGGGTCAGACAGCAAACATGTTGTTGATATCACACTCATGATATGATCTTATCAGCTCCTGCCTGTGAGTTGTGACTGAGTTTAATTGACTCTTTCCCCAGGTTGCTTTGGGAGAGTTCCTCTTCCCCAGCAAACGAGTTTTGCAGATGCTTACTTCGGGGAGGGGGGAGAAAGTTAGGGATTTTCTTTGGCTACCTTTCCGGCTTCCAGCTGTTAAGTACTGGAAATGTGTTCTTCATTATGTCCAAAAGAGAAATGTTTCTTTCTTCCAATTGGGGTGGCAATAAATATTTCAGAGCATAATAAGCTGCAGACAAGTGAGTTTATCATTTGTGCTCCACAGCAGCATGCAGCAGGCTGGGGCTGGCTGCACTGGGAAGCCAACAATGGGCTTGGAGGGCTGCTGTGCTCTTGACTTTGTACATCAGCTGTGCACAGTCACTTATTTTGGGTGTAGGTACGACAGCCACATACCTGCCTCTGCCTTCGGACAGCTTTGCTTTAATTAAGGAAAAAGAAAAGCAGCAACCCTTAGCAGCCACTTTGATTAGCTTTCCAGCACTACCACTACCAGCGAACACACTGCTGCCTGCACAGCACATCTCCAGCGTATGACTCCTTTCTCCTCGTCTGACCCCAGAGCAGATGAGTTCTGGAGCGAGCCCAATGAGCTAGCAATGGGGCTATTTTGGATTAGGAGGAGGGGTGAATGCCAGCTTCGTGGATTATTCCCTCCTCTGCCAGCTTTGGCTTTGCTCATAGCAATGATGCTTGCATGCTTCCAGTGAGCTTGGCTGGACCGGTGTGGCCAGAGCACTTCCACAAATAGGAGGGCTTCAGCGCAGCACAACACCCACTTTGCACTTGTTCCAGATAATCTTAGGTGAATTGCCGGCGTTTGGCACATAGTTTTCCCCTTTGGTCAGAAAGGTGCATGGAGTTGAATTCAGGCATCTGCAAGAGTTGCTGTGTGTAGTCTCTGCACCCAGCTGCAGCTCCCACAGAGGTGATGATGTTCCTGGGGACTGCAGTAGCAGTGCCTAGAGGGGATCTTCTAGGAAAGACAAGATGGGGAGAGAGGGCTGTCAGTGATGGTTAGCAGCAACCTGTGGTCTAAATTGGGTGGTGTAATCAGGGTGCATCCCAGAATAAGCCCATGAAGCAGTAGAGCAGTGGCTGATGCTTTATGTGTTAAGTTGTGGTGTGAGAGGAGAGGAGGGGGTGGGGGGGGAAGGCTGATTGAAATTCAAAACAGTGTGAGGCAGTGTAAGCCTTAACTGGGAGATGACAAAGAGAGAGTAGAGCTGGAGCATGGAATGAAAACATTTCTCAGACAGGGAATGGATGTTTCAGATACCCAAGATCTTCATTTCACATGCAGGATGTGTTTTGCCCACAAAGACTGAAGCATATTTTTTACCCTTTAAAATAATGTTTAATAAGAATATTTTAAAAGAAGAATTAAAATACCGATAGAAGCAGGAGGGCACAAGCCGAACGCTAAGGAAAAACCCTTGAGGATAAAACGAGTTTGTGAGCAATTTGGTCTTGAATCCTGTGGGAATTGAGCTTGATCTGCAAAGTCTTCCCGGATATCCCTACGTAATTTGGAGACCTAAAAATAACACAAAAACTCAAATAGCCTGGGCGACCTCGAAGCTGCTTTGCAAGAGATTTGCGGTGCAGCTGGAATAGGTGAACACCCTGCAGCACATCTGGGTTTTGAAATCCCTGATGAGGCAGTTGGGGGCTTGCTAATTGGTTACTGGTCTCGGTTAGCATCAGGCTATGATGGATAGGGCTCCTGAGCCTGCTTCTGCAGTGAGCAAATAGCGATGGGGGACAGTGGCCCCTTTTGGAAACCTGAGGTGAGCCGAAAGGCTCCAATTAAGTCTGTCCCAGGGAGGCTGTTTCGCAGGAGCTGTGCTGGCAGGGAGCCTGCTGCAGTGATTGACTCTGGGGCTCCGCTGCTGTGCGAGCCTCAGCGCTGACCCACGGGCCCGAGCGGCTCAGCCGAGGAGATGCAAGCGTATGCAAAAAGAGGTACTTGCAGCAGGGGGCTGCTTTGGAACAAAGCGGCCAATTTCCTTTCACCACAGACAAGCCTTATCTTGGAAGATTACGTTTGTCTCGGATGGAGCCTCTGGTGTCACAACCGTGCTCTTCCTGGGCAGATAGAGGCTTGCGCAAGACTCCCATAGCGCAGCCTGGGCTCTGCTTGTGGCTGTGACACGTCAGCCCTGCTCTGGAACCAGGGAGTTTGGGACTTTCTGGGTTGTCTTCTTGTGGTTTGTTTTGGGTTTTTCCCTTTTTTTTTTTTTTTTTTTTTTTTTTTAATTTAATCTCTCAGAGGAAAAGAGCTGCAGGGCTTGTGGTCCTGCACCTTGAGTGGGGCAGCTTGAGGTGCGTTTGGAGACTTCTGATCGGTGCAGAACTGCTGCTGTGGGTCTGTGAGCCCCCCCAGAGATGTGTGCATCCTGCTGTGCTGTCAAGGGAGAGGGCTGCCTGGGATCCATCCTTCTGGTCTGGCAGCCATGGAGATTTCTCCGGGTAGTCATGAACATTTGCTGTCCATAGAAAAGGTCTTCTCTGGGACACTGCATCCTCAGCCAGACCAGAAGGGTTTTTTTCTTTCAGTTTCTTGGGAACATTTTTCAGTGCACTCCCAAATACGACAGCAGGAGTCAATTGCTAGGTTATTGGCCTAGAAGAATTGCACCATGGATTGCAGATAGCCTGCTTAACTACTCCATCATACTCAAGAACAGACTATGTTTTATGGTCTGTAGCTGAGTTTTCCTTTTCTCCTCCTCCTCCTGTGAAGCCAGTGGGTGCTGCCTAGCTTGAGGTTAGTGATGGGCTGCAAATAGGTCTGTCTGGTTTGACCAGTGCTTTACCAAGCTCTGCTCAAGGCACTTGGGGAGTTTTATGACAGGATGAGATCTTCCCATCACCAGCCAGGGGAGATTGCTTCTCCTCATCTCCACATGCAGAACCCCATCCTGCTTCTGGGTGTGTTGCTGGGTAGCCAGGTTGACAGAATTTGGGCTGATGTGTGTATACATCTTTTTTCCTTTTAGCTCATTGATATTGTTCTGTCATGTTAACTGTTCTTTTTGAAGCTGGAAGCAGGAAGAGGCTAGAGATAAGATGACAATAAAAGGCTGTAGGGAACTCTGCAAGCAGAGATAATGTACCTCAGAGAATACAAGTGAACTGGCAGACTGGAAAGTTCAAGGAAATCTAAACTTGTTGCCAGTCAGGAGGTTTGGTTTTCTCACCAACTGCTGTGCAAGGCCACCTTGGCTTGTGATGTACCTGAAACAGCTTCTAGCTTAACCTGGGCTACCTGTTAGATTCAAGTTTACATTCAGAGCTCTGTGACATCATATATGTTACTTCATTTAATGGATTTTTTTTTCCAGTCATAGTCCATTTATTTTTTTTTTCCTATTATACCTGGCCTAAATCACAAAACCTCTTATATAATCTCCTCAGCTTTTCCTCCCTTGCATTCTTGTTTCAAAAATCTATCTTGTGATGTCTGACAGCTCTACAGAGAGGAGAAACTCATCACTACTGCATTTAGCCTTGATTTTTCCACCCTTCTGCCTCAGCTTGTTGGGAAATTATCATTCTATCCTTAGGGATTTGTTAACCCAAGACAGAGGTCTCCTGCCTGCCTGCATTGCAGGCTTCTTTCTCTAACTGCCTGGACTGTCGAAGGAGGAGTGATGACAAGGGAGATACAGTGACCTCCAGGAACTGGTTGCAGGGTCACACTGGCTCCAAGGGTTTTAAGACACTTTCAAACCAAAATTCTTTCTTCAAGGATAGTTTTGAAAATCACCAAGCACTACATCTCATAGAAGAGTTGAGAGAGAGCTTGGACTATCTGTTGTCTGCTCAGTTTGGACCCAAACTGGGAAGCAGCAGACTCTGCTTTCTGACCATGCCCGTTTCTTTGCTTGGTTTGAAAAGCCTTCAAGGGTTCTGGGTTTATAGGCACTTAGAATCATAGAATCAATCAGGGTTGGAAGGGACCACAAGGATCATCTAGTTCCAACCTCCCTGCCATGCCCAGGGACACCCTACCCTAGATTAGGCTGCCCACAGCCTCTGCCAGCCTGGCCAAAAACACCTCCAGGGATGTGGCCCCAACCACCTCCCTGGGCAACCCATTCCAGGGCCTCTCCACTCTCATGGTGAAGAACTTCCTCCTCACATCCAATCTGAATCTCCCCACCTCCAGCTTTGCTCCATTCCCCCTAGTCCTCTCACTCTCTGATAGCCTCAAAAGTCCCTCTCCAGTTTTCTTGTAGGCCCCCTTCAGATGCTGGAAGGCCACAATAAGGTCACCTGGGAGCCTTCTCTTCTCCAAACTGAACAGCCCCAACTCTTTCAGTCTGTCCTCATAGGAGAGGTGCTGCAGCCCTCTGATCATCCTTGTGGCCCTTCTCTGGACATGCTCCAGCATGTCCACATCCCTCTTGTAATTAGGGGCTCCAGAACTGGGGTCTCACCAGGGTGGAGTAGAGGGGGAGAATCACCTCCCTCGACCTGCTCAAACTTCATCTTGGTTGTGGTGTTAACCACAGAAGGTGTTAGCTCAACTTGACCATCAGCAGTATGATGTAGGTGCCACACGGTGTGGCCCACAGTGGTCTACTTCAGCACCCCCAAGCTCATTGCCAGGGGCCCACACTGTTTCCACCCAAAACACGTGTGAAAATGGCTGTGCTTTGCTGCTGCTGCTGCTTTTTAATTGTGAAGCAGAAGAAATGAAGTGGTACGAAAGGTCAAAGCAAATTTCTTAGCGAGGGGCTGTTTGGAGGAAGTGGAGGAATTTTGGCCCAGTCCATGCTGAAATTCCTGCATGGCTGTGTGGGAGCCCTTGGCTCGGGGGAGGCAGCTCCGCTCGCAAATCCATTAGGGCTTCATCTTGACTTTATTTATAAGGACACAAACACTTTGCATCTTGCAGGCTGTGCTGTGCCAAATTGCTGGTGGGTTTGCAAGAGCAGGAGTAGAATTGGAGGATTCCCATGCAGAAGAGCCTCTCTACTCTCCCCAGCTTCCTCCCAGAGAACAAGCTGCAGCATGGTCAGAGCCAGGAGCACCCAAGTTCACCAGAGGCGTGGAGCTGGTGGACCTGCTCTCTCTCACAGCTGTGCCCATACATCTGGGTCTGGAATGTGCCATGTCTTAATGACTTGCTTTCGTTCTGATTGCTGCCAAAGTCACGGATTCTTCTATATGTTTTAAGAGCAAACAAGCCATGACTGTGGGGGCTTTATTCTCTACATCTCAGCAGATGTGCAGCTGGGTGAACCGTTAACCAAATTAACTGAGAGCTGTTAAATTGTGCTTGGAGGAAGCAGGAGTGATGGGGAGCAACACTGAGCTCTGGCTGGCAAGCTCATGGTGAAATGTTCTTCTGGTGGTGTTGGCCTTGGCTGACAGAGGGATGAATGTGATCTCTTAACGGGATTCTTTCTTTCCTTGTGCTCAAGGTCGTAGTTTCTAGCCCGTTAGACTGTGTGTTGATAAACAGGATGTACCAGCCAGAAACATTGTACTCAAAGCATTGTAGCTCTTGATTTCAAGCTTGTTCTCTTTGTCCCAGGAGTGGATGCCCAGGGAGGACTTACAGGCTGTATTTACAGCTGCTGGGGCAGTTTGGCAGTAGGGACTGGGCTGGACTGGACTCTCCTTCTAGCTGTAATAGTGCTTGCTGGTCAGTTGCTGGGGAGAAAGAGGGATAGATTTTTCTCCACAGCTGGATCCTCTCCCCTCTGCACAGCAGGATAGGTGGGGTTCTTATTCACATGTGGAGTGGTGGTGCCAACAGACTGGCATCCTCTCCTTCATATGTGTGTATTGTCTGTTGTTCAAGTCTTCCTTCACAAAGCAACCAGTTGAGGTTCTTGAAATCTCAGTGTAAGATTATTCCAAGGCAGCATTGGGTGAGCTACTTCTTGAGTGAGGTCATCCATATGAACAGGAACATTGGAACCAGGTGCATGTAGAGCAGTGGGCTTAAAAGGTTTATTTGCAGAACAATGCCATGCTGGAGCTCTGTGCTGAGCCCTTCATCCTGGGGACTGGCCAAGTTTCTCCAGGTCAGAGGTGTGCCTGATGTCTAAAATTTGCCACGGCAGGACGCGCCAAGGAGATTTACTTTCCCATTAGCCTCTTGAGATCTTTCTGGCATTAAAAACTGAGTCAAATCTCCCCACTGGTTACTAGAAAAAATAATTAGTCTCCCTGTGTGTGAACTGACAGCTCCCTGAAGAGCCTACTGCTTCTTGCTGTCTCCTAGCTGCTGTCAGATGATGTCCCTCAAGTCATGCTTTTTCTTAGCAATTTCAGACTTGGGATGCAAGCACACCAGTTGGTATTAACTGGGGAGCTTCTGCTCGCTACTCTATAGAAAACCATTTTTTTCTCTCTCTCTATTTTGGCATGGCTAGAGGTTTTGCTGGTATAGTTTTAATTTTTGTAAAATAAACAGCAGATTCCTCTAAGTTCAAGGGAAGAGAATGAAGGCAGTGGAGCCAAGGGCCTTGGAACATCAGCCCCAAGAACTAGGTGAGGTATATATATTTATTTTTTAATTTTTTTTTTCCTGCTTGAGAACATCATCATGTTGGTCCCTGGGTTTATGTAGCTGTCTGTATTTGAATGACTTCCAGCTAAATTCCCCTACAATACCAACTCTTCCTGTGACTTCCAGTTAAATTCCCCTACAATACCTCTTTCTGGGGCATCTGCTCATTGCTCAACCTGCCCACAGGAAGCTGCTTGCAGGGAGCTGACTTCTTTGTTTCTGTGCATCAGACAGCATAGCATGAGCACAGATTGGTCCAGTGGGGGCCATTGATGTCTGCCCATTAGTGCACCTTCTGCCTCTGTGAGCCCAGAGATGGATGGCCACTTTCTGTTGCTCTTGTTGGAGCCACTCTTTTCCTTACTGCCCCTTTCAAGTACTACTGTATTTCACTGGGAGAAGGACCTTGAACTGCTGCTAACCTTACCAGCGACTAAATATGATGCAAGTGTGTTTCCAGAATGCCTGACACCAAAGAAAAAAAAATTCCCTGAGTGCTTTCTAGAGCACTTAACAAAGATAATTGACACCTCAAGGTAAATAGTCTGAGGATCTGAAATCCTGTATATAGTCACTGTGGCTTTAGGAAGTTTTAAGGGTATCTTGACACCACCTCTGTCCTGGGTTTCCACTGGTGTTTGCTGGAGGATTACAGCAACTGGGTTGCAGTTCTCATGGTTGGGGCACTTGTTCCTCCCCATGTTCTGTGGCTTCAGCCTGCTCTCACACTATGGGCTGGTGTTTGTCTCCCTTTGTGGGGTCCCCAAAGCTGTCTGCATTGTGGCAGCAAAAGAGTACCCTTAGCCCCTCCCTGAGGGTGTCCTAGTTCAGGTTTGGGCTAAAAGACAAATATTTAAGTCTTGTCTCTAAGGGATTACTTTACACTTCTCCCAGCAACCTAGAAAGTGCAAAAGGTTGTCTCAGCCAAGTGCAGGCTATCTCCTAATGTGCAGTGAAAGTCTAGTGTGAGTGAAGTCCTTATCTGCAAGTGACTGAAGCCTCATCCTGAGGAATTCCAGCCATTCCCTCTGTCCCCACTGCTTTTGGCTTTGCTCAGATGTCTCTAGTTACCTATACCCAAACTGGGCACGTCTGGCTCCAGTAAGTGATGCTTAGGTGGCTGTTGGGCAGACACAGCAAGGGCTGATGCTGGATTGATTCAGAAGGGACCTCACTTGCTGGGATTTAAGCCACAGCTCATGTTTAAGCATGTACAGCTTGCTAAATCTTCAGCATGTGCAGGCTTCTTGTGCTACAAGTGATGGCACCACTCTTGCCCTGCCTTGCGCCAAGTGCCACAGATTTGGTCCCCCCAAGAACTTTTTGGCAGGAGGAGTGTATGACATTGGCTGGAGAGGGACAGCTCAGGCAGGAAGATGCTGTGAAGATAAAGCAGTGCTGTGTGTGAAACTGGTGAATGAGCCAAATCCTTCTCAGAAGTGGGATTTAAAGGGGAAAGAAAAAAATCCTCTGTGGAAAATGCTCTCTCAGCTGTTCACCTAAGCCAAGCAACTTAGAAAGGGAACAGGCACTGCTTAGAAAATAACATCACGAAATGTTGGGTTGCTGTTGCTGTTTGTCGTGGCTCTGAGCAGGCTGCATGCTCATAGTTCCAAATCTGTGGTTTCCAGGAAAGCATTTCCTTTCATCTCTCCCAATAAAACCCTTGAGAGAAAAAAATCTGAAAACAAGTTGGTAGAAAACTCAGTCCTGTTCCTGTCCTACTCCAGTCTCAGTGCTTGTGTCTCTCCTCAGCTCTGCAGAGATGTTGGAGTTCTCACAGCTTTGTAGCGCTTTCTTTTTCCTGTTGGGCTTGGGTCTAAGCAGGGCTGTGGGTCTCTGGTGCATGTTCTAGGCCAGGTAGTGGCTGCTTGTCACCTCCTGGGACAGCTGTGGGCTCAGGGCACTGCTGTCTCCAGGACTCTGCCTAGTCCCAGGTTATCTGGGGGAAGATAAGAGCTGACCTACCTACTGGGGCAGGCACCATTAGTTTCTCTCTGAGAGGAGTGGGACACCTAGACAGGTTTCTGAACATGGGTGTGATGAGTTGCACCAGACTCTGCAGGCTGAAAGAGAATGGGTGGGTGGTTGTAAAAGGGCTGTCAAAACCTTGGGGTGTAAGCACAGAGAACTGTCACTCAGAGCCTTGTAGCCCTGCGTTAGTCAGTTGGAAAAATGCTTTGTGCAGTGAGGACTTGATGCACAGACACCAGAAGGGTTGTCAAGCCCTGGAAGAGCCTGCCCAGGGCAGTGGTGAAGTCCCCAGCCCTGGAGGGATTTAAAAGCTGTGTAGATGTGGTGCTAAGGGACATGGTTTAGTGGTGGGCTTGGCTGTGCTGAACGTGCAGTTGGACTTGATCTTAAAGGTCTCTTCCAACCAAAATGATTCTATGCCAATGAGACAGGAGGTGCTGTGAGCCAAGGAGGGAAATGTGGGCAGTGTGTTTTGGTATCTTCCCATCCTTCTGACTTCTCTGCTTTTATTCTGTAGTGTGAGGTTTGTTTGGTCTCAGAGACTTGAGTATTGTACAAAAAATGGCTGGATAAAAAGCCATGCCTGCTTGGGGAGGAAGCACCTGGTTTGTTATTTTTTTTTCCATGCTGCCTGGAAGGGTTGAATTAGTTCTTGTGTGGTTGGAAAGAAAAGGCAGGCACCTACTTACCAGCAGCTAAATGTGAGGGGGCTTAATAAAGGATTCTGATGTATGGGCTGGGAAGAAATAAATGTGCTGTAGGACAGCAAAGGCTCAGCAGGGGACGGTCAGGCTGTTAATGAGTAAATCCACTGCTTCAATGAGGATAAATGATTACAGGCAAAAGATGCAAAAGGGCCAGATCACTGACCTAGAGAAACTCAAAGTGAGTGGGAAGCTCTCTGGCTTTCCAAGGCTCTTTTACCTTTCACATACTTGTGGGGATAAAAGGTCCGTGAGGAGGCTTTATAAGCTTTAGCCTCTGCTGCTGGTGGGAGGAGTAGAGGTGGTGCTAGTGCTGATGGGCAGTGCCAAGCCTGAGGAGTGTTTGCTGTGCCCATGGTAGCTGGGCACTGCCTGAGTGCTGGGCTCTGCTTCCAGGGGCTGTCCCACCAACCAAGCTGGTGAAGGGCCTTGAACACGAGTCTTAGGAGGAACAGCTGGGGGAAGTGGGGTTGCTCTTCAGAAGAGGAGGTTGAGGGGAGACCTCACTGCCCTCTGCAACTGCCTCAGAGCAAGCTGGGGGTCAGTTTCTTCTCGCATTCAACAAGTGACAGGACAAGAGGAAACAGGCTGGAGTTGTACCAAGCGAGGTTCAAGTTGGATGTTAGGAAAAAAAATTCTTCACAGGATGGGTTTGTAGGGATTGGAGCAGGCTGCCCAGGGAGGTGGTGGTGTCCCCATCCATGGATGTGTTTAAAAGACGTAGATACAGTGCTGAGGGATGTGGTTAAGTGGTGTAATGGTTTAGCACTAGTGCTGGGATTATCAGCTGCAGGCGAATGGTTGCATTTGATGATCTCAAAGGTCTCTTCCAACCTTTGGGCTGGCCACAGCTCCTGGCCACATATCCAAGAGGCCTCCTGAAGAGTGGGATTTATTGCCTGAGCTCCATGCTGTCGAGCTGCACCTGCTCCAGCTGATCCTTCCAGGAAATCCCAAGTAGGAATAGAGCAGCACTGGCAATGCTCTCCACACACGCTCCATGGGGAGATGCAGGGCAGTTAGGAAGAGATGAACTGCTTTGTTTTCACGTGGTGCTATTTTAATAAGTCAGCACCAAAGTAATAAATCTGTCCTGCAGAGAACTAGTGGCTCCCTGTATAAACTTCTCCTGCACGCACTGGGGCCAGCAGCAGAGCTGTGCACAGCTCCCAGCCAGCATAGCCTGCTCCTACCTTGTTGTCAGAGCACCAAAAAAGGACCTCTTGTGCTGGTTGTGGAAATCTAGTTGCCAATATGACTGCAATGTGAAGATTTATTTTGCTTTTTAAAGGTTACTGTGTTGCTTTGTGGCACCTTGGAGGAATAATGGTGAGGCTTCATCAAAAACCCCTCACCAAGCAAACATGGGATGTGGCTGCATCCAGCTCGCTCTCTTCTTTCCATATGTGCCTGCTGGAAGCACACCTCCTCCTTTTCAGACATGCCTCCATGTGAGCTGGAAAACTGAAACTGCTGTCTGGAGGGGAGGGGACAGAGGAGAAAGGTGCAAGTTTGTTGTCACAGGCTGCTTGCTCAGGAGGCTAGAATAGGCTAGAATTCCAAGATCATCCAGTCCAGCCTATCACCCAGCCCTATCCAATGGCCCTGAGTGCCCATCCAGTCTTGAACACTTCCCAGGATGGGAACTCCACTACCTCCCTGTGCAGCTCATTCCAGTGCCAATCACTCTTCTCTGTGAAGAACTTCCTCCTACCATCCAGCCTATGCCTCCCCCAGCACAACCTGAGACTGTTGCTGGTTGCCTGGGAGAAGAGACCAACCCCACTCGGCTGCAACCTCCCTTTAGGTAGTTGTCAACAGCAATGAGGTCTGCGCTGAGCCTCCTCTTCTCCAGCCTTGTTTCTCTTGCTTCTCTGGATTGTGGATTTGCTCATCACATCCTTGTTCTGTCACACTGGGCAGCAATCAAATATAAAATTATATTGTCCTGGAGTTTTGGTGCTGGATAAAGATGCTCACCCTCCAAACACACAAAGGGATGCAGTTGGTGGGTGGTGAAGGAAATACTTTCATCTTCATCCTCTCCTGGCTCTGGAACTTGCTCTGCCCTTCCAGACACTGAGGCAGCTGCAAGAGATTGTTTCTAAGGGAACGTTCAAAACCACTAACAGCAACACCAGCTAGATGTAGGGATTCAAAGAAAGTTGGTTGCTAATTAAACTATTCTTGTCAGAATTTCCTGGCTGAAAACTCGTTTCACGAAATCCCAGTTGTTGGTCAAAGGCTGAGGTGTACCTGGCATACTTTCAGAGGTGCTAAGAGCAAGGGATCAAGTGCATTCATCACATCTGGTGCTTCACCTCCTCCTTCCATGGAGAAGAGGGGGGGCGGGGGGGGAAAGTGGCAAAGAGAGCGAGAGCATAGAGGTTTTTATTCTTCTGACTGATAATGGGAGCTAA
>VWZI01014877.1:1464095-1486658 GCA_013396835.1 Psilopogon haemacephalus
AAAAGTTTTGGAAAAAAAAAAAAAAAACAAAAACCAAAAAACCCAACCCCGACCGTTTCTCTTGCAATATTGGTTGGGCAGAACTGTACTGGAGCTAAAGATGGAATGAAAAGTCTGGCTTTTCTGCCAGCTCTATTTTTAGAGCTACTGCTCCATCTTTGTATCTCTTGAGTTTTCTCAGCATATGCACTTGAAGCAGGCAATCTGCCTTTATTTTTTTCCGGCAGGCTCTTGATACACTGCTAGATAAGGATGTTGGATGGAGGGGCTGGGAGTGGAGCTTGCCAGACTTGACAAAAATCCCTCTCAACAGCAGGACTGTTCCAGGACTTGGGTTCACTGTGGTCACAGACTCCTGAATATTTGCTGTGCTCCTCGTAGGAGTGTCCCTAACCCTTTTGTGCTGGAGAGGAGCGTGTGCGCCGCACTGGCTGCCTGCTTTGTGTCCCAAAACTGCGGTCACGACTGGGAGGAAATTGAGCAGCAGCCTAACAGTGCACAGCAGTGCTGACAAGGGGCTCGGGTATGGAGCAGAGGACTCACGTCTGGCTTTGAAAGCAGGACAGGAACATCCAAACTGAGCTGCGGTTGAGATGCTGCAGCTGATCCAGCAGTACCTGGGAAGAGGCTGGAGGTTCTTGTTCTTTCCTGTGAAAAGCAGCAATAAAAGATAGGAAGTCAACATGTTAGCCCTGTCTTGGGTATTTAACCCTGGCAGTAAGGATGGAGCCAGGCTCTCAGGGAGTTTCCAGCAAGCATGCCACAGTTCTCCCCAGTGTCCAGTGTGTGTACACGCACAAGCCCTCCTCTCCCATGACTTAAATGTATTAAACCAGATCCATCATCATCTGCCAGCTAGCAAGGCTTCAGATGGAGCCTGTGTGATGTCTGACCCTGCTGCTCCCCAATCCCAGGCCTTTCAACCAGCAGCACCAGCTATTTTTTTGGGGTCTGTTTTCATTTTGCAAAGCACTGAGCCCCAGGTCTGGGGGCAGAAACTGATTGTCACCAGCTGCCAGCCTGGATTGTAACCCATTCTGGCCAGGCCAGAGGCAGGGCACTTCTGAGAGCTGGAAACATGCAAGCAGTTTGGACTCAAGGACATTTATTTAGTTAGGAACATTTATTTCCACTATAAAACTGGACAGTGAAGAGGACATACACATGCACCACAGGTCTGTGGAAGTCACTGACTATAAACATGTAGCTGCCCATGCAAAGGATGAAGGCAGGAGCCAGGGATGTGCCTTACATTTCTGATTTTGTTTCTTGGTGCTGTTCATTCCAAGCAGAGGCTCTCCTAATGCCTGAGACCAGAACATGGGCAGGTACACAGGAGTCACAGCAGATTTTGTCCAGCTAAAGGCAGGGTCCAGCAGAAACATGAATTTATTCCTTGTAGAATACACCTGGAGGAGGATTTACAGTAGAAGGAAGGTGTAACTTCAGTGGCTGGTACTCAGCCCTGTTCCCATTCAAAGAGGCAGATGTGAGAACTGGTCCTGCAGAGAAAGCAGCTGCCTGAGCTAAGCTGAAGTCTCTTGTGCTTCACTATCAAGTAACAGCCCTGCTGAGAAGGTCACTGGGCAGAAAATGCTGCTGCTCCAAAGAAAACTCAGTCCTGTGTGCCTCAACAACATATTGGTTGCAGGGGGGAATTAAAGCAGTATTTAAACCTGGTTTTCCTCACTTTTTACCAGCTTGAGAGGACGTCTCTCCTGTGAATGGTCTTGCGAGACTTTTGTCTTGTGTGACCACTATGATTTATTCTATCTGGGTGGCATCAGTCCTTACCAGTGCAAACCCTAAGCAGGACAAAGCCATTAGGGCTCCTGCCTGTTTGCAACTGGAGAATGGCCTCTGGTTCCCTGTGCTTCAGGATCACACAGATGTCCCAGATGAGTCTTGTTTGCTGCTCCCCAGGCATCCCTCACAAGCCTCATTAGCCTACATGCAGGTGTAAGTTCTGGTCCTCACAGCCTGTGGTGGGAACCAGAGAAATACTTGATGAGTAAATCAGGAACTGTACCAGAGCTGGAGAAGCATCCGGGGGAAACATGAAGTTATTAGTGGGTCCTGCTGAGGAGGAGACTGAGCTGGTGTCAGTCTGCACCCATCCTTATTCCATACCCACACCAGAGTGCTCAGACCCCTTCATCTGAAGGCCCATAACAAGATTCATGCTTTATGGTTAACTTTTCTTGTCTGTTTTTTTTTTTTTCCCTTTGGACTGTCAGGACTATTTTTGAGGTATGTTGTTATTATTAATACTTGTTCTCTGGCTCAGCAATGTGTGTGGCCAGGGCACAGTGAGGTGCAGGCAGCTGTTCTGGCTCTCCTGCAGCTGGGTATGGCTGGGACAGGCTTGGAGCCATCATTTGCCTGCCCTCGTTCAAGTGCCCCTCTGGATACCTGTAGTCTTGAGGGGATGTGTGTGCTCAGACAGCACCAGCTTTGTGTGAGGAGGGACTCCTGAGCTATAAATCTCTGCTTTTCAAGCATTAAACTCCCTTTTGGGTTGTTGGTTTTTTTTTTTTTTACGTTAGGAATTTTCTCTGATAAGAGAACTTTATTTGCCTTTAAATATCACTTTGTGACAGGATGATGGAGTGGGGATTCTTGGAGCGAGCCCGTGCCAGCCGGGGAAGGGAAATTCTGCTGGGGCTTTTGTTTCTCCCTAGCACTGATGTTTCAGCTCTTCAAAAGAGTGCGTTTATTTTCCACTTGGCAGGGGTGTGTGTGCACACATCAGTGTCCAGACAAATGGGAGCAGCCCTGTGCTGGCGCTGTGCTGAAGCCAAGTGGGTCTCCTGCTCTTCCCCTCCCTGTGGCACCTGGAGGAGAGGAGCTGTGCTGGAGCTGTTCTGCAACCGACTTTTAAAACATAATGTTGCGTGCCTGCAGCAGACCTGCTCTGCTGAGAGCCTTAAAAAACAAAAATAGGAGGATTTAGTAATATTGTGTGCAAGGTGCAGTCAGGTGTTCCTAGGATGTTATCTTAGATCCCTCAACAGCCAGGTCCCCCAGGTCCCCCCCTTCACCATCAGAGTGGTGAGAGCCTGGAATGGGTTGCCCAGGGAGGTGGTTGGGGCCACTTTCCTGGAGGTGTTTGCAGCCAGGCTGGATGAGGCTGTGAGCAGCCTAATCTAGGGTAGGGTGTCCCTGGGCATGGCAGTGGGGTTGGAATTTGATGATCCTTGTGGTCCCTTCCAACCCTGGCTGATTTTACGACTCTATGATTCTAAGATCTTCATGGCTGTGTTACAGCAGTGCCTGCTCAGGTCAAGGCCATGTCTAAAGCGTTGCCCTGCAAACTCTACTGGGCACTGCCCATAGCCACAAAGTCTACATTCTGTTTGCTTTTGGACTGGTGGCAGCTGAGCTCCCTAAGCTGGCTCTGAGCCCTAATCTGGCTCTCCCCAGCAGCCCTGTCATATCGCCATCCTTTTGGATATGGAGGATTTTGCTCCGCAGGCTGCTTTCGAGCAGCAGGAATCTGCAAAGTGCCAGCTTATTTATTTGTCTTGGATCCCACTAAGCTCTCCTTGGTTTTCATGATGCCTTGAGCAGCCAGCTAACTCTGTGTTCCTTTCTTTCAGCTCTTCCACGTAGCCTATGTCCTGATCAAATTTGCCAATTCCCCTCGCCCTGACCTCTGGGTGCTGGAGCGCTCTACTGACTTTGGCCTCACCTATGAGCCCTGGCAGTATTTTGCCTGTAAGTATCTCAGCATTGTAAGAGAGCTGCAGGTAATTGCCAGGTAGTGAGGCCACAGTGAAGACAACTCTTTGTGCAAGTGTAAGGTTGGGTTTGGAGTTGTTTCTTTGTCATGGGGGACATGTTCTTTGTTTCTTCTGCAGGAGCTGAAGCTTAGACTGGAGGATCTGAGTGGAGTTATGGTGCTCCGCAGACCAGAACTGCTTTCCTCTCTTAGACTAACTGTAGTTTTTAAAGTATTATCTCTGGTTTTAAAGTATTATAAAGCATTTTAAAGCGTAATCTCTGTGGATGCTGAAGTTGGCACCACTGTCAGTAGTTGGTCATTGCTGATCTATGTCTGGAACGTGAGATTTCCTTATGTTCTCCTCCCTGCTATCCTGTCTTTGTCTGCCTGCCCTGTGCTGGATGCAGAGGGGCATATTTCAGCTCCTCCAGAAGCAAACCAATGGCTCACTTCCAGATGTCTGCTGTAACAGAAAAGTCTGGATGCAGTAAACAGTCCTCCTGCTCTTATCAGGCTCTTATCCGGAGATCAGATACAGCCTGTGCAGGACAGGGAGCCACTGTTCTGCCACTGTGCAAGGTGGGATCAGAGACAGCTGGAAAGGGTGGCTGTGGAGAGCCAGTCTGTGTGTTTGACTTCCCCATTCTCTGATTAAAACCTGATCCCTTCAGCAGCAGCTGGTTCTGCAAAGCTCATCTCTCAAAGGCTCTGTGAGGTAGCTGGATGCTGAGGAACTTGTTAACCACCAATCCCTCCCAGAAGCAGCAGCAGTAATTGGGAGAAGATGGAAGTTAAGATCTACAGCCAGAGCTTAAAACCTGACAAGGAGGGACCTTGGAGTGCTCAGAGGCTTTGCCCTGGGCTGCCCCTGCAGGCTCATATTTCTGACTTACCTGTCAGCCTGTGCTTTACACCAGCTGGGCTTTTCTTCTGCAGGAAGGAGCTGCAGGCATTTAACCCACTCTGCTGCCTTAGCCTGGTAGCTTCATTCCAATATGGATGTTTTCCTCTCTGCTGTGGGCTGCTGGGGAATTTCTGCTGTCAGATTGCCTGATTTGCTTTTTTTTCTGTCCTCTGTGAGAATTTCCCTTCCAGCTCTGAGGGCTCTCTTGGGGCCTGCTGTGGTCATGTTGTTTGCATGATCTGGGGCTGAGCAGGGGGCTCTTGCCTCTCTTGCTCATTTGTGATCTAAGTGGCAGCACTTCAGCGTCTGGAGTGCTCTTCCCACCCACAACATTAGGCTCTGTTACCAAGCCCCTCAAGAAATGGCATGCAGTGGCACAGCCCAGTGGAAAATTCCCATGGAAATAAAGAGGTGGCTGCTCCAAAACCTGCCAGATTCACTAGCACAAGAAGTCCCTTGGGGGGGGTTATTTTTGGCGTGGAGAATTCTGTAGGTGGCCTGATAAAAACACAGTTCAGTTCAACAACAAGGTTAAAAGCAGCCAGCAGAAATGTGCTCCAGAGGTGCCAGCAAGCCTGCCAATGGATGCCACTGTCCCCACCAGCTCAGCACTGCCCTGTGAGCATTACTCATCAAGGAGGGTGTGCTCCATGCTGCCCTGCCATGCTGCTGGGGTGGTTTCGGCCTTATTTCTGCAGGAGGAGGGAAGGAACAACTGTCCTAGAAAGCATTTGTTGGTGCAGCTGGTGGCTTTCTTGGGGAGAGGGCTGGAGGGGCTGTGGCAATGAGAATCCTGTATGCATCATTGTGCTTTTCTCAGCCACCATGGGAAAAGTAAGAGCCCTGAGGAGGTATTTATAGTGGTGTTTAGCCACCAGAAGGATTCCCACACACAGCATCTCAAAAAGGGATGTGAAAGATGCCCAGTCTCAGCTGTCCACCCAGGCCCACAGAGCTGATTGTCTCACTTTGCTGGGCAGTGCCACCCTGGAGGGGAAGGCAGCCACAGTGCAGAGCAAGGCTCTGTCTTTTTCTCCTCTCAAGGTCAGCTTCCCCACTCTCCTGTTTCCTCAAGGCATTGCTGTGGTTAAAGGCTGATGGGTTACTCTGTTTTAGCTCTGAGTTTCTGGCTTCTGGCTCACACAGTTGTGTAGATTTGCAATAAGTGGAGGAGTTTTTTGCTTTTCCTGAGTGGCTGCTCTTGCTGAGCATCCTGTCTCCATGCCCAGCCGTGGCAGTGCTGTGGAAATCAATCATGTTGAGCCAGTGGTGACAGGCTCCTCGCCTGGGGCTTCAGAATGAATTGCCTTTAAAAAAGCACCTGGTGAAACAAAGCTTGGCAGCCAGAGACCTGATGTTAAATGTTTCCACACCATCTTCCTGTGGATGCATCTGAGCTCCTGCTGTTGCCAGAACAGTGTTCTGTGGAGCGAGGCCACGTTGCTGGAGATGAGGTGTGGGTGGGTGAGAGCCAGAGGTGAAGGCAGGGGAGGCAGAGGCTCTCTGTGCTTCTCCCTTCCTGTTCTTCCTGCCTGGCTTAGCCTCCCAGTGCAGCACATTGCAACAGATTTTGGAGGATTAATCCCATAAATGAGGTTAGCGTTTCCCCATCAGCTCCCTGTGTGAGCTGAGCAGTGCTGGCAGGAGCAGCAGGTTGTGCTGGCTGCCTTTTTTTCCTTCTCCCTGTGGAAACACCCTCAGGAGCAACATGTGCTTTGGCACACAGGGCTGAGAGCTCCTGGCACAGGTGAAATGGGAGTGAGAAGGAGCAGCAGCCTTTGCCCCAACCTCTTTCCTGGAGGAACAACCCCAGAAAGTGACCTGAGAGTGGCACGGTGTCAGTTTTTGCATGGGTAAATGTGAGTGCTCACCATCCTGCACAGTGAGGTCCTCAACCACCCCAGCACATGGGCTGTGGTTTGGTTGGCTCTGCTAGCGCAAGACTATCAGAGGTCCCAGGGACCAGGATGCTGGACTTGCAGGAGCAGCCATGCAGGGAAGCCAGGACATTCCTACAGCTGTAAGGACAGTCTTGGCATGCAGTGTCCCCAGTGTAGGCCAGCAGTGTGACTGCCTGGTGGTGCCTGTTCCCTGGCTTTAGCCAGCCTCGCATTGCCACTTAGTGGCAGGAGCCTTTGACTGCTATCCCCAAAGGATGGTTCTGGGTGGCTGTGGCAATTATCTTTTGTAGCGCTGGTTTAAGAGTGATTACAGAGTTCAGAGTAAGGTGGGAGAAGAAGACATCCTGCTTTGTCTCTCCCAAAGCCTTCAGGTCCCTTCCCCGCATCCACCATGCCTGGTGTGAGACATCACAGCAATGGCTGTGGCCAGTGGCTGCTCCCATTGTGTAGTTCTGTGCTGGCTTGTTCTTCAGAGCTTATCCAAGCAGTTAAGGGGCCATGTGAAATGAAGATAAAAGCTCCTACATCAGGAGCAGAGCTCTGGCAGCAAACAGCCCTTAGCTCTGTTGAAGCAATGTAGCCAATCCAGTGGCAGCAAGGCAACAAGTTCAGACCACAGTTAGAGCCCAGGCTGATTAAACTGTGACCTTAATGGCAAAATAAGGAGATAGGTTTCCCTACAGGTAATTTCAGTAGGTGTAATGGACATTAACATTTTCCTCATTTACTGCAATCAGGTGATTGTGGAAGGAGGTGTTCTGACCCTGCCTATTACTTTCAGTCCTTAATGGAGTGTGTGTGTTAGCAGTGGCAGAGCTAAGGACACAAAGCAGCCTGTACACAGTGACTACTTCACAAAGAGCACACACCCTTCTCTCCTCTTGGCCTGCGTGGGAAAATCAATGGAGGGCACTGAATTGTTGCATTTCTCTGACTGCTCTCCCCTCTGGCTGATGAACAGCTTCCAAGAGGGACTGCATTGAGAAGTTTGGGCTGCAGACGGTGGACCGCATCACCAAGGACGACCATGCCATCTGCACCACGGAGTACTCCCGCATCGTGCCTTTGGAAAACGGGGAGGTGAGCAGCTGCACCTTTCCATCCCCTGCAGGCTTTCTCAGTGCTCTGACTTCCTGCTTCCCTCTTGGCTTTTGGATGCCACTTAAAACTAAACCGAATGAGACTGGCAGGGAACTGATCCGGTTGTCTTGAAAGGGGGTAAAGATTGGGCGCAGCTGAGGGAGAGACGAATTTCCTCCCGTCGCACAGGTTCGCTCAGATCTGTTTTCCCTGCTTGCACTCCCAGATTGTTGTGTCTCTGGTAAACGGGCGCCCAGGAGCTATGAACTTCTCCTACTCTCCTCTGCTGCGGAATTTCACGAAAGCCACCAACATCAGACTGCGCTTCCTGCAGACAAACACTCTGCTCGGGCACCTGATGGGCAAAGCCTTAAGGGACCCCACGGTGACAAGGAGGGTAAGGCAGGGCTGGGGACCTCTTGCTCGTGATGTGGAAGTGTTTGAGGGCTGTGTGCCACCTCTAGGCAGAGGGCATCCCTGCGTGTTACCTGTGGGAATTCTTTCTCTCTGTACTTGTGCTTCCTAAGCAGAAGACATCTGCAGCAAATGCCACTGCTGCTGGGGCTGGAGGCTGCTTGGGGAGAACTTTGCTGATCACCCACAGCAGGAAACTGGGAAACAGCTCTTGGTGTCACATGTGGCTTTCTGGCTGCATTGGGGGATTCAGCTTGTAGATAATGGTCTCTGACACGGAATCATAAAATGGTTTAGGTTGGAGGAGAACTCAAAGATAATCTAGTTCCAACCCCTGCCCCCACCATAGGCGGGGACACCTCTCATTAGAAAGGATAGCTCAAGGACTCATCCAGCCTGGCCTTGAGCACCTCCAGGGAGGAAGCATCCACAGCCTCCCTGGGCAACCCGTTCCAGTGTTTCACCACCCTCACTGTAAAGAACTTCCTTCTAACATCTGTTTAAAATCTCCTCTCCGCCAGTTTAAACCCATTTCCCCTCATACTGTCATTACAAGACCTTGTAAATAGAGTCATAGAATGGTTCAGGTTGGAAAGGACCTCAAAGATCATCTAGTTCCAACTGCCACAGGCAGGGACACCTCCCACTAGAACAGGTTGCTCAAGTCCCTCCCCAGCCTTCCTGCAGGCCCTCTTTAGACACTGGAAGGCTACTACATGTTCTCCTCAAAGCCTTCTCTTCTCCAGGCTGAAGAGTCCCAGTTCTTGTAGCCTGTCCTTGTAGGAGACGTGAGGGTAGGTCTTGCCATAGGCAGTTATTGCAGCTTGCCACTGTGAGGGAAATATCCCAGCACACCACTTTACTGGATAAAGTTCTGCTGAATCCTGAGAAGGACTAGTCATAAAGATACTAACCCCAACTTTTTGCGTGCTCTCCAGTATTACTACAGCATCAAAGATATCAGCATCGGAGGTCGCTGTGTCTGCCATGGCCATGCCGACGTCTGCGATGCCAAAGACCCTAATGACCCTTACAGGTACATTTCAAAGTCCCAGTTCTGTGTGTTTGAATTTTTGTGCCAAGAATGAAAGATGCCTGTGTGAATTGCGTCCTGTCCTGAGCTCATGCTGGTGCCAGCACTGTTATTTGTGGCTCTGCCCTAAGAACACATCAGAAACCAGTCTAGCCAAAGCAGCAAAAAATGAAATGCTTTGCTAAGGCTGTTTTTCAGCCAGATCAGCTCCTGGACTCCTTTCCCCAACTTTGCCATCCCCGTGGGAGCAGAGTGCTTGAATGGTGGCTGCTCAAAGCCAGTACCATTGTTGAGCATGGAGCTTGCTTAGCAAAGCCCAGGGCTAGTTTCTGAAATCGTTCAGGGTTGTCTCTTACTTCCCACATGGCTTCTTAAGAACTGTGGCTATGCTCTGGTCAATAGGTGGTCTCCCAAGAAACCAGAGATGCCCATTTCTACTCCTGGGAACCATTGGCTATGTACATAGTGAAACAACTGTTATTTGCAGAATAATGGGAGCCTGCAGAGCAGTTATGTTTTGGCTCATGGGACTCTTCCCATCTGCCTTGGCAACTCCAAATGTCAGAGAACTTCTTCAAACCATGGAAGTGTTGCTTCTTAGCCATCTGTTTGCAGCCTGTATGTTGCCTTTATGAAAGGGATGGGTGAATTCAGCTGGACAAGGGAAGCTTAGATTTCTTTCTCATCAGGATCATGTCGAGCTTTTGGACCTTCTAAAATAAAATTCCAGTGAGTCCCAGCCAAAATTAAAGCTGTTAAGTATTAAAACAAAGATGTATTGGTAAGCAAGTCTGCCTTGCTGTGCCAAACTCCCTGACAAAGGGAAGTTCATAAATACTGGAATGTTCAGCTCCTTGTTGTAGACTTTGGTGTAGCTGGATGCACAGTGCACCTGTGTACTGGGATGGGAAGGAGCTTCATGGGGCAAAATGATTATCATAGAAATGTTCTGACATTCCCTGGGTATATCAAAGCCTGTGGGGTCTCCAGGAAGGGGCGGGAGTGAATTGGAGGGAGAGAGATATTTTGGAAATCCCTGTTCAATGCCATTTCTGCTGACGACTGTCTCTGCTTCCCAGAATTCCCCTCCTCCACTTTCAGTTGGCATCTTCACTCTTGGCCCACAGAACGTGCTCTAATGTTGCAGCACATGTTGGTAAGCAGCTGTTGTATTTCACCAGAGCAGATCACACTTGTCTGGAGGAGAAAACATTTTCTATTTGGGTGCTTTGGACAGTCAGCACATAACATCTGTAAAGCCTTTTGGGATCTATCAGTACAAAGATGCTGAGCGAAGAGAAGAACTTCCCATGGCACTGCCATACCCTGTTAGCAAGCCCAGAAGCACAGAAAAATCAGCAGAAATGTGATAGTTTCAGTTGAGGAAATGAGAAACTGGTGAATGCTGCCATTCTCCAAGGCTGCAGCAGCAGCTGTGCCCAGCCTTTCTGCTGGAGTGGGTGCTGCTGGGCACCTATCCCATCCCTCCTGCCCTGACAGTGCACGGAGCCAGCATGCTGATACCTGCCATAATGCTGCATGTCAAGAGGCAGCTGGGGCTCAGACACACTGTTCCTTCCTGCCATGGGCTCCAGCTGCTAGAAACATGTCACTCTTCAGAAAGTCTGAGTAAGGGGTGTGGTGTGTCCCCCTGCACGTGTCCTGCTTCTTCAGACACCGATGTGTGACAGGGCAAGGAAATGCAAATAGAGGGAGATAAGGAATGTGAGTTGGCCCAGCCCTGTTAGAAACCCCTGTCATGGCTCAGCCTGTTTGGGAGGTTTCTGCTTCTCGTTTTAACTTCTCTTTTCTGCACATGCCTGTGTTTCTTGTGCCTGTTGCCCAGAAAGGCAGGATGAGCACTTCTGAGAGAGGTGAGGTGAGCTAGAAATCTTGGCAAAGACTTTAGGACATGATGGAGCACGTTCGTGAGCTGACTTCCTGGCCATAAATGATAATGTTTATCCAGCTTTGGAAAGCATCTCTGAAGTGCCAAGTTACAGAGGCTGTGCACATCCAGCTGTGCGAAGATGGCAGCACCTCTGAGTGTGTTGTGTGTGAGAGCTGCACAGCATGTGGGCAGATAGAGCCTCCTCAAGGGTCCTCAGCACTATTCACCACTGCCCGTATTTGTCCCAAGATCAAATGGGCTGAATTCAAGGTAACAAAGGAAAAACCTCCTGGTTAGAGATGAGCACCAACAGGATCAGGCACAAACCTGATGATGAGATAAGCATCAGCAAAGACCTGGCATGTTGGAGACAGAGAGCCCAGACAGGGATCGTGTGTTAACATGTGGCCACAGTTGATGTTGGCTCAGGAGAACCCTGCAAGTGCTCTGCATGTTTGGTAAGTGCAGCTGCTCCCATGGCTCCACTGCCCCATCACAGATGCCACAAGCAAGACAGGAGATGACCAAAGAGTCCAGCTGCTGCTGGAGATAACCAGCAAGGTAACAGCAGCCTGGCTGGTCAGAAGCAGATCTGCCAAAGGAGATCAAGAATGCTTTCCCCACTGGCAGATCCCAAAAGCTGACTCGCTCTTTCTTGTTTCAGAAGGGAAAGCACCACATGTGCTGGTACATTTGTGCCATCTGTGGGTCCTTCTGCAAGTGATTCCCTCTGCCCAATATAGTCAAAAGCAGTTGGAGGAAGAGGCTTTTTTTTCTGCTTGATTGTGCTACTCAGCTGTCCCAGCCAAATCCAGATGCTGCAGTGCTTGTGTGCTCCTCAGCTCTGACACAACTGCTTGCTGGAGACTGTTTATAGTCTGTGTTATTGAGCATCAGTTCCAGTGGGAAGGCTGTGGGTTTGGTTTTTTTGCAGCAGGATGACCAGAAAATATGTGCTGTGGGAACACAGCCGCTCCCTCTTCTTCCTTGTATATATTCAGGCAATGAAACATGTAAATATTGTAGCTGATGCACATTTGTCCATAATTCATTAGCAACACAGACTCGGCACAAGGTGCAGTAAAGCTGCTGTGACAGATGAGCTCTCTGAGAGGTCATTGCTAATTCTGGGCAGCAGAGACTAAATAAATAGCTCCTTTTCCATCTGAAATGTGCATCTCGAGTCACTGAATGCCATCTTTCTGCATTCTTGGAGCTGAACCAGTGCTTTTCAAGCATCATGAATGTTAAAGAGCTGGGTTGTACGGCTGGAGCCACATCCTCCAGCCAGGGACGTGAAGACTGCTCAGCAGGTTTATAAGTTCCTGACTCAGTGGCCATCTTGCTCCACATGTATCTGTAGGGTAATTTATCTTGATGTTCAGTTAACTGCCATGGGAGAGAAAAATGTAAAATTTTGTTTTCTTGGAAGTGCTGAGTGGTTGTCAGCTAGGTTTGTGGTTTCAGTATAGAGGCATGGCCAAGGTTGGCCCTTTATTGAGTCCTCCCTCTTGGGTCTGCAGGGCATAGGGAGAACAAAGTTCCAGGTGAATGTTTCAGGACTCCAGCCAGCTTCTCAGGACCTCAACTTTGTGGCTGGACTCTACCAGCCACAGCCCAGGCTATGAATGTGGGTAGGGATGGGACATCACAGGTGCTCAAAGAGCTGCCCAGAGTCCTGCTGTATTATTTTTCCAACAGATATCGGGGTGGTTAAAGTCCCACATGAGCATCAGGGCTTGTGAATGGACAGCAACCTCTATCTGTCTATAAAGGGCCTCATTCATTTGGTGTTGCTGGTCTGCAGTCAAATGTTCCAGGAGAAGACTACCAGCAGGGCTGGGACCTTCTGCTTCTCAACCCCTCTGCCTGGAGCAGAGGTCTTGTGGACCTTGCTTGCACTCCCCTGAACTTTCAGATCGTCCCATATTTAATTTAGATGAGTTCCCTTGTCCCATGCTGCTGCCTCTGGCTGCTCACTAGACACACACTTGCAGGTCCCACGTCTTCAAAACGCATGTAGGTGGAAACCACGAGCTTGCTGCAGCCGTGAAATACTCTGTCTGCACTCCTGCACTGCGCCCAGAGTGACTGCCCCATTTGTTTCTAATCCTTTAAAATAATTAGGTTTATTTTTAAACACTGCCTCTGAATGGGAAAGCATTGGAGGAGGGAGAGATGGGAGTGGCAGACCAGCCTGGAGGGGAAATGAGTAATTGCGGAGATAAAAGCTGGAACACGCTGTTTTATCCATAAGTCAAATACAACAGAAAGCATTTGTGTTGGATGGGAATCGCCTTCTGCTAAGTGGAAGTTTTGGGGGTGATGTCAGTGATGTTAATGAATCAGCGTTGCGGTCGAGGTCCCTCGGTGTGCTGTGGAGATTGCTCTCCTGGCGCCTCCGGAGCCGCCTGTTTACCCTGCACAGCTCTGCCTGAGAAGTGTGGGACCTGCATTCGTGGCCAGCGTGGTGCCAGCACCTGCTGGAAGATTTAACTCAAAGTACATGGCCTCCTCCTTGGTCAGCACAGGTATGCCTGGAGGAGGACCCATGTGACCCCATCCCTCCCCAGGGCTGGAGGAGTCATAGAGTGATAGGCGTTGCGAGGGACCTCTGGAGGTCTTTGAGTCTAACCCTCCTGCCAAAACAGGCTCGCCTAGGACAGGTCACACAGGAATGCATCCAGATGGGGCTTGAAAGCCCCACAACCTCTCTGGTGAGCTTGTTCCAGTGCTCTGTCACCCATACAGTAAAGATTTTCCTCACGTTGAGGTGGAACTTCATGTGTTCAAGTTTGTATCTGTTGCCCCTCATCCTATCACGATCACCTAGGACAGGTCACACAGGAATGCATCTAGATGGGGCTTGAAAGCCCCACAACCTCTCTGGTGAGCTTGTTCCAGTGCTCTGTCACCCTTACAGTAAAGAAGATTTTCCTTATGTTGAGGCGGAACTTTACGTGTTTCAGTTTGTATCTGTTGCCCTTCGTCCTATCACAATCATCTAGGACAGGTCACACAGGAATGCATCCAGATGGGGCTTGAAAGTCCCTAGAGAAGGAGCCTCCACAACCTCACTGGTGATCTTGTTCCAGTGCTCTGTCACCCATACAGTAAAGAAGATGTTCCTCATGTTCCAGTTTGTATCTGTTGCCCCTCGTCCTATCACAGGACGCTGTTGGAAAGAGCCTGACCCCTTCTTCTGCACACCCACCCTTCAGATATTTGTAAACATTAATGAGATCTCCTCTCAGTCTTCTCTTCTCCAGACTAAACAGCCCCAGGTCTCTCAGCCTTTCCTCCTCAAACAGATGTTCCAGTCCCTTAATCATCCTCGTAATCTCTGTTGGACACTCTCTAGTATATCTCTGCGCCTCTTGAACCAGGGAGCACATAACTGGACACAGTACTCCAGATGGGGTCTCACCAGGGCAGACTAGAGGGGGAGGAGAACCTCCCTTGACCTGCTGAACACACTATTCTTAGTGCACCCCAGGACACCATTGACCTTGGCATGTCACTGTCCTGTGGATGACTTATTGTCCACCCTCCATGGTCTTTCTCCATGGAGATGTTAATCATTTATTCTTTCCACACTGTCCTTGCACAGTGTTGGGGACATCTTCATGTCCCTGCACCATGCTTCTCCCTCTCAGCTTCAGCATTCAGATTTCTACCACTGCTACCTCCAACCATCTGTATTGTCTGCAAGGCTGGATAGGTAGTGGCACACTGATTTTCCCCTAATCTTTGCCTCCATGTAAAGGCAAGAGGAATGAAGGTGGAGCAGAAGGAAGGGAGAGAATGGCACTGAAGAGCAAAGTTTGGTGCTTGATTAAAAAATAATCAGAAGTTTCTTTTCCAGAACTTTTGGATTGCCAAATATCACTCGTTTGTGTGTCTGAGCCATGACAGTTGTGCACAGCAGGGCTCTGTGATGGCTCCCCATCCCACACACCCCTGTCATCACCACAGGCTTGGCTGTACCCTGTCCCTGTCCCTTGCAGGCTGCAGTGTGACTGCCAGCACAACACCTGCGGCGGCTCCTGCGATCGCTGCTGCCCTGGCTTCAACCAGTTCCCCTGGAAGCCTGCCACTGCTGACAGCGCCAACGAGTGCCAGCGTAAGTTGGAATTGGCTTCTTCCTTCCTTTTCCAGCAGCCTTGCAAAGCAGAGAGTGACCACATGTCACCAGCCCCTTGACATGGCAGGGCAGAGGGGTCCTTTGCTGTAATGGCGCGTTCGTGGTGTGTGGCTCTGGGTGAAGCAGAGGTCAGTGGCACTGCGGAGAGGGCAGTTTGCATGGTGGTTAATTGAGTGCAGGCAAGGCTCACATAGGCAGGCCCACCAGGTTTGTGTGGGGCTTTGCTTATGTTCCAGCTCCTCCTCCATGTCCAAAGGTTCGTGCAGGCAAGTCTCGTTGCTCAATGCTGTCTTGGAGATGAATTACACTTGGCTGAGTTTACACACAGGACGTCTCTATTTGTCTAGAGAAACCTTTGGTAGATGCTGTCTGGAGCTGCTGCAGCAGTGGGAATGCAAAGCACAGCTCACAGCATCTCCTAACAAATGCAAGACAGCAAAGGACAGTTGGGTCTAAGTCCTGTGGGTTTGTAAAGAGCACTCTCACCAGGAGCTGAGCTTCATAGCTCACCAAGAGCTGAACTTCATAGCTTATCTCTGTCCTGGGTGGGATAGAAAAGACAAGAATGTTGCCCTCTAAACCAGACTACCTGAGGCCCCAAAGTTGGGTAATTTCTCCTTCTTGTCCATACATGCCAGCACATACTTCTGATTTTTTTGCCTGCTGCATTTTTCCAGTTGCAGACTAGGCTGTGAGAGGGTCGATACTTCTGTGCTTTTGACCTGGAAGACTTTCTGGGAGTTTGGGTGCTCGTGTAATCCTTTAGATGCATTCAGAAGTCTTTCCCCTTTAAAAAGCAACCCATCCAAACTCAGACCCGTTTGGAAGACTTCACATCTGGAGATCCAGCTCGTGGCTGAAGGACCTCCATGGCCTAGTGGCTCACCTAAGATCTCTTTGTATTTGCAGCTTGCAATTGCAATGGCCATGCCCACGACTGCTACTACGACCCAGAGGTGGATCGCCACAAAGCCAGCAAAAGTCATGAAGACAAGTTTGAAGGGGGAGGTGTTTGCATTGACTGTCAGGTAGGCCTGAAGAGCTTGCAAGGAAAAGGCTCTTGGGGATTCTTGTGTTTGTTTCATCAGCCTGAAGTTAAGCCTTGCTGGCAGCTCCACCAAGCCCCTCATGCATCCTCTGTTATCATGGATTCATGGAGTGTGCAGCAGTAATGAAAACAGCACTTGGGTTCCCAGCTGTCCCCTAGATAGTAACATTGTCTTTCTGGTGCTTTAGGGTTAGGTCTGTTGAGGTGCTGTACATTGGGAGGAACAGGTTAGTGCTGAGCACAGGGGGAAGTCCCAGCTGAGTTTGCAGTGCTCAGGTGCTGCCTTATCTCCACATCTCTTTCTTGCCATCAAAATGTCAATCCCCTCAGTCTCTGAAGTTCCCAGTGAAGCAGGGAAAAGAGCTCTTCCACTTTCAAAGTGGCTGTGAGTTCATGCAGTGACATGAAGGTTCTAACTGTGCTTTCCTTCTGGGAGGAAACAGATTCCTGCCATCCTTCTAGCACCAAGCAAGTGAAATGGGCTCAAGGTGATTTTGAACCAAAACCTGTCCCATGTTCATGGGAGTGTACAGCTTGCAGGAAATGCTTTCTTTCCACATTGTCTTGTGTGGAATTCATAGAATCAGTCAGGGTTGGAAGGAACCATAAGGATCATCTAGTTTCAACTCCCTTGCCATGGGCAGGGACACCCTACCCTAGATTAGGCTGGACAGAGCCTCATCCAGCCTGGCTGCAAACACCTCCAGGGATGTGGCCCCAAACACCCCCCTGGGCAACCCATTCCAGGGTCTCACCACCCTCATGGTGAAAAACTTCCTCCTCACATCCAACCTGAATCTCCCGACCTCCAGCTTTGCTCCATTCCCCCTAGTTCTGTCACTACCTGATAGCCTAAAAAGTCCCTCCCCAGGTTTTCTGTAGGCCCCCTTCTGAGCAGATTTAGGTCTTCTTTGTGCTGACGCTCCTGAGTTGCTTCATTCAGACCCTGAAGCTGATGGTAAATCTAGCAGAGAAACATGAATCCTGCAGGCAGAGGATCTGATGCCTCTCTAACCCACTGTCTTTCAGCATCACACCACTGGCATTAACTGCGAGAGATGCGTCCCAGGGTACTACCGCTCCCCCGACCACCCCATCGACTCTCCCTACATTTGCTACCGTGAGTGTGATCTCCTCTCAGACTTGTAGATGCCCTCCTGGACCCTGTGACTCTTTGGAGAATGGTCTGGTGAATTGGGCTGAGACATTTTTCTGGTCCAGCACCATGAGAGACATGGGCCCTTCCTGCTGCAGCGGGTATTGCCCACGGAGATGCCTCTGTGTGTGCAGACAGGGCATGTGTCTGCAGCATCTGTGAAACAAGAAGTGGTGGCGTGTTCCAAAGATGGAATGAACTAAAAATGTGCTGTTCCTGCTGCTGTGCCTCCAGGGAAATCCAGGCCTAGCTGTCCTCTGTGTTCTTTATGCTGGCAACTGCAGACCGTTGGTCTCCATGCCCTAAGGCTGGGGTTTGGAGGCAGCAGTGGGCTGTATCTGTTTTTCTGGAGAGCCCAGCTCACTCTGGGAGCTGTCACACCCCAGCTCTTCTGCACTGCCACCTCTCTGGGACAGCTGGGGTCTGCTGGAGAAGCCAGATGAGGCTGTGCTACTTTACTTGGAACCCTGCAATGGGACAAGCACAGTGGCAGCAGTTCCTCTAAACCAAATCCCTTCTGAGGAGGCAAAATCTCACTTTTGACAGTGGGGGCTTTTACAGAGGATCTGTATCATAGTGATGCTTCTGTGGTATTCGTGGCTAGCGAGGGTCTCAGTCAGTGACAACCACTGCTGGCTTGTCCCTGCAGGCTGCAACTGTGAGTCTGACTTCACCGATGGCACCTGTGAGGACCTCACTGGCCGCTGCTACTGCAAGCCCAACTACACCGGGGAGCACTGTGATGCCTGTGCCGAGGGCTACCTCAACTTCCCCCACTGCTACCGTAAGTGGGGGGTGTGGGATTGAGGAGTGGTCAGCACTGGCACCCCACAGAGCCAGCAGGTGCAGGAAAGGCCAGCAGCTCCAGTTGGGACTGCTCTCCAGGTGCCTTTTCCTCATGCCACATGGCACTCTTATCCCAGGAGTAGCTCAAGAAGCTGAGGACAAGTCCACTTTTGGCTTGAGTGGAGGATGAACCCAGATCTCCAGAGTCAGTGGGAGCTTCCCTGTTGGGAAGTAATGGCTATAATGGATCTTTGTTTAGTGGGATGTCTGCACTTGGTTCCGTGTTTCATGTTTTCATTCAGCCTTTTCAGCTTTGTAACTGTCAGACCCTTGATACCCCAGCAGGATCTTTTTGACCTGTGCAATGTCTCTTTCAGCTGTTCCAGCTTTCACTCACAACGATACTGGAGAACAAGTGCTTCCTGCAGGACAGATAATAAGTAAGCAGGGCAAGTTTCCTTGGTGCATTGGCAGTGGCCGTGCTGTTGTTTCTGCTCTGTCTCAGGATCAGGTCTTCAGCTTGGTGTGTACATGTCCCTTCTGGCCTCCCTGTGAAGAACCCCCCACTATGATCACAGAGGGGCTGTGACTGAGCTGGAATCCAACCTCAGTTCTCCCAAATCTCTGCTTTTGGGTTCAGCTACAAACCCATCCTTCAACCACAGCTGCATGCCCTGTGTTTTCCATCTGCTGGGTGGCACAGAGGGCCCATGCCAGTGGCACCCCCTGCATAAAGCTGTGGGCAGCAGCACCGCAGGTGCTTGGGAAGCATGCGCAGGCAGCTGCTTGCTCTGTGTTGCTTCCTCTGTCACTTTGAAGTCTCATCCATGCCTTCGTCCCTGCTCCCTTCCACCTCCCTCCTCTCTCACACTCACTCCTCTTAATTCACCTCCTCCCTTACGCTTTTTTTTTGTTTCTTTCCCACTGAGTTCTCTTCTGTCTCATGCTCCCCAGCACACTTCAGATAACCTTTTCCTTCCTTCTGATATTTTAAACTTCCAAACAGGTTTTTTCTTTCCTGAGATGGAATTTCTCACTTCCCTTCTCATTTCCCTGTCTCCTCCTTCCTCTGATTCTTGGATGATTTTTGTCTTTCCCTCTCCCAGCCCAGGACCCCAACTGCTGTCAGTGAAGGCAGGGCTGGCTGAGGGCCTCAGTGCTGCTGGCCCAGAGCATCGCCCTGCCCTGACAGCAGGAAGGTCTCAGATCCAGCTAAGCATGGACTGACCAGTGAGAAATCCCAAACCCCACCCTGAAAGCTTTAGTTATTGTTACACAGCCCTTGAGCAGTGCAGCATCAAATCAGCCCTGTCTGGGCTTGTGCAAAGAGCATTTGTCTGCCCTGTGCCCATGCACAGCATGATGAAGGCTCTCCCAACCACCCGTGAGCCAGGCATGCTGGGCTCTCCAGCATGGAGCAGGGTCTGGTTGAAACATTTGCATCTGATAGGAAGGTTATTAGGAGACAAATGTTTGAGCTGTTGCCTCTCAGGACAGCTCTTTCCCTGTCATTGTGGGAAAGAGAGCCCTTTCCCTGCTCTGCCCAGCAGCAGAGATGGACTGACAGCCATGTGTGGTGTTTGTTCTGTGTCCCCACTGCAGACTGCGACTGCTACGCCGGTGGGACTGAAGGCAATGCCTGTCGCAAAGACCCTCGGGTGGGGATGTGTGTGTGCAAACCCAACTACCAGGGAACACACTGTGACCAGTGTGCCCCAGGCCACTATGGACCCAGCTGCCAGCGTGAGTGACACGGGGTCAGAGGCCCCACGCTGCCCTCTTCTCCTCCCTGCTGGGGAGGAGCGTGCCTCTCCCCATCCAGGAATTCCCCAGCCCCACTTCCAAGTGACAAATTCCCATGGCTTTTGCTGATATTTTCCACCCAGCCCTGACCCTCCAGCATCCTCCCAGCTTGTGGGGGGCTCTTGAGAAATTCCTTATGGATGTGAGCTATGGGCCAGGCATGCTTGCTGTCAGCTGGGGCACGTTTTCTCCAGAGACTACATTTCTACCCCAGAGGAAGTGGAGCTCTGGTTCTTTTCCTAGGAAGGGGAAAGCTGAAGAAGCTGTTTATTTATTAGTGCCCTTGTTGCTTTCCAGCCTGCCAGTGCTCTGGCCCTGGCCAGTACGACGGCACCTGTGACAGTGAGACTGGGCAGTGTCTGTGTCGGACAGGATTTGAAGGGCATTTGTGCAACCAGTGTGCTCCTGGCTACTTCAACTACCCTCTGTGCCAGCGTACGTATCTGTCCTCCCCTGGGCCTTGGGGGGTACACACAGAGCAGGAGTCTTCTGGCAGGGTTTTGAAAGGAGATTGGGATGTGGACTTTTGGATGCTAGGAAAAAAATTCTTTACTGAAAGAGCAGTCAGGCACTGGAATAGGCTGCTGAGGGAGGTGGTGGAGTCACCATCCCTGGAGGTGGAACATGACACTTTGGGACGTGGTTTCATGGCCGTGGTGGCATTGGGTTGATGGTTGGACTCAGTGATCTCAGAGTTCTAACTAGAACTATTCTGATTCTGCATATGCAGTGGGCAGAGATGGACAGTTTGAATGCTTAGAGCAACAGCTAAATGCCTTTGTGAGAACATCAGGATAAAAAAACCCCACATTGCCATGAGCTTTGTGCCATGCTCCCAGCACACAGCTCAGGGCTTGTCTCTGTGCAGTGTGCGGCTGCAGCGCGGTCGGGACGCTGCCAGGAGGCTGCGACTCTGCTGGGAGATGCTTCTGCAGACCTGAGTTTGCTGGACCACGGTGTGAGCAGTGCAGCCCTGGGCACCACTCCTACCCACACTGCTATGGTAAGGCTGTTACAGCTCCTGCTGGTCTGTCACCTTCTGAAAAAAAAAACTTGCCTGTGTTTGCAAGACTTTGTGTTTCTCAAAATCAGAGATCATGTGGTTTGCACTGTGAATTTGGCCAGCTTGTTCTGGCAAAGCCTGGAAGACAAAGCAGTTTTTATCGGTCACACTTCCTCGTCACAACCCTGCTGTGACCTGATGTCTCAGTTTATGCCTTTTTCTGTCTGTCTTTCTAGTGCATTGACCTACTAAACTGTTGGGGGTTGTTGAATGGGCTGTAAAAAGTGGCATTTGCCTGGTGCCTCTAGCTGAAAATGCTGCCTGTCTTCCCAGGGGATTAGGAAATTAATTGAGTTCTGATAGAAGTGGCTAATTCCTATGGGTCTGGATGACAATTCAGACCAGCAGGGCTTGGCCACAGATCACAGGTTTCATCCGACTAGTGAGAGTTCTGCTCTTACAGCTTGCTCCTGTGATTCCCGGGGTGCGGTGGACAACATCTGCAGCCCAGCTGGCCAGTGCCAGTGCCACCTGAATTTTGCAGGGCACACCTGCAACCAGTGTGCCCTGGGCTTCTATGGGTACCCCAGCTGCACACGTGAGTAACCACTCTTGGGTCTCAGGGCGGGGAAGGGAGTAGCTGCTGCTTTGTAATGGTTTTCCTTTCCATAACTCATCTCCCAGGGTTGTGTATGAGTTGTAGTTGGCTCCTGCAGCAGGAATCACTTTTCCATGGGCAGCTCACCTGGCTGCCTCATCTGACAGGCTGTGCAGTGAGTAAGCAGCCTGAAGAGAGCCTTCCCCCAGGCCATGGGGTTTGTCTTCTGCAGTTCATTCACTGTCGCTAACAGCAGGAGCTTGTGTCTGCCTGCTTGGTTTGGAAATAAAGCCCAGGCTGAAAGTTTGGCCTCTAATCCAGAGACCTATTAAGAAACAGACCTACAGAGCATGACTTGGGGTGCGGCTGTGGCTCAGACTCCTCTCCAGAAGTATTGTGTGCAGTTGCACATAAAACATGTGCTGCATTGCATCTGGCTTTGCATCCTCAGGCTTTGAGTGCCTGTGGCCAGAGAGAGCAGGGCTCTGAGCAGGGTAAGAAAGGCTCAGACCACATGTTCAGGTTATACCCTGATACTGTGAGATGCTCACGTGGCACACATGCAGGGTCTTCAGGGTTTACTCCACCATGCCAATGCACAGGAGGGGGAACAGTGCTGAAACCAGCAGGTTGTAGAATAGGATCAGCACTTGGGGTTTCCTGCCAGCCCCAAATTCAGGGTTTCTACTGGCATGATGAAAGCTTTGCCACCACTGTTGCTGGAGCAATGCCTGTGGCAGGTGCTAGTGACCCCAGATACTTTGAGCTTTGGGCATTGTGTCCCCATCTCTCTCTGTCAGCAGTCCGACTGGAAGCCGGATGTGCTCTTATGTCTTCCAGCAGGAATTTACTGCTCATTAAAAAATCATCTGTGGTACAGTTCCCCTGAAGCAACAAAAGAGCATCATCACCCTCTTGCTCCATAGGAAATGTAGATGCCTGAGCCATGGCCAGCTGGCAGAGCACTGCTGGCAAGTGCTGGTGCCGGCAGTATGCCTTTGAAGAGGCTGAGGCAGAGATGAAATGGCCTCACAGGAGCTCAGCAGACACTTCTTGTCTTTTTTTTTTTTTTTTTTTT
>VWZI01014877.1:1489043-1529210 GCA_013396835.1 Psilopogon haemacephalus
TCCCTCCTTCCCTCCTTCCTCACCCTGAGGTGGCATGTCAAAGCTAGAGAGGTTTGGGTAGCCCCAGCATGGACAGGGGAAAAGCTGGAGCCAAGCTTTTTGCTTGGGATCTAACACAGGGATTGTGCAATGAGTTGTGCTGTTCTCAGCCCTCTGTGCAGACTTTGGACACTTTATTTTCGTGGCCAAATGTGCAGAAAAGGCAAACACCTTTGGTAGGTGCACTCTCAACAGTAAATACTCAAAATGAAATGTGAGCCCTTGTGCAGTGCCACTCTCTAGTTCAGTTCCCAGCTACTCTACACCTAGCAGGGGCACTGGGTAGTGTCTCCCACAAGTCGTCTTCTTAGGAGCTGTTTAACCTTCTGTCTTGTTCATTTCCCTCTCTCCAGGCTGTAAGTGTGATACCAAGGGCACCATCAGTGGAATTGCAGAGTGCCGGCAGGTAAGTTTGCTCCTCTCTGCTTTCAGGCACCTCCAAGCGTGTGCTGTCCTGGGAGTGTTTCAGCTCCATCTCTCCCAGCAGCTGCTGAAGAGGCTGCTCCTGACGCTGAGCTCTCAAAGATTGCACCACAATCTGTGCTCGCATGAGAACACAGGACCTGTCATAAATGAGGCACCTAAATATTTCTGAGTCTGGCCCAACATGCCTGGGTTTTTGTTTGCCTGCGTTGTTGGATAATCAACTTATCTGGCCCACCCACACACAGGAAGCCATGTGGAGCATGAAGCTCAAAATGCTGCTGCAGTGTCTCACATTAGGACCCAAATAACTGAGAAACAGCTTGGCCATGATGAGCAATGGGAGGGAATGATGCTTCATGCCTGCTTCTCTCCTAGGCTGATGGGCAGTGTTACTGCAAGCCAAACATCTGCGGCCAGTTCTGCTCCACGTGCAGGGATGGCTACTTCAATATGGAGAATGCAAATTACTTTGGCTGCCAAGGTGAGTCCTCCTCATGGTGTGACGGGTGAAAGAGGGTTCCGCAAGAGCTGGCCCTGGAGTATGTGGCTCTGCAGATACCAACTGACTGTTGGCCTTGGAGAGAAGGGACAGGAGTTGTCCCACCTCTTGTGTTCGGTCCGCAGCAGAGGCTGGGTCTTGCTGTGGACTTGGAGACCTGAGTTCATTCTAGCACCACTGTCAGACACAGGACCATCGGGCTGGGGAATGAAAGAGGCCAGGAAAGTGGACTTTTTGGGTGCCAGAAACTGGTGTGGTTTAACCACTGGCCATGTCCTTGCATGTCCTCTTCCTCCTGTTGGGAACAGGTAGGGCATGGACACGTAGAGTTGGCTGCCCTCCATCACGCCCATGGAAGGAGGTAGAGGAGGAGATGAGGCCACTCTCAGCCAGCCCACGCATGCCTGGCAGGCCTGGAAAGATGGAGCAAGGCTGGCAGCAGGGCCACGGCACCCGGGCATGAGGGCTTGCAGACCTGGCTCCTCCGTCAGCCGTCTGGGAATAGCTGAGCGCTGAGGTGGAGAGGAGCCGATCCAGCTGGGGCCGGGGCCAATATGAAAACGGATACAATGGAATAAAAATAGCGGGCGGGGGCGCGCCTTTGATTAGTGCCCAGGAGCTCGTTAGCGCAGCGGGAATGTAAACAGCAGCTTCCTGCCCGCAGGCTGCCGCTGTGACGTCGGCGGCGCCCTGGGGCCATCCTGCGAGGAGCGGAGCGGAGCCTGTCGCTGCCGGCACCACACTCGAGGTCCCACCTGCGCCCAGTAAGCCGCCGCTGGCAGATGGACCTTGGGGTGCTCTGCCTCCTGCTTGAGCTCTCGGGAGGGGTTGGGAGCTGAAGGGTTTGGTGTCTGTCTTAATGCCCCCAGCCTCCTTAATGGGTTGCCCAGGGAGGTGGTAAAAGCCCCATCCCATCCCATCCCAGGTCAGGTTGTTTGATGCTCTGAGCAGCCTGCCCTAGTTGAAGATGTCCCTGCTTACCACAGGGCGGGGTTGAGCTAAATGACCTTTAAAGGTCACTTCCATCCTAAATCATTCTGTGATTCTGTTGGACTAGATGGCTCTTAATGATCCCTTCCAACCCCAACTGTTTGATGATTCTGTGATTCCTTGGCCACCATCAGGATGGGGACCTCATTGTTTGGGCTGCTGCCACATCAGCCTGGTGGAAGTGTCCTCTTACCTCTCCCTCCAGATAGCCCAGCAGGTAACAGTGTTTCCTCTCTTCCCTAGGCCGGTGCAGGACCATTACTTCCCTGACCTTCACCACCTGAAATTCGAGCTGGAGGAAGGCACCACACCAGCCGGGCGAGCTGTGCGCTTCGGCTACAACCCCCTGGAGTTTGAGGGCTTCAGCTGGCGAGGATATGCACAGATGTCCTCCATCCAGGTATGCCTGGTGCCTCCGTCCCAGCTCAGCTCCCTCTGGGGAGGATGAGGCCAGTGGAGGACTGATGTGCTTTGACCCCAAGTGCATCTCAGCACTTGGGTCACACGAGGGCCAACACAAACAGCACAGTGTATATATAGCCTGTTTGCACAGATACTTCCTGTAGTGCTGGGCACAGCATAGGCTGATGAGGGGAAAGATCCTAAATTGGGAATCTGCTGACATCCTAATCCGGTTAGACAAAGATGGTAGCTCGGTGATTGCTTACAGGGATGTCTATAAACATTGTCTCTGGGTTTCCCTGTGGCTTTTTCATCTGACTCTGCTCTTTCCTGCAGCTCTCTGCATAACCTTCCCTCCCTTTTTCCTTAGCTGCCATGTTCAGCTTGGACCTTCTTGTTACCAGTGTGCCTCTGCTCTTGCTGTTAGATGGTTGCTGTAATGATGGTTTACACTAACATGGAGTTGTCTAAGCCTTAGAAGTGAAGCTGTTTCATCTGTTGAGCCTGTTTTCTCCTTGGTGGATTCTTCCTCTGCATGGCCCCAGAAGAAGTGTCACACACATGTGTCTGTGTTTGGGGATGGGATGAGGGCAGCGACTCTTTGACAGTCTTGGCCCATGTGAGATGTTCCTTATTCTAGTGTGTGTATTTCCTTCACTTTTCTTCGTGCTTAGGTGAAATAATAGAGGGGCCCTAATGTGTCAGTCGTTTCCCATTGACTTTGTACATAGAAGCTAAGCAAAGAATTCGTGTGGGCTTCATGGGGAGGACCCCAGCCTTAAAGCTTTAGGATGGAGCTCATGCTCAAGCTTAAGGCTTTTGGTTTCCATCCAGTGTTGGCTTTGAAATAGGAACAGACTTTGATAGGCAACCTAGCACATGGATTCCTGCTGGCAGGTCTTGTCTCTAGTTTGCTCTTTGAGAGATCCTTCTAGTTTGTTTTCCAGTGGGAAGATAGTGTGTTCTGGAGCTTTGAGGGACACAGCCCTCGTTAGGAGTCTCCCTGGGCAAGCGTCAGCTTTGCCCTATAGGCAGAAGGATAATTAAGCAGATGTTTAGATCTCTTTGAAGTAAGTGGGACTTAAACATCTGCGTAACTGGAGTCTCCCTGAACATCTTCCAGGCAAGTGGAGGGCAGGTAGCCATCAGTAGCACACTGCCTTAGTACCAGTGGTCCTTAGCATGGCAGGTTCCCAAGGATGAGGCACCAGCTCAATTTGCAGCTTCCTCTGTAGGCATCTGGGCAGAGCCCTGTGAACACAAGAGCAGGTCCTTTGGTTCCTGCTGGCTGGTTGCGGCACAAAGTCCAAAAGCAACATGCCAGGGTCAGAAGTGGAAGCTTCTGAAAACCTTTGCATGGCATGTGTGCCAGGGATAGCCCAACCACCCTGCTGTGCCAGGGCATCTCCCAGATGTGGGAGTCCCTTTCCTCAGGCAGGTTGCTCCCTCAGTCAGTGGCTGGCCCCAGAAGGGATGGTGTCACCAGGCACCTGTGGCTGTGCTTGTCTCCTCCTTGCGCTGTGGCATGTTGCTTTGGGAGCAGTGAGCCGAGCGGCTGCGCTTGGGCTGCTGGCTGTCGGCGGTGGAGGTAATTGAAGGTGTACTCTGCTTCTCTCCCCTTTCTCTCTCCCACCAGCCCAAGGTAGTGGTGACTCTCAATGTGACCTCCCCCGATCTCTTCCGCCTCGTCTTCCGCTACGTCAGCCGGGGGCCTGCCAGTGTGGAAGGGAGGGTCTCGGTCGTTGAGGAAGGAAAGTTTAATGTTTGTGGCAACTGTAAGTGCATTTTTCACTTCTAGACTAACTCAGAGCATCCCACGCTGCAGCATTGCTCCTCCTCTGGCCCTTCTCCCGCCCCAGGTGTGCCCATCCCAAGTGTGCCCATCTCGGGTGGCTGGCCAGTGCCGTGCCACAGGCTGGCGAGGGAGGGGGCAGGCAGGCAGGCAGGCAGGTAGGCAGGAGGGTGAGGATGTCCCACAGAGCGGGCGAGCGGCCGGGAGCTGGCCCCCGGTGATGATGTGTGCCCCGTGTGCTCTTTTGCTTTTTGCAGAATAAAATCAGAGTCACTGTAGACGTGAAGGAGGCAGAGCTCTATCTGTTCCATGTCATCCTGAGGTATATTAATTCAGGAGGGGCCACTGTGTATGGCAAAATTACAGCTTATCAGCCACGAAGGAGAGGTAAGGATCCCAGCCTGCTCTGCTCCCCTGCGCCATCGCCACCTCCTCCCCATCCCAGGCAATCTACTGCATCATCCTTTCCAGAAGACAATTCCATATGGCTGTTATCCGTTAGTCCTGCCCTTCCAATTGAAAGGCTGGCTTGAGTTTGCAGCCCCCCTTTATGTGACAAAGCAGCAGCAAGATTGCCTCCGGTCCTGGGGCTGCACACTGAGGACTGTTATCAGCTAGGCTGGGGTGAGACAAGGCTGCTGTATGAGCCAGTACAGCCTTTCCAGCATGGCACAAGATCAGCCCAGGGCTCCAGGCAGAAATTAGCTGTTTCTATAAAACCAGAATAGGCCAAGTGCTGCAAACTGGATCCAGATTTTGGCAGCTGGACATGATTTGATTTTTGGAGATTCCCTCTTGTGGCAGTCTTGCCCTTGCCTTGTGCTGCTGCCAAACCAGGCTGCTGGCTTCACAGAGTGCAGGGTTTGGAAGTGGTGTGGAATTGCACATGTTACAGACACTGCACTCTGGTGCAACGTCTTCTCATCAAGTCACAAGCTGCTGGAGAAGAGCAGCCACCAAAAGATGACTGAGCAAGCCTAGAGACCTGTACAAGCACCGTTTTGGGGATCGACGTGAGCAAGACTGCATGGGGACAGACCTGAGGCCATGCAAGGGCTCCAGTGTGTGGCTGCCTGATTGATTTTTACCCCTGCCAATGCTACAGCTACCTCATCCTGCTGAGGCTCTTCCCCCAGCACAGTGCTGTTGAGATCAGCTACCAAATTTATCAGTGTGCAGCGTTCTCTCCTCTGTCTTGACTTAACACAGAAGGTGTTTTGCCTTTGATGTGATCTACAAGGTTTAAAAGGCCAAGATACTATTTTTCTACTTCTTCTTTTTTTTGTTGTTTTTTTTTGAGGGGAAAAATATCTGCTTATTTTTATAGCCAGTCACATTATGCAGAAAGACAAATGAAGCATGAGCCATGCTCATGTTTTAGAGTCCCACCAGAGGTCAGAAGTATTTCATGTGTCCTATCCAGCAACAGAGTTCATTTGCCTTACAGTCTGCTTCCCTCCTTGCTCAGAAACAACATACGGTGTTTCTAGTTCTGAAGACAAGCTGCCAGACTGATGCACCAGCAATGGGATCTGGGAGGGCAGCTTACTTGGGAGGCCTAATCTGCTCCAGAAATTTTGAGTCACCTTCTGCCCAAGTGGAATGGGCTTCACGTGGTTCAGGAGAAGCAGGCTGGAAAGAAGAGAAGTTGGAAGATGTGGCTTGCCAAAAGGGAAGACTTTTCCAAGTGTATGATTTGCCAACCAGTTTCTCCCACCCCACCTGCAGAAGCCATCTGAGCTGTGCGTTGTCTCAAAGGGATGTGAAACTCCAGCTCGTCAAGACTGCTGCCTGCTCAGGGAAATCTCTTCATTCCTTGCATCCTCACCTCTGCTTCCCATCTGAGAAAGCAAGGGCTTGGCCTCAGCTGATGCCAGGCATGTCACAGAGCTCACACGTGTGGGAAGGGACTGGCCCATCCCAGTGGTAGCAAAGTCCTTTGCTTTAGCTTCTGACCCTTTGTGTTATGCCTTGATGTCCATGCAGCACACCAAGATGTGTCAGTGTGCCACATTCCCCTCTTCCTTCTGCATCTCATCTGCTCGCCATGCAGCTGTTACCCAGTGAATCCTGTCACCTCTGCTCTTCACAATGCTCCTGAGACTGCTGGGCAGGCAGACAGTCTGCTCCTAGGTGCTGTGTCCTTACTGCAGCCAAATTAACGAATTTGAAAAGTCATTGGACGGTCAGCTGAGCCAAGGAGCTGTGCAACAGCAGCCTTAAATCTGTCCTGACCTGTCAGTTAAAATTAATGTCCAAATCTTGGGTGCAGAGTCTGTGGCTGGCAGAGCCTGGGGGTCTGAGAGTTTGCCAGAAGGCAGGTATCTCACCTGTGGAGCTGGGGTCAGAATATCCCCAAGGAAAAATGAACTTGGGCAAATCTTTTTTTGTCTGTCTCAGAATAAATTCTTCACTGATGAATTCCTTCCTTCTCTAGCTGGAGAAAAAAAACCACTTCTTGGCATGGAATACTCTGTGCTTTGCAGCCTGGGAGTGCAGAGCACACTGAGAGATGTGGAGCAGCATTAAAGGATCATAGTTTTTTATGGTGTTTTTTTTCTCCCATTAAGCTCCTAAGCAGACTTAGAGTGGACATCTCTGTTACAAGATGGTGTGGAATTGTGGTGCACCTGCCACAGAGGCACTGCAGAAGCAGGAGCCTGGGACTCTTGCTGTGCTGCAGAGCTGCTTCTCTCGGCATAGCCTCGTGTTTACAGCCCCAGGTTTTCTATCCCAGTCCCTTCACAGCCTCTCATCCCTCCCACTCCAGGTACAGAGCAGACCAAGCAGATTGTCTTTGCTCCCAGCACGGAGCCAGCCTTTGTCACAGTCCCTCAGAACAGCTTTGGGGAGCCCTTCGTACTCAACCCCAGCACCTGGTCTCTGATTGTTGAAGCAGAGGGTGTACTGCTGGTAAGGACCAGACCCTGTGCTCCATCCATCACTGGGGGCTTCAGCAGCTCCCCGTGGACAAGTGTCCTGAATGTAACAAACTCTTCCATCCCTTCTCCTAGGACTATCTGGTTTTGCTACCCAGCTCATACTATGAAGCTCCAATACTGCAGCTAAAGATCACAGACCCATGTACCTACCAGCCAGCCCCAGAACAAGCCACCCAGAAGTAAGGATCTCCATCTCTTTGTGCTATGTGGAACCTACTCAACCCCTCTTAGCCTAGCAATGGATAAAGCACCTTGCAAGGGGAGAAGGGTCCAGTAATGCAGAGATGTGCTAACCAGAGATGTTCCTTGGGCAGTGGAGCCTTCTTTTTGGACTTTGGCAGATCTTGCTGGGATCAGGCTGCGCTGGTTGCTCTTGGAAATCATCATGTGACAACCACGCTTTGCCATTTCTTTCTTGATGTTTGCAGCTGCCTCCTGTACAAATACCTGTCTGTGGATGGCTTCCCTGCTGTGCCAGGGGTGGATGCAGTGTGCAGGCTGGACAACAGGTTACCCAGAATGTGCCCCACGGAGCAGCTCACCCCCTCCCATCCCTGGATGGCGACTTGCAGTGGCAGTGACGTGAGTAGCACTTGGATTTCATCCTTAATATGGACATTGTGGCACTACTCAGCCCTCTGCTCCCACTGGCTGGAGCTTTACATACGCTGAGCAGGTTGCCAGAGGGCTTTGCACCCACATGCACCCACCCCACTGCTGCCCCATCAGTCCTGCAGTTGTGTATTTTTATGCCCTGTTGTTGAAGGCACTGTAGTGTCTCACATGCTAAGGGCTTGCAGGGGCATGGTGAGAGTTGTCATGTTGTCCCCTCAGCTGTGGAGGAGGCTGATAGCACAGGCATCCTGCATGTGCTCACTATGGGGACTGGGACAGGAGACCCTCACTCAGTCATCTCTCTGTTCTCCAGGTGGAAGTCCAGCTGTCCCTGCCCGTTGCCCAGCCTGGGAAATACGTGCTGGTGGTGGAGTATGCCAACACCAATGCTTTGCAGACAGTGGCCATTGCTGTGAGCTCACCACACTTAGCCATGCAGCAGGCCACATTCATCTTCTACCCATGTGTCTACAGGTAGGGTTATCTCTCAGATGGAGAAGGGATTTGGTGAACTACTAACATGGCAAGAAGAGGCCTCACCAGCTGAGTTTCTTCTTTATCACATCAGCAAAGCAGTGCCTCAGCGTTGTACATGGAAGCTATGTGTGTCCAGACTTGTTCTAGCTGGACACAGCTTTTAGTGGGAAATGTGTATTTGTGCCAACCTGTCCCCTAATGCCTCTGCCAGGAGATAACCTTTTGCTTCCATTTACAGCTGAGTACATTGGTTAAGGGCCTTGATTTAGAGAGTGGCTTAGGAGCAGATCTGTTGAAGCTGCTGGTGCAAGTCAAAGCCACTCCTTTGCTGTGGGCATGTCCAGACTTCAGACTGCAACCTTCACAATAGGAAACAAATGTCTGAGGTGTCCTTGGGAAGCTTCACTCTTATGGCTTGCCAGAAAAGGCATCAAAAGGTTTCCAGGGCCTTTGTATAAATACCTTCAGGACATATAGCTGGCAGGACAAGCAATGGGTCATGACCCAGCTCAAGGCTGGCTTCAAGATCTGTGTTTCTCTTACAGCTTCCTTTGTCGAGGGATTGCTGTGGATTCCCAGAGCCGCATGGCAACCTTTGAGCTCACCTCTGAGGCCACCATTCGCTTCACCTCTGACCTGGCTGACTTCTTCCTGGTAAGATCCCTGCAAAGGCAGCTCTGTTGACAGGTTGCAAGGAGAGGCAGGAGTGGTGTCTAGCCTGTAAAAGGGTTTTCTAAGACCTGTTCAAACTGGACACTAGATGTAGTCTGCCACGAGCAGTCCAAGGAGGAGAATGTGGTCAGTGGTGTGATGAAGAAGCTGCTCTTTGCAGAGGGAAGCCTGCAGTAGCATATCAGTGCCTCTTCCCATTTTACCTTGAAGGCTTTCACAGTTAATAAGCTAACACAGAGGAATCACAATGCATGGAGCTTCTTTATGACTTTGAGCTAGTGCCAAAGAGGAAAGTAGCAGTGAACAGAGGTGTGACTTACCATGCATTAGCTGATAAGGAGATGCCACCCTGATGGCTGATGGGCACAAAAACTGAGCTGGTAGGCTTCCAGTGGCAGAGGCTGTGATGTAACTGGTGCCTCTTTCCCATTGGCAGCACAAAGTATACATCATACCTGCTGCACAGTTCACCATGGAGTTCATTGAGCCGAAGGTGCACTGCATCAGCATCCATGGGACGTTCTCATCCAATGGGTAAGAAGTCTCATGTCCCTTGGGGTTTTAGCATGAACATGGCTGTTTCCAAAAGCAGTTGATTCCCCTGCTTCCCCCAGGTTTTGAAGCCTTTCCAGTTGTTGAAACAGTAGAAAGAAATCCCTGGCTGAGGTAAAGCACCTTGCCCATGTCCACTGAGCAGGCAGCCGTGGAGTAAGGACTGGAAGTGGTGCCTGGTGGTGCCTTTTCTGAACACTATGCTGTCTGCTGTGGTAGGCACTCAAGTGTCATCCTGAACAAGCTTTCCTGTGCTTGATGACATACAGCAAGACACACTGCATTGAATAAGTATTTGCCCAGGAATCAGCCTGTGCAAGGCTCCTGCTCCTCACGCTGAGCCATGCCCCAGAGCCCAGGGATGCTGGTAGAAAGCTTTCCCTTAACAGGCACGCTTCATAGTCTGCCAGGTGCTACAGGGCATGCCAGGACCTCATAGCTTCTCTCTTTGCTTGTCAGAGCTTTACCTCCTGTTTTCCTTGCTCTGCAGCAGCACCTGTGTTCCCTCAAGATTCCTGAAGCTTTCTCAGTCCATTGTTTTGGAGGGAGGCCAGGCTCTGCCCATCGCCCCTGATGTCCCCCTGGCTCAAGCTGTTCATATTGCTCCATCTGGGGTCCCATTGGAGCCTGCACCTCGACCTCCCACAGCAATGGACCCCGCTGCAGAGCTCATCCTCCTGCAACCACCACAGGTAGCAGCACAGGCATGGGTGGGGCTGATTTGCTCATGCTGTGGCACTGGACCCCTGGGGCAGGCAGTTTTGCTCCTCTGTTTTCAGAACTCAATCTGGACTTAAAACTCCTTCCTTAACCTGTAATTCCCCATGGATTCTCTTGTCTTGACTCCATCCAACCCTTCTTGGTTCTCTGGGATCCCAGGAAAAGCTTTGCAAGCTGCACCATTTGGGGAGGGAGCTTGGAGTCATAGGGGGTTGATTCACCAAAAGCCTCAAGAGCTGACAGCTGAGCGATAAGAGGAGAGATTCGTGCAGCAATAAGAAACCATCCTGGCTGTGGGTGCAGACATCTGATGTGGGCTTTTGTCCCTTTGTTCTCCTGTGCTGGGCCAGGCTGCCGTGGTGTTTAACAGCCGGGTGCAGACCCTGGGACGTTATGCTTTCATCCTGCACTACTACCAGCCCCACCACCCCACCTTCCCCGTGGAGGTGTTAATCAACGGTGGGCGCATCTGGCAAGGTGAGGAGAACGGAGACCTGGGGAAGCTGCTGCTAGGCAGAAGCCCTGGGAAGTTTTTCCGTTCTGGAGGATAAGTGTGGATCCCTTGGGGATCATAACGATGAAGTGAGACTGCCTCGTCTCTTCCAAACTGGGAGGATGTGATGGGGACTGCAAGGGAGGTGTGGGACTAACACATTTGTTGTCTTTACAGGTCAGACCAACGCTAAATTCTGCCCGCATGGCTATGGCTGCCGCAGCCTGGTGGTTTCTGAGGACCAGATTGTCCTGGATGTTACCGATAATGACCTGACTGTGGTGGTTCGAGTGCCAGAGAGCAAGCAGCTGTGGCTGGTGAGACCCTCTCTGGGAAGCTCCCAGGTCATTCTGGACCAGGCTCCAGCCTGGCTCACCCATCTCGTCCTTGCTTTGCAGGACTACATCCTTGTGGTGCCTGAGGACAGCTATAGCTCTCAGTACCTGCAGGAGGAAGCCCTGGACAAGTCCTATGATTTCATCAGCAGCTGTGGCATCAACAGCTTCTACATCAAGTGAGACCCTTAGCTTCGGGTGGCTGCTCTGCTGCCTGTTGCTCAGGGAGCAAAACCCCATTCCCTTCACGTGTGGCATGGGAGGGATCTGGTGAAGGGTTTCCTTATCTAGTGTCCAAACTTGTGGGATATCAGTGTCTTGGGGCTCTCCTTCCCATTCAGTCAGTACCCTTGGCTGCAGGAGGTCCTGCTGGGCTCTGGGATGGTGGGGAAGCAGTGGGGGCTGTGCAGCACAGTGACTCCTCCTGCCTTCCCCTGCAGCCCCAGCACATCATCGAGGTTCTGCCGCGACTCTGCCATCTCTCTCTCCCTCTTCTACAACAACGGGGCACAGCCCTGCCGGTGCCACGAGGCAGGGGCACGAGGCAGCCAGTGTGAGCCCTTTGGTGGGCAGTGCCCCTGCAAGTCCAACGTCATCGGGCGAGAGTGCTCTCGCTGTGCCACCGGCTACTGGGGCTTCCCCAACTGCAGGCGTGAGTTGTCCTCTCTCCTGCTCTGCTTTCTGCTGCTTTGCCTCTTTGAGGGCTGTGCCTCACTTGGGAAGTGGCTGCATTTTCCAGCCCTCTAAGGGCTCAACTTGCAAACATGCCAGTTGAGCTCTGCATCCATTCCCTCGTGCTTGCCTTGGCCTGCCTGGTTCTTGCTGCCCCAAACACAGCCCCCTTTCTGCCCCTTGCAGCCTGTGACTGTGGGACACGTCTGTGTGATGAGGTGACAGGGCAGTGCATCTGCCCTCCGCACACCCTGAAGCCAGAGTGTGTCATCTGTGAGCCCCAGACCTTCGGCTGCCACCCTCTCATCGGCTGTGAGGACTGCAACTGCTCCCGGCCTGGCGTGCAGGAGCTGACAGAGCCAGGCTGTGACGTGGACAGTGGGCAGTGCAGGTGAGCCCTGTGCTGGCACCACCCCTGCTCCCTGCTGGAGTGATGCTACATGTGGGCAGGCTGCAGGGGGGCAAATCCTCATCAGCATTGTATCAGTGCCAGCATGGCTGAAGCTCTTGACAGCCCAGCTGCTCCTTGCACAGCAGCACAAGGCAGAGGTTCCTAAGGCTGGGGTTTTCATGTCCCCCATCCAGGTGCAAGCCCAATATCATCGGGCGACAATGTGACCTCTGTGCCCCTGGCTACTACCACTACCCCAACTGCCGGCGGTGTGACTGCCACCAGGCTGGCACTGAGGCGAGTGTGTGTGACCCCGTCACAGGGCAGTGTCACTGCAAGGTCAGTCCTACAATGTCTTCATGTGGTGCCTTTCACTTTGGCTCACCTCTCTTTAGCAGCAGGCTTAGATTAGATGATCTCCAGAGGTCCCTTTCAATCCCACCGTGCTGGAATTCTGTGCTATTGTGTGCCTGAGCTGCAGCCAGCCTCCCCCGCATGGTGGTGGGTCCAGAGCAACCTGGAAGATTCCTTCTCCCCCTCATTCCTGTCCATGAAAGCTTACTCTCAGGGCTGCTACTGGGAAGATGGGTCCAGCCCCATATCAGAGTCTACTGCAGGTAGAGTCCTGTTGATGACTCCTGCATGACAGCAAAGTAACTCAAACTGCTGCTGAGATGCCTGCTCCAGCCCCATCACAGAGCTCAAAAGTGGTTTCTCCAGGTGAATTTAATGTTTGAAGGGTGCTGTGCTACCAGACCTATTCAGTCACTGCTTAACCATTGTTGTGCTTTGATCACTCACAGCTGTCTCTGTTCTCCACGAAAGCCTTGTCAGAAGCTGCTGACCCTGCTGAGCTTTGATTGTCTTCCAGGAAAATGTGGAGGGCCCAAGGTGTGACCAGTGCCGCCTGGGGACGTTTTCTTTGGATGCCAGCAACCCCAAGGGCTGCACCAAGTGTTTCTGCTTTGGTGCCACCGACCGCTGCCGCAGTGCTGAGAAGCACCGAGCTGAGGTGAGAGGGCCAGGAGCTACCAGACCCTGCAGTTCAGTTGTGTTCCTGTCCACCTGGCTCCTTGTCCTCCATTCCTCCTACCCCACTGGAAGACACACTGTAAGGAACATGATCTTTGTCTCCCAGTGCCCATCTCCTAGTTTCAGCTCCTTTTTCTGGTCCCTTGGGTCTCATAGGGTGGAAAGTCAAGAGTGTGTGGGCACCCTGCCAGGTGGGAGGCAGGGGTGGTGGTGTTGTGAGCCTCCTCTCATGCTTTCTTTGCTCTGGGACTTGCTCTTCTGGAGCATTAGTAGCTGAATACATTCTGTAGCTCCACCAGAAGCCCTGTGGTTGCTCTTCTTTCACAGTTTGTTGACATGAATGGGTGGCTCCTGTGGAGCAGCGACCGCCAGGATGTGCCAACAACCCTGAACCTGCGGGAGCAGCTCATCCATGCTGATCTCAAGAACATCCCAGATGCCTACCAGGAGCTCTACTGGGTTGCACCCAGCTCCTACCTTGGGGACCAGGTAAGAGCATCCATCATGTCAATTGCACCAGGCTGTGCATGATTGCACATCCTTGACCCTGCCAGCATGTGTGCCGGCAGCATGCCCACTGACATGCAGGCATTGTTCATGCTGCAGCTGATGATGGGCAGCTCTGACTTATCTCAGTGGTGAGGACCTGCAGCAGCACATGCAGTTTGTCCCTCCCTTAGGTCTCCTCCTATGGTGGGCACCTGCGCTACGAGCTGCACTCCAACCCACGGAGGGGAGACGTCTTCATTCCCATGGAGTCTCGCCCAGACGTGATCCTGAAGGTGCATCCCAAGAAATTCCCTGCTATCCCCTACTAATGCCTCAGCAGGGTGAGGTGGAGACTGACACCTTGCTTGCCTTTCTCAGGGAAATCAAATGAGCATCATGTTTCTGGAAGGCACCTACCCATCCCCAGGGGACGTTCATTATGGCCAGCTGCAGCTGGTGGAGGTGAGTTTCCACACACACCTGTGTGCCAAGGGCAACACAAGCTTGTAGGTGGAAGGAACCATTGTGCTTTGAGCTCAGTCTCTGAGCTGCTGCCTGTTGCAGCAGAACTGGCTGTGAAGATCCAGGGGCTCTTTTACCTGTGTAAAGGGGAGACATCCCAGTAGCAAGGAAGTGAATAGCTGGGCTGGATGTTCAGGTGCCCGTGCTTGCTGCCAGTAACGCACCAGGTCTTTTCCCACTAGGGTAACTTCAGGCACACAGAGACACACAACCCTGTGTCTCGAGAGGAGCTCATGATGGTGCTGGCAAACCTGGAGCAGCTGCAGATCCGAGCACTCTTCTCCCAGCTCTCTTCATCCGTGTCCCTGCGCCGTGTGGTCCTGGAGACAGCAACAAATGCAGCTACAGGCATCCGTGCCAGCAACGTGGAGCTGTGCTTTTGCCCAGCTAACTACCAGGGGGACTCCTGCCAGGTAGGGCTGAAAGGGGATACGCTGCCTCAGCAAAGGGGAGTCAGACAGCTGCCTTCTGGGTCTTGGCACCTCTTGTGCTTGGGGTGGGTGGCAGCTGTGGGGTGGCAGATATTTATGCCAAGCAGTGCTGTCAGAGTACCAGCTTCTAGGCCAGGCCTTGAAAGCTTCAGTTGAAAGTTCAGGTTGTGCTGGAGGAAGGAACAACATCTCCCAGATTCCTCCACACCAGCTTGCTCCCACTCCCATCACAACACTGGTTGTGAGAGGTGGATTGGCTGCATCTGCTATGTTGGAAGAGACACAATGTAGATATCATTGTGGTGTTGTAGACCTAAATTAATTGCATATGGTACCTTGGAAGAACAGGGCTGGCCAGGACCTGGAAGAAACTGCACTGAAAAAATCTTTGTTGTTGTTTTTAATTCCTTCTCCATCAGTGCAATCCTATGGAAATTCTGTTACAGAAGTTAAATTAGCCTCTTTGCTTTGCCTGAATGTTGGGATGGTTTTCAGATCTCCCTTCTTCTCTTTCCTTAGGAATGTGCACCAGGTTACTACAGGGACACCAAGGGGCTCTTCCTGGGAAAATGCATCCCATGTCATTGCAATGGCCACTCAGACCGGTGCCTGCCAGGCTCTGGGATATGCCTGGTAAGTGAAGATTGAAGCAGCAGGATGATTTGGAACTGTAGGGTCTGCAGCATGGGATTCAAAAGATTCTTTCCCACTAACTGAGCTGGCAGTCATGCCTGAACTGGAGCATTAGCTGCATGTGCCATTTCAGGGGTGGTCTCACCCAAGATCAGCTTAGGGTGCAAAAGTTCTGGGAAAGAGGAACCGAAGCATCCAGATAGCTGGTGGGGAGTTCTTAGTGCAGCACAACACTGCTGTCAGTGCTGAGCCCACAGACTGCCTCTTCCTTGCAGAACTGCCAGCACAACACAGAAGGAGACCACTGTGAGCGATGCAAGGATGGCTACATGGGCAACCCCTCTTCTGGAGAGCCCCTGCAGTGTGTTGGGTGTCCATGCCCTCTTTCAGTTGCCTCCAACAAGTAAGCACCCTTGGATGGATTTATCTGTTTGGCTTCACTACGTAACCACTGCAAACCATTCTGTGTCACACTGTGACACTGGCATGGCTGGCCCTGGCAGGTGTCCCAGTGCCAGCCTTATCGATGGGCCCAGCAGCCCACACCAAGAGATGAGCTCCCCTAGCACAAGTACCTCACCTTCCTGTTCACCCTTCTCATTTCAGTTTTGCTGTTGGCTGTGTCCACAAGGGCTCCAACATGCAGTGCCTCTGCAAGCCTGGCTACGCTGGACCCCACTGCGAGCGGTAAGGGTGGTGGCCCCCATGCTTCATGGGCCTCACACACACTACTCCCATGCAGCCCCTGCTGTGGCAGAAGAGAAGCAGAAGAAATGGTTAGCTCTGTTCCCAGCACACTTAGCTCTGGCAGGTCCCCCAGGCCTTTTCAGCCTGCAGGTGCCCCGTTATTGCCTCTGCTGCTGACATACTGAGTCACTGTGGGTGGATTCCTTAGCCATGCTCTGCCTTAACTTGCAGTCAGTGGTGAAGGCACCTTTCAGAGGTACCACGAGGCGAAACACAAAGCGCTTTGAGATGCCTGAGGGCTGCAGCAGTTGCGAGTGCTGGATGATCTCGCAGTTACAATTGCGTAGCCCAAGCACAGGACCAAGATGAGCCGTGGGGGTGCCCCCAGTGCACTGACTGTTTGGACTTGCTGGATTTCTCCAGGTGTGCCCCGGGATACTATGGCAACCCCATGGTGATTGGCAGCTCCTGCCAGCCCTGCGACTGCAGCGGGAACACAGACCCCAACATGCTCTTCAGCAGCTGCGACTCCCTGACGGGCGCCTGCACGGGCTGCATGCACCACACGGCAGGCACACACTGCGAGCTCTGCGCCCCAGGCTACTACGGGGACGCGGTGACAGCCAAGAACTGCACACGTGAGTGGGGCAGGCAGCAAGGGTTGGGCAGGGAGAGGAGGGGCAGACTGGCTGGGGACAGATTTAGCATCTTATCTGGGCTGTGCATTTCCCCAGTGAGTCACACATGTTGCAGGCATCTTCTAATGATGGTAACAAGGAAAGAAACAACTCCAAATATTTGCCCTCCGGCATCATAGCTCCATAACCTCCAGTCCACCTCCCCAAAGGTGAGCTACCAAACCACACCTGGGCAGGAACAGTCTCATCCTGAGCAGCTCCTGCAGCAGCAGTGGTGATGCTCCCTGGGGAGCAAGGGTTTGCACAGCCCACTCCCAGCTCCACTCCTCTCCCAGTGAGGAGAAGCTGCCTAATCTGCAGCTCACAAAAGAGGGTCCGCCCTGGGTGGGTATCATGAGAATAAGGAGGGAATCCAGGATGGGAGAGACTCTGCCTTTGCTCTGATTGTGATAAATAAGGGGGAAGTCAGGTTACCTGGTGGGAATAAGTCTTGCAAGGCTTTTCAGTCTCTAACTGGGTGTGTTTTTCCCTGGCAGCGTGCAACTGTTCACCTTGTGGCACTGACATGTGCCATCCACAAACTGGCCAGTGCTTCTGCAAGGCTGGAGTGACAGGCCAGCACTGTGACCGCTGCGAGGTGAGGGCCACTGGCTTGCTGGGATGGTGTCTGTCCTTGACACAGGCATAAGGGTCAACCCTGATGTATTGTCCCCAGACCTCTGAGCAGAGCTGTGCTGGCAGCCAGGTGGTTAAGGCTGTATTTGCATGATCTGCCTGTATATGATGAAGTCATGGAATGGTTTGCATTGGAAGGAACCTTAAAGATCATTTAGTTCCAGCCCCTCTGACATTGGCAGGGACACCTTCTGCTAGACCAGGTTACTCAGAGCCTCATCCAGCCTGGCCTTGTATGAATACTTCCATGGAGAGGACATCCACAACTTCTCTGGGCAACCTATGCCAGTGTTTCACCATCCTCACAGTGAAGAGTTCTCCCTAATACCTAACCTAAATCTTCCCTCTTTCAGTTTAAAACCATTATCTTTTGTCCTGTCACTACACTCCCTCATTAGGGTCCCTCCTCATGTTTCCTGTAGACCCCTTTTAAGTACTCGAAGGCTGCTCTAAGATCTCCCTAGAGCCTTCTCTTCTTCTCCAGGCTGAACAATCCCATGTCTCTCAGCCTGTCCTCATAGCAGAGGTGTTTCAGCCTCATGTTGTGGGAGTCAAATCACTCCCTAGAAATCAAGGCCGGGGTCCCACATCACCTCAGCCTGCCCCAGGAGGGAGACACACATGTCCCCTTACTGAACAGGGCACCACCTGCTGTCCTGCTTTTCCCTAGGAAGGATACTATGGCTTCGAGGGATGCTCTGGCTGCCGGAGGTGTGACTGTGACATCGGTGCTGTGGGGAGCAGCTGCCACATGCAGACAGGGCAGTGCAGCTGCCTGCCCGGCGTCAGCGGCTTGCACTGCCAGCAGTGTGCCCCGGGCTACTGGGGCTTCAGTGAGAGAGGCTGTACCAGTGAGTCCTGCTTCCCAGGGGGTGGCTCCTGCATGGCCTTGGTGGCACATCTGCTTGCTGAAGGGTTGAAAGAGCTGGTCCTGTGCCTGCTGCTGGGCTGCACAGGGAAAGGCCTGGCAGTGGCATGTAGATAAGCACAGATCATAGAATCATAGGATGGTTTGGGTTGGAAGGGATCTTAAAGATCTTCTAGTTCTAACCCTCTGACACCCTGGGCAGGGACACCTGCTAGCCCAGGTTGCATAAGGCCTTGAACACTTCCAGGGAGGGGGCATCCACAACCTCCCTGGGCAGCCTGTCCCAGTCTCTCACCACCCTCACTGTAAAGAATTTCTTCCTACTCTCCAGTCTAAATCTCCCCTCCTCAAGCTTCAATCCATTCCCTCTTGTCCTATCGCTACAAGCCCTTATAGGAAGTCCCTCCCCAGCTTTCTGGTAGGTGGCCTCCAGCAGTTGCCCAGCTGGAAGAAAGCCTGTGCTTGCCCTGTCTCTGGGGTGGCAGCAGCACACACTGGGGTGTTCTCCCTGTTGTTAACCTCGGCAGAGTGCGAGTGCAGAGGAGGCTCCTGCGACCCACGCACCGGGGAGTGCACCTGCTCCAACGGGCTGACAGGCAAGCAGTGCGACGTCTGCATGCACCAGCACCAGATCCCGGTGGCGAGCAGCCCGGACAGCGTCAGGTGTGAAGGTCTGTGTCCTGCAGCCTGGGGAAGGAGCTGAGGGAAGCCCCGGCACAGGGCCCTCTGCTGACCGCTCCGTTCCCCTGGCAGTGTGTGACAGCTGCGTCCTGCTCCTGCTGGAGGATCTGCAGGGGCTGGAGATGTCCTTCCCCTCCATCCGCAGCCAGCTGGTCAACCTCAACGCCAGCTCCATCGCCTGGGCTCGCCTCCACGGGCTCAACAGCACCATCGCGACTATCGCTGTAGGTGGAAGCTTTGATGTCACTTTCTGCCTGTGCTTCCTGGCCTGTTGGCCTGAGTTCAGCTCTTGTCTTCCAGAACCAGCTGCGTGAGTCCAAGAGAGCCATGAACAAGGTCAGGCAAAGGGCTGATGAGCTGGAGGATGAGAACATGGACCTCACACAGGACCTCAATGCGCTGCAGCACAAAGTAGAGTATCTCTCCATCTTGCTTTGCCAGACTCCATGCCTCTCCTTTTATCCAAAATGAGGACTTGGAAGGCTGTGAGGAGCCTGGTTTCGGCAGGATCGATCTCCTGCCCAGCCAGCACCAGGCATGGAGATTGGGATCTCTTAGTTACATCCTTACTACCTCCATTCCTCCCTTGAAGGGCTTTTAAACATCTTGTGATGTTGATGATTGTTTCTTGATTTATTACCTGCTTCTGAGGTGGCTCCAACTTGAACCAGTAAAAGAAATTCAATGAAATGTAATTTCTAGAAGCAGCATACATAGAATCTACTTAGACATCCAATTCTGGGCCTGATGTGCCCTTTTGATTGTAACAGTCTTTAGAGGCCTCAAAACAGCAACACCTTTTGCAAGACGCAGTCTACAGTCTGAAAAAACATCAGCTTTGTCTTCGGAGAACTTGGAAACTGAGCAAGATTTGATTTGATTGATAAACTGCCTGCTTCTAATCAATGAGGGAGGGAAAAGTCTCTCTTTGATGTATGTCCCAGGGCAGTTGCATGGACAGACATACTTACACCTATGTGGCTCTTCTCTCAGCAGCCAAACTGCAGCTCTCTACCTCATCTTGTCCAAATCAGGACTTGGATGGGCCTGGCTCTAAGCTTTTTTTCTGCATTAAGAGCATGGGACAATGCTGTCCTCTCTTAAGAGTGTTGCAGGATGCATTTATTACTTGTCCTTCTCTGAAGGTGCTAAATAAAATCATTACTAAATGCATTGTTAGTGAGCAGCACAGAGCAGGCTGTTGGAGGAGATATGGTCCAAGGACCTCAGAAGCAGCAGATTTCCAGATCTTTTGTGGCTTTGGGGAAGATTTTTGCTGCTGGCAGGTCACATAAACCATAATCTCATGCTTCAGCTAAGGCAGTGTTGTTTGTGGTAGATGACAATGACTCAAAGAGAAGCAGCCCGGATCGAGCAGCACACGAGAGAGACGTACCAGAGTGGGGAGCAGCTCCTGGTGACTCTCCAGAGCATTCAGAGAGGCATTGCAGGTGGGTCAAAGAGGGTCTGTGCTTTAGGGATTTTCCTGCTGGAGTGCCACACTCTTGCTTTCAAACAGCACAAAGCAGAAAGGGCTGTGGAGAAGACAAGGGGACATACAAATGAAACTCAGATGCCTGCAGAGTTCTGGCTGCTGGGGTAGACCAGGCTTCTGGCGAGCTCCAGCTGTTTGGCTAAGCATGGTCTTTGAGAAAAAACCACATTAAACTTGCAGAGAAGTTATTAAAATGCATAAATCCAGGACACTCTGGACTAGTGCTTCAGGAGGGGTTTAGCAAATCAGGAAGTGACCGGATCTAGGAGAGGAGGTAAAGCCACAGCAAGATGCTTGGGGCGTAGCATCTGTTACCATAACAGCCAAGGAGACAAATGTGGGGCAGTACCTCTGGGTGATCTCAGACAGCTCAGGGCCTGAGTACTGCAGATTGTTGAGAGTGGCAGAACCTTGGGGGCATTGTGAAGGACTTGATGTCAGTGCTGATGAGATCTGGGTTTCTCTGCAGACCTGGTGCGGCAGATGGCCAGGCTGGGGGCAGCCAATGCCAGCACCACCTCCACTGAGGAGTTTCGGCAGAAGATGGCTGAGGTGGAAAGAATGCTGAGGGAGATGAAGGAGAGGAATCTGGGCAGCCAGGAGGACTTGGCAAGGCATGAGCATGAGGAAGCTCAAAAGTGTGAGTCTGGCTCAGTGGTGTGGGACAGATCCTGCTGGGTCTAACCGTTCCTCATAACCTAGCTTGAAGACTACACATCGTGGTCATGGCTGGAGAGCACAGTTAATAGAACAGGACCCTCAATAAGTTTTACAGTAATCTTAGGGTCCCCCAGGGCAGCTCATTTTTAGCTCCTTTTGGCTAAGGTGAGTTTTAGAGCAAATTTTACTAGCTTGGTTGTTCTTTGTCCCAGAAAAAAAGGCCCAGAGTAACAAGCAACCACCCACCACCCTCAGCAGCTCTGCCATCCTGAGGGCAACCCTTGTAGGAGCCAAGGGGTTGGATTGTGCTCCCAGGACAAAGCCCCACTGCATAACAAGGCATGACTGCATTGTGGAGAGCAACTGCTTCTGATGAACAGCCAGTGGCAGAAGATAGTTCAGCATCTGAGGGCTGTAATTATACCCTGGCTCTGGAAAGAGAAAAGTAGATCAGGTCTCAGGTGGGGTTTCTCCATCATCTGGAGCCTTTCAGGCATTCCTGATCCTTCTGCTAGAGATCCCATCCCTCTCACCAGCACTGGAGGTTAGAGCTAATTTTGGATTAGATCCTGTCCTGCCCATGCTTAAAGAGAGAGGGAGGGGAAAATGATCACTTCTGGTCTTGGTACCTGCCGAGTGAGACCGGAATCAGCCTTGTGCACAACCAAGCACAGGAAGAGCCCTTCAACAGTTCTCATCTCCCCATCCTCAGTGCTACACCGGGTGAAGAGTGAGCTGCATGCCCGCTGGCAGTCCAACCAGGACCTGGTGGGCAGCATCCGGGACCAGCTGGCACAGCACAGCTCCCAGCTGATGGATCTCCGTGATGCCCTCAACGAGGCTGTGAACAAAACCAGGCAGACAGAGGACTTGAACAGCCTGAACCGCAACAACCTGGAGGAGAGCCAGGTAAGGCTTCACCAGGTGGTCCTGTTCTGCCATGCAGAGATGGCAGGGGCAGTTGTTCCAGCCCTGGTGGTGCCTAACCCTGCTTCTGTGTGCTTAGCAAAAGAGCCGTGAGCTCCAGAAGCAGCATGCGCTGGTGCAGGAGACCCTGAGGATGGCCAGAGACTCCCTGGCCCAGGTCTCTGACTTCCTACAGAAGATGGAGAGTGCAAAGGAGGTGAGTGATGGAGGTCTTTGCCGTGGGCAGAGCGTGAAGGGGTGGCAGCCCTCAGGAGTGACATGTGTGCTTCTAGGCTTTCGAGAAGCTGGCAGCTCTGCTGGATGGGGCAAAGTTGCCCCTGACTGAACGTGTCAAGAAGTTCTCCCCAGCTAGCAGCAAGATCCCCATTGTGGAGCAGGCAGAGGAGCATGCCCGGCTGCTGGATGAGCTCGCAAGGAACCTGTCCAGGTGAGACGCCAGTCCTGACTGTCAGTCTTCAGGCTATCTTCTACCAGAGTTGGGGATGGGAAGCTGCAGCCCCATGGCAGGGAAGCAGTGGGCTGCCACCTCCAAAGCTTTATCCTAGAGAATATGTTTTGACAAGGAATCCAAAGGGTTCTGTAAGGGCATGGGCAATAGCTCAGCTGGAGCAGTCTCCATGCACTTAATGGCTTCATCTTCCAACGCAGCATTATCCAGGGCACAAACCAGGATGGCTTTATCCAGCGGGCGATCGATGCCTCCAACGCCTACGCCAGCATCATTGAAGCAGTGAAGAAAGCAGAGCGAGCAGCCCATGATGCTGATGAGGCAGCCAGCAAGGCTCTGATGGTGCGTGCTGGGGGCAGTCCTGGGAGGGAGGAGCAAAAGCCAAACTCGCTCAACAGTCCTCCAGCTTTTCACACCTACACATGGAGCTCTGCTGCCCCTTTTCTCTGACACCTGAGCGCTTTGTTCTGCGCTAGAGAACAGAGGTCCTGCCACAGCTTGGGCCAGGCTCTGTAAGAGTTTGTCTCTCCCCATCACCCCCATTTCACCCTAGCAGCACACCCCACGGCAGCTGTCTGAAGAAGCATTTTTGTTCTCAGCCAGGGCTGGAAACAGATTCTTCTTCAGACCCCCAGGCAGTGCATGGTTGTTTTACAGAGTGTCATATCAGAAAATCTTGGGGCCATCTCTAAAGAACTGAAGAGGAACAGCAGCAACCTGGAGGAGGCTGTGAGGAGAGAGCAGGGAAAACTCAATGGAGGTGAGAGAGGCTCTTTGCAGGGCGTGATGTCCTCTGGTTTGGACTGAGGTCATGCAACACCCAACATATGCCTTTCTTTAACTGCAGTTATTAAAGGCACTCTGCAGACAGCAAAGGACAAAGTGTCTGATCTCCGTGCAAAGAAGGAGCAGCTTCTGAGCCAGCTCCAGTCTGTGCAGGACGTGCTGGGCAGAGACCAAGGTTTGTCCTGGGATACCTAGACTAGTTTTCTCTGCTCCCTTCCTCATGCCCAGGCTGTCACCCAAGTCACAGAGTGCTTCCCTCTGGTTCCTGGCAATCCCAGAGACTTTTTCTCTTTCTCTCTAGAGGACACGAAAGAGATGATCCAGAATGCCAAAGCAGCAGCTGCTGAGGCCAACGAAACAGCTGCAAGAGTGGAAGATACTCTGAACACCATGAAGAAGAACTTGGATGAGTGGAAAGACCAATATGGAGGCCTTCGAAATGAAGACCTGAACCAGGCAGTCCAGGATGCCAGGAAATCTGGTGAGTGCTGAGCCTGCTGGCCTGCCTCAAAACTGCCTGATCTTTGCATCCCTCTTCTTCACTAACCTTCATAACTGCTTTCTTATCTCCAACCCCAGTGTCCAGCCTGGAAAGCACAATCCCTTTGCTGCTGGAGAAGTTGAGCAACCTGGAGAACAGGAGGAACAAGAACGCCACCGTGTCGGAGAACATTGTGCGGATCCGGCAGCTCATCACGCAGGCGAGGAACGCTGCCAGCAAGGTGGGCTCAGGGGAGGGTGAGCAGAGGGTGTCAGGGGCTTGGGGTGAATTAGAGCTTACCCATGTGAATGGGAGTGGTGTCTGGAAGAGCTCTGGGGCCTCCAAACAGGACCACTTTCCCGTGGGAAGACTCCGTTTATTTGGTAGAGCTGGCAATGATGAGAGGCAGCAGCAGTGGGTTTGGGTTTCTCTCACTCCAGGTGAAAGTCCCCATGAAGTTCAACGGCAGCTCAGGTGTGCAGGTCCGGATGCCCAGCGACCTGCAGGACTTGGCAGCCTACACAGCCCTCAAGTTCTACATCCAAAACCCTGAGCCCAGGAGCCGACAGCGACGGCAGGACGGGACGGAGGAAGGGCGCTTCGTTTTGTACCTGGGCAGTCAGGAGGTGAGACCTGGCCCTGCGTCGGTGGGGGATCATGGTAGGACCAATGAAGGACATCAGCCCCTCACCCTTCACCCGCTCCATGGGTGTCTTTGTGGGGAACAGGCCCTGGGTGCAGCCGTCAGCCTGGCTGGAGGTGGGTGGGGAGAGCTGTGCCAATGGGGCTGCTTAGCATCAGAGAGAGATTTGGTTTCTGCTCCTGCCTGTCCCAAATGCCAGCATGTGGTCCTGTCTCTCCCTGCATTCAGGCCACTGGAGACTACCTGGGCATTGTGCTCAAGGACCGCAGAGTGCACTGGATCTACAAACTGGGCGATGAGGAGCCAGCCTCCCTGACTGTTGATGAGGATATTGGAGAGCAGTTTGCCACTGTCAGCATCAACAGGTAGGAGAGACAGAGGAGATGGAAGTTCAGCAGGGGACTGTCCCTGCAGTGGATGCAGGTAGTACTGTGCTCGTGCCCAGACAGGCCCTGGGCTCACAGAGGTGCTGTAATCCATCATCCCTGTGTGATCAACACTGAGATGCCTCAGAAAAACCTAGCAGGGAGATGCTATCTTACCAGGTTATGGGGGGTCTGAGGGAAGGGTCTGGAGAGGGAAGTTCTTTACAGTGAGGGTGGTGAGATACTAGAAGGGGTTGCCCAGGGAGGTTGTGGCTGCTCCCTCCCTGGAGATGTTCAAGGTTAGGATGGATGAGGCCTTGGGCGACCTGTTCTAGTGGGAGGTGTCCCTGCCTATGGCGGGGAGTTGGAACTGGATGAGCTTTGAGGTCCCTTCCAACCTAAACCATTCTGTGAAGCTCGTCATGGAACATCCATTCAGCCTTGTGGCAGTGCTGAGTCCTCTCAATGCACTGCTGCTGTGGGGCTCCCCCCTGGGAGATGCACCCATTTTTGGCAGGGCTGTGTGGGGAAGCCCTTTGCTCTGGGAGGGCAGGGTTTGCTTCTCCTTGGGGGTCTCTCCTGGTCCTGACCACCCCTCCCTGCTGCAGGATCCTGCAGTATGGACAGATGTCAGTGATCGTGGAGAGGCAGACGGTGCACGAGACCAAGGGAGAGAGCGTGGCCAAGGGCGAGCAGGGGCTGCTCAACCTCGACCCACACAACGTGGTCTTCTACGTGGGTGGCTACCCTCCCAGCTTCACGGTGAGACAGGCTGCAGGGAGGGAGGCTCCTAGGAGGTATCAGCGATACCTTTGGAGCTTCTTGGAGGGAAGCCTCCTTGATTTCCTGGGAAAGTCGGGCTCAGACTGTTTGGTTTCATTCCCAGCCTCCTCCCACCTTGCGCTATCCTAACTACCGCGGGTGCCTGGAGCTGGACACGCTGAACGAGGAGGTGGTGAGCCTCTACAACTTCCAACACACCTTCCAGCTGGATACCACTGCTGAGAAGCCCTGTGCAAGGTAGGGCACCGTGCCCAGGCTGGGGGCAGCTCCGGTCTCTGTGGCACACACTTGATTCTTTGGCTGCCCCAGAATGTGGCAGATGGCTTCAGAGTGATGCCTTGGGCCTCTTCTTATGTGGCTCAGGTCCAAGTCCACAGGAGACCCCTGGCTGACTGATGGCTCCTACTTTGATGGCACTGGTTACGCAGAGATCAAGTTTGAGAGCCAGTTTGGCACGACAAAGCGCTTCGAGCAGGAGATCCGGGTGGTCTCCTACAATGGTATCATCTTCTTCCTGGAGAATCAGGTAAGTGCTTGCTCCCTTGGGGACCTTTCACCCCTCAATGTGCTAGAACAATCCCAGCCCCACTTGCAGGCATTCCCATTGCAGGGTACTGGGGAGAAGAGGGCTTTGGAGATGGCATTTCTACTTGGAGCGGCTTTTCTTGGGCTGTCAAAGGCTGGAACAAGCTGCCCAGGGAAGTGGTTGAATCACCATCCCTGGATGTATTTAGAAGCTATCTAGATATGGTGCTCAAGGATATGGTGTAGCAGTGACCCTGGCAGAGATAGACAAAGGTTGGACTTGATGATCTTAAAGGTCTTTTCCAGCCACAGTGATCCTGTGATTCTGCACTGTTGTTTAAAGCCACAAGAGGGCTGGACCCAGACCTCACAGCAGAAGCAATCACTTGTCTGGTGCTGGAAGGGCTCTCCTGGACTCCAAGAGCATCCACACACAGACCCCATCAACCAAGCCAGGGTTCACTGGGGCAGGTGGTACTGCAAAGAGCATTCCCAACTGCAGAGCTCTTCCTGTGCCCCGCCAGCACTGGGCTGCTGCTCACAGACAAATCCCTACTGATTGTGTTAGAGCACCTGCAGGAGGACCTGCTCCCAGCAGTGCTACAGAGCAGGTCAGGCTTGGCACCCCAGCTGAGTGCTGGACACTGGGATGTGAGTCTGAGCGTCCATCCTGCCTCCCCCAGGGTCAGTTCCTGTGTCTGGCCATCCGGGATGGGAAGCTGGTCCTTTATTATGACTTCAGCACTGGACTGGAGATGGCAAAACCCAGCAGCAACTCCTCCCTCACCGTCAGCAGCACCACAAACAAAGCGGTAAGGGGAACAGGCATCTCCTTGGCTCGTGTTGGAGCTTCTCATCCAGAGGCTGCAGGACACCCAGGGAGAGCGCCCTCTGTGATGGACATAATTGCCCCAGGCTGCTGGATCATTTTTCTCTTCTTGTCTCCAGATCCAGATTTTCCTCCTCAAAATGAATAACAAGAAGCGCATCCTGGTGCGGCTGGAGCGCCTCACCATCTTCATGGTGGAGCAGGAGAACTCCCTGGAGAATGCTGTCTCCTACTATCTGGGTGGTGTGCCCCCAGCTGCACTGCCCCCCAGGTATGTAGGGCTTGCAGTGGGGTGGGACAGTCTCCAGTGACCATGGGGGTGGTCCTGGCCCTTTCCCAACTGCATCCAGGGATGTTGAGGCCCTGCTGGAAATGTGTGGGGAGTTCTTTCTCTTATTGCCCATCACTGTAGGCTTAGAAGATAGGGTATCTCCATCTCTGGTGAGAGGTGAGGCTGCTGATAGGTGTCACTGAGTCCTTTGCCATGCTGGGTGTTTTGGAGCAGCCTTGTGTTTGAAGCACTTGAGATACCCATGGCCATCCTGGGTTCTTCCCAGACACTCTGTTTGAAGAGCTGCAGGGCTGCATCCTCCTCAGGGTTGGGTCCTGCCTGGGGCTGCTCTGGTAACAGCACCTGCTTCTCCTGCAGCTTGAAAGCACTCTTCCCCACGGGCGGGCCCATCCGGGGCTGCATGAAGGGCTTGAAGGCTCTTGGCAAATACGTGGACCTGAAGCGGATGAGCACTGTTGGTGTGAGCTATGGCTGCACCTCTGACCTCCTGGTAAGGCCAAAGCCCTGGCAGCATGCTGGGGAAAGGGTCTGTCTGGGCAAGGGAGCCCAGGACCCCCAGGACAGACACAGCTTCCCCTTGTTGATACAGAAACAAGCATAAAAGAGGAGGTTGATGGTGAGGTGCTCTGCCTGGCTGGCCACAGCACCAGCCAGACCGAGCAAGCACCTAAGCACCTCGATCATCCTCCCAGGCTCTCACCTCTCCTCCATGATGTTTCTCACAGATTGCTCGGTCCATCAGTGTCCATGGCCATGGCTACCTGACCCTGGCCCTGAAGGATGTGTCAGGGCTGCAGGACTTCTATAGTGGCTTCAGCTTCCGAACGAGCCAGCACGAGGGTCTGCTCTACCACCACACCACCCAGGTGGGCACCTGACCTGTAGTCCCTCAGGTTATGCTGACTGCTTCTGCTCTGGGAATACCCCAAGAAAGGGGGAGGATATTGATGGGTCCAGAGGGTGGATCTGCACCAAGATTTGCACCCTGAACTCTGGGAGAGTGGTGAGGAAATGGGCCCTTCCTCGAGGTCCAACTCCTGAAGATTCATGGGGTAATGCTTTCTGCAGGAGGGGTTGTGCCAGGTGTCCCTTCAGAAGGGCCAACTGGCCTTGAAGCTGCTGGCAAGTGAAGTCACCTCTCAAAACGTCTACGCGGATGGCAGGACCCACTACGTGGCCTTCTACAGTGATACCCATGGGTATGTGTCCTGGTAGCGCGCGGGGACAGGGCACCATTGGGCACAGGGACCCGCTCAGCCCACGCTGCTCATCCCCCCAGGCTGCGGCTGTACGTGGATGATGAGCTGCAGGACACGGTGGCAGGCGCTGGGCCCGGGCGGCAGCGGCGGCAGGAGGGGCAGCAGCTCTTCCAGCTCGGGGGCTCCCCGGATCCAGGTGCCCTCAGCAACCTCACCGGCTGCATTGGCAACGTCTTCGTCAAACGGTGGGCACCTCTGAGCTGCTTGCAGAGAGCAGGGCTCGGCCCCATCCCACCTTCCACCTACTTCCATGACAGAAACCTCCTCTCCCTGCTTGTAGGATGTCGGGGCCACAGATGGTGGTAGACCTGCAGCAGAATGTGGAGAACATCAACGTCACCATGAGCTGTCCCTGGGGTGAGCAGCCACAGCAACTCAGAGTCACCCCTAAGAAGGACAGGCGGAAACCCAAGGTACCAGCTGCTGCCAGAACACCCCACATCCTCCTCCTTGTCCTCCTCAGATGCCACTGCTGTCTCCTTACTGAGCACCTCTGCCCCATGACACCCGCAGAGGGTCTGTCCTCACTCCATTCCTTGGTGCGTTTCGTGTAGGTGCCAGGCAGGCCTGCCTCAAAGGACCGCCGGCACGATCGGGATGGGCTCTGCCAGCTGCACCCTCAGCCCCGCGCAGCTGTGGGTGCCTTCCGCTTCGGGGGTGCCCCTAGCAGCCGCTGGGAGTTCAAGGAGATCCCAGCCTCCTTTGGGCAGAGGTGAGGCTCCCCCATGCCCACCCCCGCCTTGGTCCCAGGGACCATCTCTTGGAGAGCAGCTGTCCCATGTGGGAGAGCAGGGTGCTCCCATCACCTCCTGTCCCTGCAGGTCCCATTTCTCCCTGGAGGTGAAGCTGAACTCCTCCAACGGGCTGCTGTTCTACGTGGCAGGCCAGAAGGGCTCCTTCATGGCTCTCTTTGTCTCCAACGGGCGCTTTGTCTTCCTGGTGGGCATCGGCAGGCGCCGGCTGCGCATCCGCAGCAAAGACAAGTACCGGGACCGGCGCTGGCACACGGTGAGTGCAGGGGCAGGGCTTGCCAGGGCCTCCCTGAGCTGCATCAGTCCTCTCCCTGCACCAGATGCCTCTTCAGGGGCTAGCTCAGTGCAGCCCTGCTCTGGGCATCTCATCTTAAGTGCACATGGAACATGTATGGGAGCAATGGGGACAGCAAAATCACAGCCAGGGCTGGCTGTGAGCTGCACCCTGAGCTGAGATCTCCCTTCCCTGTCCACAGCTCTGGTACTCCTCCCAACCCCTAAAGTCCCCAGCCATGGCACTGACCTTTGGTCTTTGCAGGTCTTCTTCAGCAGAGACCGGAGCCGAGTCCAGCTGGTCATCGATGGGCTGCGAGCCCAAGATGCTGCCATGGCCACCACAGGGCTCTTTGTGGCCCAGACACCCTTGTATGTGGGGGGAGTCCCAGCTGGCAAAGCCAAGGCTCACATACCGGTAAGGGCTGGGTGGTCCCGTGGCATCACTCTGTCTTGATCCATCACAACCTATTACCCTGTGCCTGTCAGCTTTTGGCCCCTCTGTGCTCAGCCCCGTGTCCTCTCTGCAGATTGCATCAATCTCCAGCTTTGATGGCTGCCTGAGGAACCTCCAGCTGGATGGGAGGCCCCTGGGTCCCCCCTCACGCACCTTTGGGGTGACACCATGCTATGAGGGCACACTGGAGACTGGGGTCTTCTTCTCTGCGGATGGTGGCTCCATCATCCTAGGTACCTCACAGCAGCCTGGGCTGGCTCACTCAGCCCTGGGAGTGGGAGAGATGCATCCCATGGGGAGGTCCCTTGCCCCTCTCCTCACCAGTGGCATTTCTCTTCCAGCTGATGCACTGGTGACCGAGCAGGACTTGGAAGTGAGGCTGGAAGTCCGTCCCCGCACTGCCTCTGGCCTCATCTTCCACCTCAGCACAAGGAGAAGCCACCATCTGCTGCTGTACATGGAGGAGACAAAGGTAGTGGGAGGGTGGCTTCCCCACAGGTTTTGAGAGGCAGCTGCCATCCCCTGCCCATCCCACTCAGCTCACTGGGCTGTAACGAGCCTGTCTCACACCCCAGGTGACAGCGAGAGCGAACGTTGGGGGCGCAGAGTTCTCCTCGTCGGTGAGGTGTCCATCTCTGTGCGATGGGCAGTGGCACACCATCGCAGGTAGGTGACAGCCAGCATGCTGCTCAGCCCACATCTGGCGAGAGCCTGGGCTGCTTCTTAAGGTATTTAAGCCCCAGCTCCCACCTCTGTGCACTTAAGGGCAGCTGCAATCTCCCAGATTAAGTAATTTCCTAATCAGAGTCCTCCCTGCTCTTGCCAGAGGTGTCCCACCTCACTGGCAGAGGGCAGCCCTCTTCACCAGACCTTTATGGGCAGCTGCTGTGGCCAAGGGACAGGTCTTTGAGGAGGTGCTTCCCAAGAGCTTGGCCAGCTCCTCTGACCCTCCCAGTAGTTCTGGTGTGCTGCAGCAGTGCTCTGGCTGAGAGGCTGGAGGTGGCCTTGCTCTCCAGGTAAGGAAGCAGCAGTGAGTGTTGTTTTCTCTTGAAGTTACCAAGTGGAAAAACATCATCCAGGTTGATGTGGACACGGAAGGCAATTACACGGTGGGACCCAGCCAGCCTCCTGCACCCAGCACAAGGGCGACCTTCCACGTTGGGGGGCTGCCAGGTGAGTTGGGAAAGCCACGCTGCAGAACACCCCAAAGCCAAGGGAGATCCTGTTCCACATGCAAGCTGGAGGTGCTTCACTCCCTGCCCTCTCACCAGCCAGACTAAGCTTAGGTTTTGCTTGTTCCTTTCACAGAGACAGACAGCGCCAGCACCCTGTCGCCGTTACCTCCCCTCCCTCATTACGTGGGCTGCCTAAGGAACCTGGTGATTAACCGGAGCCAGGTGGACTTGCTGCAAGCCAGGACTGTCAGGGGCTCTGTTGGCCTTAAGGGTTGCCCTGTGTTGTAAGTGCCTGCACCTCCCAGTACAGCCCGACCAACAGCGCCGCTCCCTGGGCCCCAGACCTCACCACTCCATAGCACTCACCTGTGCTCAGCCACACTTGATCTCCAGCGACTGCAGGCACAAGTCTGGGGCCAAAAACAGAGCGGGGCCATGAATCCAAGGGGACGGAGGGCAGGGGAGGAAGGTGGGGAGAAGGGGGCACTCTGGGGACATCTTTCACAAAAACAACCAAAAAGTTGGAGCAGGATGTGGAGACAGGGCCGGGTCCTTCTGTGGTGGTGAAGTGTCTGCAGGATGTGGTCAAGCGTGGCAGGACTCCTGCTGCCAGGTGGCTCATGGCAAGAGCACCTGTCCTGCAGAGCATGGGCTGGAGCACACAGCAGCTGTGCAGCACGTCCTAAACCCTGCTGCCTTCACCCCACCCTGGAAACACACACAGATTTAGCTCACAGAACACCTAAGGCTATTAATAACAGTCACAGACTGTCTCCTGCTAGAGGCTGGAGGCAGTTTCTGGTTTATAACAAATGCAATTAGGACAAACTGGATTAATTCAGTCACTTCTGTGTTTTTATAAGAAAGGACACATTTAACCTCCCCCAAGGGTGGTCTCGATTCACCTGCCACTGCTAGGGGGAGCTTGGACAAAATTCTGTTTGCAGAATTAGCATTGTCTTATAAATTAATCTGCTAAGAATCTGAAAAAAAGGAAAAAAAACCCAAAAACCAACAACAACAAAACAAAACAAGGACTAAATTAGGCTGGGAGAACTGCTGAGAGAAGCAGCCAGACCCAGACCCCACCACTCTGACTGCAGTTGCATTCAGCACTGGTAGACAACACTGACAAAAGTCCTGTTGGGTGAAGCAAGAACCTGTTGTTTGAAAGGGAAGCAATACAGAAAGGTTACCTCCAAGTCTGGCTGGGGGGTGAAGTGCCGCTTGGCCCTCACCTATCATGCCAGCAGCTGCCTTCTGCCCAACCTCACTCACAGCTCTTGTAGTGCAGTCCTCACTTGAAACAACCTCTTTTTCCTCCCAAAACTCCTAGCTCACTCATGCACTTACACGTCATATATATATTTGTGTGTGTGTATATAACTATCTAGCCACCTGGGGGACAAAAAAAATCTTGCTTCTGAAATGGACTTATATCAGTATATTGTGGGGTGTTCTGGTTTTTTTTTTTTTTTTTAAGAGGGGTAAATATTGTAAAATGGGTTTTTAATGTGTCTATCTTAAAAAGGAGAAAAAAAAAATGTAATTATGACCTGTTTTTAAGTCGTAGTATTAAAGATGGTCTTTGTAAATCACTGGTACATACTTTGTGGAGTTGAATAAAGTTTTATGTTACTCTCTTTCACTTTGCTGGTGAAGAGCAAGGGTGAAGCTGATGTAGAACTGGAAGAGGACCAATCACAGAAGCATTTTGTTTGGAAAAGGCTTTTAAGATATTTTACATCCAACACTTGACCCAGCTCAGTAAGTGGCACAACAGGGTTCGTGTAGTTGTACTTAACCATAAGCTGCTCCCTTCTTGGGTAGCAGCTGTAGTGGTGTCGGGATGTTCATGATGGTGAACCTCCTTATGTTTACATTGACATAGAATCAGTTTCATGCTAGCTGGAAGGAACCTCTAAAGGTCATCCAGTCCAATCTAGCCCTGCAGCAAGCAGGGACATCATCAACTCCGTCACGTCACCCAAAGCTCTGCTGAGCCTCACCTTGAATAGCTCCAGAGATGGGGCTGTAACCACTGTTATTGTAAAGAACTTTTTCCTAACATTAAATCTACTTTTCCCTAATTTAAAACCAGGACCACCCTTGAATGGGATGTCTGGGTCCACGTACATCTTCCAAGCTCAAGATCAGAGCATCCCAAGGAGTAGGGATTCTGTGAAAAAGCATCAGAAGTGATCAGTGAGAAACTCCACTGAAAAAGAGGAAGGTCCATAGACTTGAGCAAGAACAGCATGGCAGATAAAGAAAAGTCCTTTATTTGTAGATTTATATAAGCACAATATGAAGTTAGTAATCCTACTGCAGTTGCTTAAGTTAGTATCTAGGAGTATCTGTAAGGACGAGCAAATAACTTAATCTAAACTCATATCTTCCTCTTCATCTTTCTTGTCCTTAGAGTCTCCTTCCTTCTGGTCTGACTTGACACTGTTCTGCATTGCTTTGGCAAATGCTTCCACATCTAGAAGTTAAACGCAGTAGTTATTTAACTTTGCACCTTCTGGGATGGAGTTTATTGCCCACATGTGGTTAAAACTTCATTACTTGGAAAATAAACAGATGCTTTAGCAACGACCTGTTCACAGGGAAGAAAATTTTAGCACTCATTCAATGTGTGACAGACATACAGATCTGACATAGCCAGTGCTCCATGCACCTTTAACTGCACAGGCAGCCCAAGACCAGAATTGCTGCAGTCATGGAAACTGCACAGGCAGCCCAAGACCAGAATTGCTGCAGTCATGGAATGGATGCTAAAAATCTCATCAGGGAATGCTGACACCACCACCCCCAAGAGCTACAGCCCCCACCTGCATTCACAGATTTCAGGGGACTCACTAAGACTCCCACAAGAGAGATTTCTGAACAAGGTGACTGTGACGTGCCCAGAGCCTTGCACCTCTATCAGAAAAACAGTGTCAAGGCTGCTCAGCACATTTCTGCAGAACTTCTCTAAAGGCAGGTCTGACACCACACAGTGCCTGCTGGAGAACAACTGAGCCACTCTCCTTTGCATTGTGGAAACAGTGATGCAAGGACTGTCTCCCAGAGCTTCTTAGCAGCTAATCAACACATTCCACATTCAACTCGGAGAACACCAAACCCCCTCATCACCCAACAGCACCAACACTTACCTCCTTTATTTGCTGCATCTACTGCCTCTGCAGGTAAGCCAAACTGACTCATTAGTGGGCCAAGCTGTCCTGAAGCTAAGGCAGCACTGAACATGCTCAAAGCCTGTGAATCAGAGTCAAAAGTGTCAAAACCCCAAATGTTTGCATCGTGTTCCTCCAGCACCAGGTGGCTACTGTGCAACACCTACGTGAGGAGAGCAGCCCCACCACAGCCTGGAGACTGGCCAGCCTGGAGCAGCCACTCTCCACCTGCTGCACCGTGGGCAGGCTCCAAAATGCTGCTGCACCCACAGGCCCTGTGGAGTCTGCAAGCTGGAACAATGCCTGCTTGTCACCAGCCTAGATGTCTGTAAGCACAAACTGATCAACCTTGCTAGACTGAGCAGCACAGCAAACCACAGTACCATGACTGCCAATGGGTTCACAGAAGGTGGAGGTTGAAAGTGACCTCTGAAGATCATCTAGTCCAAACCCCTGCCAGAGCAAAATCACCCAGAGTAAAGCCCCCAGGAACACATCCAGGCAAAGGTTTGAAAGCCTTCAGAGACAGAGGCTACACAACTTCTCTGGGCAGCCTGCTCCAGCACTTCATCATTCTCAAAGAGACAGGCATCCAGAATCCTTACTTAGCTGCAGACATTCTGCCAAGCCACCAATTAAAACAGCCTCAGTTCCCAATCTAGTCTCCACAGACAAGCTGCACTAGTTTAAACTCAAACCAGCCACCTTAGCCACTGGAATTTTCCAAATCAACAGATTTCAATCATATTTGGTCTGTAACACAGCAGCTTCAGTTAGAGGCAGCACTGGAATTAAGTACCAGTGTTTCAGGAGGCACAAGACAGTGCTGTAACCATGAGCATCTATTCCCTTCAGTCACCTCAAATGACCTTTATGGAGACTGCTAACAGGCCACTCTGCCAGGGAATCATGAATTTGCTACTACTGCTCTCATTTGTCAGAGACATAAAATAGAGAAAGGTAAAGCTCAATTCCAAAAGAAAAAGTAAAAATCATTCTGATCTGACCTTGGGTGTGCAGGCAGACTCTGTGCTCCATTAAATCCTGTCCCTCCTCCTCTCCACTTCTACTCAGCAACTTCCTACGCTAAACAGCATCAGGAACCTGACAAAGCAGGGCAAGGGAGCCACGGGGGAGGAGGGGAGGAGAAGAGCAGCTCCCCTGACAGCAAGGCACCCACCTGCTGAAACTGAGGAGATGTCAGGGTATTCTGAATCTCTTCTGCCGTCTGTGGCAGAGACTCCCCCGAGGGGAGGTAAGGCATCAACCGCTCCTGAACTTCAGCATTGGCCAGGATGGGAGCCATTATCTCAGGAGTCAGCACAGTTGCCAGGTCAACTAGAAAGGAAATAAAAGGTTGGCTGTTAAGACTGTGCACAAAACCCCATATTTATGTCATGTAAGCCGAATATCTAGCCAGGAGTACTGAGACCTAACATGCTGCTAGCATCCTTCCTCCCTCAGTTTTGGAGAAAAAGATTCTTGCAGCAGCAAGAACAGCATTCAAATGAAAAAAAGCTGGAAAAAAAAATCAAAACAAACAAACAAAAAAATCAACAAAGACCTTTTGAACTAAAATAGCACTAAAGGACTCCAAGAGCTGCCTAGTCAGAACACTCTTACCTTGCTGTCCTCCTGCTCCAGCTGGCACATTCATAGTAGCTAAAATGTTCTGCAGGTCACTCAGTTGAATGGGCTGGGTTGGACTCGTGGCCGAGCTGGTTCCATTACCCGAGCTTGGTACGGGGCTGGGACTGGTCACGGAGGCAGCCGCAGGAACGGATGGGGCAGGTGTAACACGGGTAGAAGAAGTTGTGGAAGATGGTGTCACAGCAGCTGACTGGCTGCGAGAGCTGGAGGAGATAGTGCAGGAATTCTCTGAAGAAAGCACTCTGCTTCTGGTATTTTGAAAAGCTTCTTTTCTAGCTCTACAGCATGAAGAGCTCCTACCTCGTTTTAGCAGACTTAATTCCTACCATATCTCCTGCTCAAGAGGCCATGATTCCTCCCACAGCAGTGGCAACTCGACATTATAAGGCCATTAAAAACTCAGACCAGGCAGGGAGCCTACCTTGATGACGAGCTGCTGGTTGGGGGTCCCCCACTTCCAAGCAGACTGGCCAGCCCAGGACCCGTCAGCGCACCCAGCCCACCTTCCATAAACATAAAAGAAGAACAGGCTTAGGAACTGAATTCTTCAGGGTTTTTTTTGCACCTCTCTGTACCGGAGAGGTCACTCTTATACCTGAAAAGCTTTGTCTGCTACAATAGAGGAGGGGATGAAAGAGCCCCGACCAACCCCCCCACACCCCTTCCTTAACAGCTCTCATTCTGATCTTGCTTTCCCATTAGAGAACACAAGGATGAGATGACTTTGGTTTGTGCTACATATACAGGATTACTGTAGCACAGCCCTCTCCTTCTATCTACTCATTCCCAAAAATCCAGTTTTTCTCTAAATCCTAAGCCAAGGCCCTCAGCAGAAGATAGAGAGGCAGTACCTTTAAGTGACCGCTGCTCTCCCCATTCACCTGGGGTTTGCAGCTTCAGACCTAACAGATGCAGCAGCAGACTCAGCAGAGTCCCTAAACACTTCACAGGCAAAGTGAGGACAGTCCCACGCACAAACTGCTCCCAGAAAAGAAGTGATCAAGAGACAGCAGGAAACTAACACTCAGCCCTTGAGCCAACTGCCATGTGCAAAACAAATGAGAATCAGCCTCCTTCACCCACACATGTCAACTACCAAGGACTTATCACAGCTTCTTGGTCCACTGGAGCTGTCAGTGACTGATTGTCCCTCTACAGTTCATTAGAGCCACATCAGCCAAACACTCCATTCACCATGCACTTGTCATTCAGTGCCACATAGAATTGGACACACCTCCCTACACCAGACCAGCACTCATCACCCACCTTCTGGGAAGTACCTGCAAGCAGAGGACAGAACACTCCAGTAGCAAATGTAATTAACTGACTGGAGGTCAGAGTGAGCACCACCAAACAGCTCCTTTGTACAGAGCTCACTCTGTAGAACTACATCCCTAACACTTTTTTTCCCCAACCTGGAGCTTCTACAGCCTCAGGAACAATAGGGTGCAGCTGACCAGGCTGTACCACAGTCCTCAGTTTGTCCCTGATAGAAAAGTTTACCCAGAAAAAATAAAGCTGCTTTGTGGCAGGAGCTCTACAATAAATGCAGGAGTCCCAAGAAAAATGCAAACCTGGTGCAAAAGGACAAGATGCTACTGGGGAAAAAGATCCAGACAGATTCATCACAACCACTGTTTGCCAAGGCAAGCAGATGGCTTCCCTTGCGTTACTGCAGTGAGCTTCATGACAAGCTGTCTGATGGAAAGGCAAAGAAAGAAGAGCTGCCGAGAGAAAGTGTTGAGAAGAAGAGGAAGACAGTCCCAGGAGTCATGTGAAGTCTCAAGAAGGAAGATCCTTTCTAAACACAACCTAAAAAACTAGAATATTCCAACACTAACAAGAGATTTGCATCTCAGTCCAACAAGACACGTGCTAGAGCCACAAAAAATGGACTTTGGACTCAAGCACAGAAGAACCTTAGTCACTGCCACACATACCTTTGCCTACTTCCACTTGAGGGTCTGACCTCTCAAGAAATGCTATTGGGCTTGAAGTGTGGATAGAGTTAAGACCAAACCACAGCAGGAACTCCACATCTCTCATCCCCTCCAGAAGAAACAGTGCAGAGGTTCAAGCTCTCCCTGGAGTGTCCCAAGAGAGAAAGACCTAACTCAAAGCTCACTCCTCTGACCAGAGTGCTGTGGGATGAGCATGCTCCAGCCTTCCTCTTGAAGTCTGCACATAAATATTCACTGAATCAGAGGCAAGATGAGCAACTCCTCAGCTTGGTAACTGGGACATTCACCAGTAATGAATCCCTGGTTCTCAATTGCTACTCCAGTGAATATCTAGGAGGAGGGGTAGAAAAACAGGAAGAAAAAAAACACAGAAGACTGAACAGAGCAAGGAGCAGAACTGAAATTCCTTGCAGATCAGGACTTAAATGAGTGCTGTGTAGAACCTGGTGACCCTTCACTTCCTGCATTCTTATTTTGCCCCTCAGCCCATCTCTGAGGCAGGGCTTTGTTTTCTGCCACAAATGCAGCCCTATTCAAAATCAACAGCACTACTGGAAAATATTGTCAGGTAAGATTTAACCTGGCAGGAGAAAACACCATTTTGGCATAAAGATATTAAAGCATTTTACCAAGTCCTCCTAAGCCCGTTGGTCCGATCAGCTGCATGAGCTGGTTATGGCTCATGTTTCCAAGAAGGCTTTGCAAGCCACCCTCACCTAAAAACAAAAACATTCTGAAACACAACATATTCACAGAGGTTTTTTTTTTTTTCACAGCACTCCGGCTCAAACAGCAGGAGATTAATTGGCATCACATTCTGTACGGAAAAACAGTTTCAAGTGTTTACTGATTCATGATGGTCATAAAAGATAAATGTTAACTTGGCTTCAGAAAGAAGTAAGACTCCAGAGAATCTGCTGGAAACAAAGAAAGATTTCTCCTGGCAGTCTTAACTTTCAGCCTGCACCTATTAAAAACCAGCACAATTTATTCTGCCAAAAGCACGTTTTGCACTTCTGGTGTTAACACTGTCCCCAACTCACCATCCAGAGCCATCAGGAATTTCCTCCTAAGGAACTACAAGTGCCTATTCTAAAAATGAGCCTAGAAAAGCCAAGGCTGTCACATGAAGGAGCAGAGAATGAACTGTACCTCCCAAGGCCGAGAGCTCGTGGCCTCCACTGGCATTCCCACCCAAAGCACCAGGCATTGGGGGGTTGTTGAGATACTCGTTGACTTTACGGCAGTGTTCCTCATCCTTGTCCGTCTTCGGCTCCTGCAAGAGAGTCGCTCTTGGTAGGAGTCAAACAGGAGGCATTTTGTTCCAAAACCTTTAGTGCTGCGTTCCCACCAACCTGCATCCAGAAGAAGAGTCGTTTCGATCCGGCCTTGAACTTCAATACATACACACGGCCTGTAGTGCACTGAGGTACCCTCTTGAATTCACAGTCATCAGGGAAGATAATCAAATCCTGCAAGACGCAACAGTGGGAACAGGTTTGAGAAAGCATACCAATATCACTTTTAGCCTCCCCAAGATTTCTGCCCTCCTCCCCAAGCCTTCTTTCCTCTACTCCGAGGAACAGAGATTTAGAAGTGTCAGTCTGCAAAGCCACAGTAGCATTCTCATCCTACTTTGTCTTACAGAACCTTTTTCGGCAATTTCAGCGTAACACAAACCCATACTCACATCCTCGACGTTGCCTGAAGTCCTGTCCTTCCAGCAGAAGTGAATGAGGGAATCATCAGTCTGCTGGATGTACACAAGACCTTTTCTCTTGTCCGGAGTTACAGTGCTGCCTTTCAGGGACATCTTCCCTGCTCGAAATTCCACCAGGTATTTGCTTGAAGAGCCACGGGAGCCTGGCACCAGGCTTGGAAATAACGCACCAGACGACATCCTGGAAAGAGAGAGATGTGGATGTGATGAAGAACCATATTCTCTTTTCTAAGTATTTTTATTAAACAAGCTAAAGTGGAGCCCAGGACACTCCACAGACCTCCACTAATAAAGTGCAGCCTATCTGTCAAGGTACTTGAAACCATCCCCATCCCAGACGCTTCCTTCTTCAGTCCACAGGATAGGGGACGTTTCAACTGCAAGAAGCTCTACTGTAATACGGATCTTCGGGCTCCTGCTTCAGCATTCCGGCAGAGAACCGCTAGCTGCCTGTGCCAAAGCAACCCTTCACGGATCATCTTAGCCGCAGCAGCTTAGTGTCTCCCAGGGGATGCCTTTACCAACCTCGCAGGCTGAGCTGTTAACGTCGGAGACCGGTCGGCCTGCATGACTTAGCAGTTGTTTTGGAGCTCGCAGTGCCGCCTAACCCCCCTCTCCCAGCACTGAGGATCCGAGGGCAGCGCGGCAGGGGAGCCCGGCCCAAGCCTCTCACGCAAGCCGGGAGCGGTGGCTGCCGGCACACAGGCCCTCGGGTGCAGGCCGGCCGTACAACCGAGCACAGCCCAGACCGTCTGTCCGGCTACAGACATCTCCACCGCTCCCCTCCCCCTCAAGAAGCCACGATCTTTAGCCGGGCCCCCCGAGGCCGCCACC